>CM039093.1:1749470-2349470 GCA_022113865.1 Chimonanthus praecox | reverse complement strand
TGTTTTGCAGGAATGTGATAATGGGAGTAGCATCTATTTTATAGTTTGGATTGGTTCATTTTCACATCAAATTGGTGCCCACCATAGCGTTAGCAGACATCACCAATGACAGTAGTGAGTGGCTACTGCACCTCACATATTCATTTCAAAGGGTCAAGAATTTGCCAAATGTTGAAGCTTCCACTGGTCACCTTGCATTCAAAGCAATGTTATTAGAACCGGACCGAACGCTGTCAAACCGACGGTTCAACTGGAACCACGGTGACTGCGGTTCGGTCATGACCGAAAACTGTTTGGGTTAAAACTGCAGAAAGCGGGTCATAACCGTAGTTTTGTACGATTTGGACATAGAAACTGTGAGCCACGAACCGTGGCTCACAAAATTTGGAATTTTTTTTAATTTTTTTTTTAAATTTTTTCCCATTCAACATATAAAAATTAATATTAAAAAATGTGTATATTTGAAATATAAATGTTTATTACTATTTCTATCTCATATCTTTCACCATTTTGGTATATTACTCCGAGTTTGAATGTTATTTTTAATATTTATATTAATGTTATTGGTAAAAGGTGTCTTATTTAATGTTATATGTAATATTTATATTATATTACTACTTGACTGGCTTTCACCAACTTTGATCGCGACTGAACCCGGTTGAACCAAAATGCCTCGAAGACGGTCCGATTCTGATAACATTGATACAAAGATACCTCATGTACGAATCGACATTCGTGATAGCATAAATTAAGGTTTTGAGTAAGAAACGTCATTCATACTGTAAGGTTATCGATGAAAATGGATATTCAAGCAGCCAGGGCGGGCTCAAGGCGAACTCTTAAAATGGGCCTTTTATACAATTACAAAAATAAAATCATATATTTTTTTACAAAGTGTGAAGCATCCAAATAAAATATTACAATCAAATTTACAACAAAGTATCATTTAAAATTTATTCTTCTCGAGGATTTTGAGATGCAAAATTACTAATTAAATTATTATATTCAAGTATTTTTAACATATACTTTTCAATAGATAAGATAGCTAATGCATTCAATATTTCTTGTCACAAATTTAATTTCCACTTGTATCATGTATATTGATTTTTTTATTTTTTATTGCTATTTTATTCTATTTAAAAAGAGTAGTTGATATGCTAAAGTATATAATGCATTTAAAACAACTTATAAAGTAAAATTATATTAAAAAATTATCACTCATTTATAAACTATAACGCATAGAATAGTCATTCAAATGTAAACCCATTTTCTTTCCATTCAACCATCTATATTAAAGTGAACACTAAGTTTCCTCATTTAAAGACTTATTTGGGTCATACTTTTATTAAAAGTTCTGAAAAAATGATAAGAATAATGATTAGTTAAAATCTGACCTTTATATAAGGCCAGCCATATAGATACCCAGATTTTCTTTTCCTACACACCCGTTTTCAAAATTTTGGGTGAAATTACCCTTTTACCCTTCCACTTAAAAGTGCCACACGGCATCCACGGAACGAGCCATCGATTTTTTCGTTCGGATGATGTATCGAATGATCTATTGCTGCCAGATCTTTTTCTCGACCTTAGATCAGTTGATTGATAAAGTTTCTGCCGGCGGGACCCACCGTACCCCTTCCGTTTTTTGATGTTCTATCCATCTGTACTATCAGATCTCTGAGCTGACTTGTGTGGGACCCTCATCTGGCCAATTTCTTCCACTCCTGCTTGGGGTGACCGAAACCCAGTTTTGTGATTTTTTTTTTAGATCCAAGTGGATCCTGCACTTCTGCCCCTAGGATCGACACCACCATGGTCGCCCCTGGTCCACCTATCTACGCCTAAGGAAAACCTTGGGTTTTGGTCAACGGTGGGGCCCTTTGACTGATTTTTTCCCTCCCTGCAAGCCATTCGGTCGACATTCATTTGATACATCATCCGAACGAAAATTCGGATGTTTCTTCAGTGGATGCCATGCGGCACTTTTAAGTGGAAGGGCAAAAAGGTAATTTCACTCAAAATTTTAAAAACGGGTGTGTAGGGAAAGAAAATTCAGGTGTCTATATGGGTGGCCTTATATAATCATTTTAATCTTTTAATAGAGTCAATTAATCATCCCAATTCTTAATTTTTAAAAGAAAAATAAAACTACAAGATAAATATATTTTTTCATGATGTTTAATTCATTTTATTAGAATTATAAATTTACAATTTGGAAAAAAAAATTTGCCAAATCAATTTGAAATTGCAAAAAGTTTAACATGGAGGGGTTGGCTTTGGAAAAAAAAACTGGCCAAATTAATTTGAAATTGCAAAAAGTAACAACATGGAAGGGTTGGCTTAATAAAAATATTGACCTCGGCTTGAATTGAATATGCAATCTTTAGATCTAAAGTCATACATGATACCATTGCACAACAAATACATTTCCTAATAAAATAAATATTAAAATAAATTTATACCATAAAATAAGGTATGGGAATTTAAAAATTGAATCATATTTGTGGACCCTATCTATTTAGGGCCCTAGGCGGTGGCCTAGTTCACTTAAGGCCCAGGCCGGGCCTGCTAGCTGCAAAGCATGTTCACTTTGAGGTATTTTGAAAAATTATCCTTGAGACCTTTGATGTGCTTTGCCCTGCTTGGTCTAAGTTGTAACACCTTACCTCAAGGGTTTCCTTCGATGGACAAACTTGTGCTTGGGGATTTTCCCCTTGTGTGATTGTTTTTGTTTGGTTGGATTTCCTTATTTGAGTTTGAGTAGGAATTTGGATGGTTATTTTACTTTTGTATATTTTAAGATCATTAAATTGAGATTAGAAGGCGAATCAAACGGTCTTTTTTCGACTTTACAATCCCCTTCCATATCATTATATGGGCATATATAGGATTCAAAACTGACGCTGTGGAGAGAGCCCTAAAGCACCGGTTTGAAGTTACTCAAGCAAGAGAAGATAGAATCCTTCAGTTGTAATAAAAACTCCTGCACAGTCCAAACAATCTCTCCTTTAAATGAGACCGACAATTCCATCTGAAAGATCTCTCGAGTACATAGTGTTTCTCGGCCGATATTCATAATATCGGTCTTTTTAAAAAAAAAAAAAAAATTTCAAAACGGTGGTAGGCCCGAGTTGATATCTCGACCGATGTTGGACCAATATCGGCCCAGATTTTCCTTTTACCTTCTTTTTTTAAAAAAAAAACAGCTTCTTTTTGGATTATTTATTTATTTTAATTCAGAAAAAAATTACCGATATTTAAAAAAAAAAACAAAAGAGGAGAGAGAAATTTATTGGCCGAATTTTTCACCCCTCTTATATCACTTGTTAGAACTGAGCATCGATTTCAAAAGATTAATCTATTAAATAGAATAACCCAATTTTTTATAAATTCTTAAATCTTCCTCTACCATTTCAATATAAAACTCGTTTGCAGCTGTGTTGATTTCAAGTCCCTCAATAGATCAAGTCCCTGAATAGATGCCCTAAATGGGTGAATTTTTATTTTTTATTTTTGTTGAGAATGGATTTTTTCCCCACCAAGGGCACAATGAGGACATTAGTTGATTCTGGGCTTGTTATCATTTCTTTGTCCTTGGATAGATTGATACCTTGTTGGAAATCATTTCCTTTTGCTACTTCCTTCAGTGATAGGTGTAAAATTAACACACGTGTAAATCACTATAAATTTTCAGCAATATCAGTGACGCTAACCGCATGAGTTGTGCTAATTGATTTTATGCCAATTAGCAACCCATTGCTTTCCATAATCAAGTTATTATAATTCCATGACAGTACATACTTCCAATCAGAGGTGGGAACCGTGATTTTGACGGCGAGGATTGATTACATGGTGTTGGCAGCTGGCTTTGGAATTTTCATCCAAAGCTTTAAAATGTGATTCAGGGAATAAACTAGTTTTTTTGTTGTTTTTTTTTTTTTTTTGGGTGTTTGTAGGATTCTCTAGTTTTATTAGATCATAACGGATTATATGTTTTTAATATAATAGAAAATAATAACCTCAATTATTTGGATTTCCTACCAAGTGGCCCACGTAGAGCTTTGTGCCAAGTGAAAAAAAAAATGATATTAATTATTTTTCCCTGGAATAATTGTTGCCTCCACTAGTGAGTTTGGTAAAAATAAACCTACAATTGTATATTGTGACTCCAAATTATTAAGAGCAAATCACATGCATTAGAAAACTTGATAGGGTGTTTTACATTTTAATAATAGCATAACTCTTATTATTTACATCATTGAAAAATAAATGTGAAAAGAATGAGTCCAACATTTGTAACTAGGCGGACCTAAGTGACACATGAGTATTCTCAAAAGACCCCATTAAACCTAGTTTACCACTTAAAACCCATATTAAGCCTCAATGGCTTGCTTTTTCAACATGACATGCCATATTCAATGATTCAAAAGAAGCAATAACACCCTAACACATGACTTTTTTAATAAGATTTAAGCCAAATGGGAATCCTATTAAGGTAAGTGGGTCTAGATATTCTAAACTAGGAAAGTGGGATTAGTGACTTTGTTCTTTTAATGGTCAGAAATCCACCTGCCAATTGTTTAGAGATGGGCAGAGATCACAGTCATAGGAAATCCAAGAGTCCAGCTGCTGACAGCACAAGAAGGTTTGGTGCAGCCCCTCTTTTTCTAAAGTTCCCTTGTTCATATTCTATTTCCATCTTTGTTAATAGGTATTGTGGCCAAGGATGGAATTATTATTAAGCAATGTCCATATACATCCCATTAAAAAAATGTTTTTCTATTATTGCTCCTTCAAAAATAATTTTATACTTGTAACCATGGTGGATATGAGCCGTCTAACAAGTTATATCATAAGACAGGTGGATATGAGACGTCTAACTAGTTATATCAGGAGAAAGGGATAGATAGATTATCAGAGAAGATGACCAACTTTCAAAAAAAACTCTTTGCTTCAAAAATTTAACCAAGTCATTGATAAATATTTTTACTTATCCAACCGTGAAAATATATTAAATAGACATCATAATGGTTGAATCTAAATTTAAATGATAAAAATGAAATTTAATAGTTTGGATTTATTATGAAATGCCGGCCATGTCGTCTAAGAACGAAAATAGATGCAACAATTGGGACATATGTGAAAAACCCAAATCGATCTTCCAGTTCTAAGCCATCTTTACATGCATGTCATTTGTCAAGATCTCACGAAATTATTGGATGTAACATTAGATAAATTAATCAAAAAAATATCTAATTAGAAAGAAAACAAAGTTCATGATACCTCTCTCATTTGATTTATTCATTAGAACATCTCGATATTTTCATGAACCCTGATAAATAACCGAGATATAAACATATGAATAACGATTGAAGATCAAATTGAATTTTTCATTAAGTAAAATCCATATGTTGTACTCGTTGTTGGGGTGCAAATGAGAATCTCACGTCCATTATGAAGGGGGGAATATAAGGATTTATAAAGGACTGTATCACTTCACTATCCGAGTAGTCTTTTGAGTCGTAAGTCAATCCTAATAGTGGTATCAGAGCTAGAGCTAGGTCTCCAAATCACAACATGTAGACTTAGGGATTCCCTAACCAAACAGGATGGTTGACGAGGTTCTATGTGCCAGAGAGCCTCGTTTGAGGGGAGATTGTTGGGGTGCAAATGAGAGTCCCACATCGATTGTGAGGGAAGAAATTTAAAGACTTATGGGAGACTAAGTCGCCTCCCCTATCGGATTAAGCCCAGTTCTAATACTTGTAACAATTGCTCCCTTTACCATTGGCACGGCACCATATAATCATTTGTCGTCCAATGATGCCATATTGAAACCAGTATAAAAGGGGGCCTCACACTCTCACTTATTCGTTTCTCTTGCGCCTTTTTCTAGTATTTCCTACCCAGTTTTAGCTACAAAATATGAAGAAGATGGTGGTTTTGACAGTGATTACTGCAATGTTCATGTTACTAACATGTTCATATGGCCTGGCAAATTTCTCTAAATGTTGTAAAATGAATTGCCCTAAATGTGGTGAAATGAAAGTTCCATTTCCTCTAAGCACTGAAGAAGGCTGTGGTGATCCAAACTACAGAGTCTACTGCAACAACGATGTTTTGGAGTTCAAATCACTTGCTGGGTCCTTCTACAAGATCCTCAGCATTAACCCAAAAGCTGATAAGCTTGTAATCAGTGTCCCTGAGATCGATCAGGACATATGTTACTCATCCGATCTACCTGATGGAGGATTCACGGTGGATGAGAGCTCTCCATTCAACATTTCCAACCGTAATACAGTCTTTTTATTCAATTGCTCTGTTAATATCCTTCTATCTCCCTTGAATTGTTCTTCCAACAGTCCATGTAGAGTGTTCGAGGAGAACGTCCGCGAGGCAAGTTCATGTATGAATACACTTTGCTGCAGTTTCTTGAAAGATGCTTCCATCACTTCGCACCGAATTAGGGTTAGGTTGGGTGGATGTACTGCATACACGTCGATCGTCGACTTTCGCTCTTCGGACTCTCCGGCTGCATGGAATTATGGCATTGAGCTGCAATGGCTGCCTCTGAAACCTTGATTGACAGTCATCATTGTGAAACTTGGTTGCTTTGTTTCGTTGTTCCATCAAGTGTTTTTGAGTTACTCACTTCTCTTGAGTTTGTCCAAGTGTATCTTACCTTGGCTGTTTTCCCTAGTGTATGTAGTCTGAAGTTTTGTAAAATGTAATCCATTAGTGTTGGGTTTTTATGTTTACTAGTTTTAATGGTTATCTTTGCTACTATATTTGATAAAATTGATATTTCAATTCTACATTGGAGCTGAGGCTAATCCAATAAATATATAAATCTCCCCTGCAAGATTCTTGTTTAAGGTAAATGTGGAAAAACTAAACCCAAAACCTCTACTTTAAACCTAAACCAAGTGAACTACCTGCGTGAATAGAATTACTCGTGTATGCATTCATGAGATTAGTGATAGTGATTGCATCTTACCAAGTCTTCCAAAAGAATCCTGGATAGACATCTCTTCTAATTGTAGTTTGATTGTAACAACAGAGATTGGTCACTTGTCTCTTATAGAATTGTAATCTGATTGTAATAGCATAGTTATGACTCCTATCCCCTACTTTACATAAGTTAGCAAAACTCAATTAGGAATCATCTAATTATAATTTTTGTTAAGATTTAAGACCCTATCAACAACGGAAGAACAATCAAACCAAGCAATTATACAAACACATAAATGAATTTAACGTGATTCGGCCAAAGGCCTATGTCCATGGACAACAATCGAAGAATTCCACTAATAGCAAAGGATACAAATTTTATTTTCCTAATTACAAACCCAAACAAGATTTCTCTCAATTCTATGAACTCTCTCTCTACACCCCAAAAACTCTCAGTAGTGTACTAGAGGGACCACACACACGGCCAAGTCAAACTCACGAGAGTCCCTCTCTTTTATAGAGTTTTCTCAACCGACCCTATTCAAAAACGAAAATAGGACTGTCAGTCCTAGTGATATTAGGTTCCAAATCGAACCACACTTAACAATTTTGACATATTATCAAACTAAAGTATTAAACTTTTTAGGGTACTTACTTCTCTCTCTCCATCAAAAGAAGTTCATGTTGCAGTACAAGATTTTGATTGTAATTCAATATTTTGATTGTAATTTAAATATATAACTAAAAATGTTCGGTTTTGATTTTAAGTTGTATGATTGTTGAATCACCCATGTAGCCAATTGATTTCAATTTCACTCATTATTTTGCAATTGAATTTTTTACTTATAATATAAAACTTCTAAATTGCCAAAATCATCTATAAGGTCTAATTTAAACAAAACAATGGTTGTAGTCTAGTAAACCTGCACCTCGTCAGCACTAATATTTACACAGAAATCTGAAATGGGGGTCAACCAACAGTCAAGTAACAAAGTGCAAATCTAACCATCTATGGAAAAGTGAGGACCACTTAACAAAGTAAGTGACCTAAATAATGCACAGGAAATCATGGATCACACCTTTAAACATTGTATACAAATTTAGTGCAGTTTATTGCTGCTATAAGAACAAATCAGAGTGGTGGTTTGTGGGTGTTGTACCACTGCGCATGGATGTTAGCATCTATGCTTGGATACAATCATTCTTGTTGGGTGGTAATAGTAAAATCACTAATTTTGATCTCTTAATTATAGTAAAATTTAAATTTATTAAAGCTAAATAGAGGCATTTTGGTCGAGTTTTTTTCTCTTGGAGACACAATCATAAAATTTCAAGTGGGTATTTTCTCAATATTAGTTTGAGGGTACTTTGCTAGTATTGCCGATTAGCTAGTTGTAAATTGGAACTAATTATATAATTAAAATTTTGATACAAGATTAAAAAAATTTCTTCCCTCTACAATTTTAAATTTTCTCCTTGCTAATGTCTATAGATATAGTCCAAAATGATGAATCGCATATAGACCTGTGTTCTTAACGTGGCTACTTAATTGCATATTTAAAAAAAAAAAAAATTGAGTCAACTTGGTTCGCAAAACTGGATTCGAGTTGGTCACAATTAAACTTTAGGGCCTTTTAAGTTTTGGATCAAGTCTAAATAAGTGCTTGGGTGAGAGCAATATTAAAATAGACGACCTCGTGGGAAGTTCATGTTACACCCCTTTTTAACTCCAAGGAGTTGGTTAGACGGTAAAGGTGCCAATCTCATGAAGTGGGGTCTTGAATTCGATTCACGCTCACTTCTAACGAGCCACTCTCTGTAGTCTTAATTAAAATGTGTAGATTGTGTCGTAAAATTAGTATCATCGCTAATGTATTACTATTCATCACTGCAAGTGTAGGAAATTCAAAGAAGATGTGTCACATTTCGGCATTTGAATGTGAGCCACTAGATCATTTCTGTTCATATATTTGAAGGACAAATTTCTTCCACCAGGTATCAACACTGCCAACATCTTTGTATCCAACTTTTCAGATGATGGCCCACCATACCCCTCTCTCTCCCGACATCTTCGCGTCCAACTTTTCAGATGATGATCCAACTTTGTAATAAAACACAAGTTTTGTAAGATAGACCCACAAATCCACGAAATTATTTAAGCAGAATTGCCAAAACAAGGAAAGCACAAACAAGTACCTTCCAAGCTAGGAAGCAGTCGTGTGTTCATCTCGTGGGTTGTGACCCAATCCAAAACCCGGCCCAAAAATAAATCTCAACTTGTTATATATTTAAAAGGTGTTTGCATATTTTAAACATTTGTGCAGTATCATCCAACAAACTTAGTCATGGAGTCCTCTAAATGATATATCAATTGATACATTGTCAAGGTCTTTATTTAAGAATAAGATCCACTGACATTATTTTGATAAAATCATATTATTTTAAAGGTATAAAGTTTTATGTGTTCAAAAATATTCACTCATTAAGTTTTAGCTAATTTAAGAAATATGATTTGATTAATTCAACAAAAATTCTTTAATAAGTCATATATTCAATAAAAAAATATCTTCTATGTATCTATAGCCATCTCATTTGATGAGCCACCCTTTTGGTTGTGCAAAACAATACCGTGCACACCAATACGGGGGATTATTTCACATATATTTCGATTTTTTTGTGAGAAGTAAATGAAATGAATGATCAACTACATTTTGTTGTGTGCAGTATCACCTAATATATTTAGACACTGGCTCCTCAAAAAATAATAATGATAGATCTATTGAAAATATCTAAATTAAGAAATTTATCAAAAATCACTTTGATCGAAATCAATTAAATCATAATTTTTAAAATCTCAAATTTCAAATATTTAAAATATCAACGGCAATTTTCATTTCATAATGTTATTTAAGGTATAATAAATTAACAAAGGCGCTCATCATAAAAAAAATCACACCCTGGATTATGGATGGATCACAATTTGACACTGTAAATTAAGTTTATATTCAAAGATGTATATTTTTAAATATTTTTGTTATTATGAAAAACACTTAGAATATCAATTAAGAAGAAAATCTTTTTATGATAGGATATAATAAATACCCCTACACGTAAAGTAGTTGTATACCTAGAAATGATAAGAAGCCAATAGTCTTCAATTGATTCAAACCATAACCACCAAATCTTCCTCTACACTTATTTGGATTAATCCTTCCTTTCATTTCATCCTCCTTTCCCAGTAAAACAAGGATAAGAAACAAAGAAAACAATGAGCAACAGAGAGGGAGGGGGAGATGACAATGACCATGACCATGACAATGACGAATTGAGGATGCAGATGCTACATTCTAAACTGGAAACAACAAGAGAGTCACGAGAGCCCCCAATGGGCCGTCATGTTTGACATGCTAGCCCGATATGCCCCATGTTTCGGAGCACTCGCCTGAGAACTGGATGCCGTCCTTCGGCGCTTGGCACCATCACAGTAATCGGTGCCTTTATTCCCTTCCACCATCTCCACGAACATCTTCTGCAGGTCCTCCAAACTGTCGTTCTAAACGTCCATCAACAGCAGCAAAAACAATAGAGAAATAGGTAAATACCAGAGTGTAGTATTACTTATCACCTCTTGATTAAATAAAAAACTCCATAGTCAACCATCCTAACACAGACAAAACTTGTTAGGAAACAAGAGATAGAGTGAAATTCTTATTTTACTCTTGCCAGTGTACCGATAATACACTACTATGTATATATTCTGCATATCGATACACCGATACTTGATTAGCGATAAACTGTTAAAGGTAAAATGAGAACTTCACTCCATTCCGTGCATCTTAACAAATTTTACTCGTGCTAGAATGGACAGCCATATAAAAACAAAGTAAGCACTTCGATCTAATCATTATAATTTTTTTAAAACCAAAGTGTCGAAACATTACACCCGACTAATTTATGAGACGTGTGTAAATCTCTCAATCTGCATATACCGAAAAATTCTATGACCCGTGTAGTGAGAATCAAACACTATGGCCAAACTAGTTAATAAAAAAATGATCATGCGTATGAAACAGCTAATCTTCACCAACCATCCACGGCGTTGGAAAGGTGAGACCAACGGTCGATGGAGAATAAGCCAGAATAGGGTATTCAAATATGGTCGGCAGATATAATATATATAATATTCAAAACAAACAAAATAGCTATTAGAAATTTAGAATGCCACGCAAATAACGTAACGATCAAGGAATTCAAATATCGACCGATACAAATCATATCGATCAATACCAAATTTTAAATCCTGGTGACAACCCTCCCGCATAACTGGACATAGTCGAATTAGCCAAACCCTATCAAGCTTTCAACCGTTTCTTATTGGTTTGAACCAGTTACGATCCATATATACGGGACTATATATGGGACTAAAATTATCAATTATTACAACATCAAATATATTTTAAAATAAATATAATAAATTTAAGTACAAATTTCATAAATGTCAAATAAACCGTTTATCAAATTACATT
The DNA here is from genome assembly GCA_022113865.1 of Chimonanthus praecox. Lineage (NCBI taxonomy): Eukaryota > Viridiplantae > Streptophyta > Magnoliopsida > Laurales > Calycanthaceae > Chimonanthus > Chimonanthus praecox. The sequence continues at coordinate 2,337,993 of CM039093.1, read as the reverse complement.
ATAAATAACAATGTCGTGTATTGAAATTGATAATGAAGATTGACCAATGTCCCGTACAAAATTCCATAAGCCTAGTCATGAAAAAGGAACGCAACTTAGGAGATATTTTCTGGGAACTCGAACACAACATTGGTGTCGTACCACATCCACCGACCCGTCCCGGGGCCACCTGGCCAAGAAAGGAGATACGATCAGAGGGGGGTCCCACTTCTCGCCCTCCGACCACGACGCCAACAACATCAAAAGGATTCCAAAATAAAAGACACGTGGCATCAGAACTCCCACAAGACTCTTCCACCCACATAATCAAGTGATATTGAAAAATCATAAATTTATACTATTTAACATTATTGATCCTTCGGTCTTTTAATTTTACAGTTTCACACTTCAAAAACCAAATTTTATTAAAACAATGGCACACGCCATAGGCTTATTTTCTAAATTCTAACAAAGGATCTTCACAGCAATTGGACATGCAACCAAACGAATCAGGAAAATTTAGTGTCAAATTTAAATAGTGCGGTCTTTCAAAAAGCTAATAACATTGTGACTTACCATCAATAGAATCAATGTGAGTTGTCGGCCGAGACTTATACATGTCCTTAAAATTAATTAAATAATTATTTCAACGCATTCGATAATAAAAAATAATAATAATCATACTATGTAGATGCATTTGATTTGACTAACAATTATAACTATTATTTGTCATATCATAGTGCAGTAATTCTGATTTAACATAAAAATCACATCAGATTAAAAAGTCCAATAAACACCATAATAAGGAGAAATAAAAGAAGGCGTCCATAAAGAAATGAGGAACAAGTCAGAAAAGACAAATTAATATATTAATAAAAGTGAAATAGAAAACTTTGATAAACCAACCATAAATTGACTTGGCAAACCAAATCATATTTAACTTTACTTTCTTCACCGACACTTGATATCAAATTATTTTGGCAAAGATTTAACATCGACTCTATTTTTAACCTAAATCCTAAATCCTAGATACTAATTAATTTAGACGTTACATACAGCACAGTGTGACCTTAGTGCACCATAAGATGAGTGAGGCAACCCAGATAGTATTTACAAATTTATAGATGTGAAATTTTTTTATCAAAATAATCAATTTACGGTGAAGTTTTACAAAACTCAGTACTCAAAACCATGGTTACATATACTGATTTTCGGAGTCGAGCCATTTTTCAATTCTCATATTTTCAGACCGTCCATATAAGAACCCGACTTTTTTTTCCCACAAACCAGTTTTCATAGTGTGAATTATTTTGATACTTTGTAGAAATCTATAATTTCATACTATTTTTAGAAAATGGGTGGGTAAGGAAAAGAGAACGTCTATATATGAAGGGTCAAGTCGGGGAAAATAATGAAATAATCTGTCAGAAAATAAAATATTTTAAAAATAATAAAAATTTAATAAACAAAAACCTTCATATTGTGGAAACAAAATTTAATAAGAGATTTATCAGTAATTTACTGAGATGTTATCGTAATATTACTATTTATCATATTTTTAACACAAGATTGGCATAAATTAATTGAGAATGCACTGCAGTGCAGATAAATAGAGAGTTTATTGGTAAAAATAGTAATAAATTTGAAATTATCAGTGACGACATTGTTTGGAAAGTCTGACTAATTGCAATTATAAAATATACGCCAAAACTCAGCCTAACAGAGGAAAAATAATCTAAATAGAATACAGCAGACCCTCTTGAACCAAAACCAGAAAGTGGATAGTTGGTAATTACGGCCACCAACCAGAAAGGATCTACCCGACTACCCGACATGCATTGCCCGATTACCCGATAAATGAAAGGAAAAAAAAAAAGCGTTTTCTTTGTTTAAAATGGAAAAAAAATAGTATTAAGTGTTGGATTGAATTTACCTCTGCCCTCACACTATCCATCATTGAAAGCATCTCTTGCATAAAATCAGTAAATCCCTGTTTTCATAATTAAAAAGAAGGAAAAAAAATCAAAATTTGTAAAAATAAATAAAAATTCAAGAATTTACAGAAACAGAGATAGATAAAAATACCGACTTCGTCCTCTTCTTCAAATGGATCGTACAATCCCGCATCGTACATTGCCCTCTTCCCTTCGTCTGATAAAACTACAGAAAAAAAAAAAAGCAAAGAAAGTAACTTTTTCATTAATGGAGTCGTCATTCAAGACGACCATCCGATAAAACACGTTCCTTACCCGAATACGCTTCTTGGATTTGCTGGAAACGCCGGTTCGCCTCTCCGGACACCGCTGGATCTTTCATCCACCTGTCCGGATGCCATTTCTTCAGCATCCGAAACACAAGATAAAAGAAACAAAAAACAGAGAGAGAAGAGAATTTTTCAAAACCCAGTTCTAATTTCAAAAACCCACCAAAGACTTTTCGAAAAAAATGAAGAAAAACTTACCAAGGCGAGTTTTCGATAGGCGCCACGGATTTCGACGACGGAGGCGTTTCTGCAAACGCCAAGGACGGAGTAGTAGCATGGACCGTTGGATTTCCCACGATCCATGAGCAGAATGGGGAAGAGACGCTATAACATAGGAGAAAGGAGGGGTTAAATGGTAAAGGAGAGATTTTTCGCGGCCTTGGATGGGAGAAAACAGAGGAGGAAGAAGAACAGAGAGAGATTTTATAAAGGGGTGGATTTGGGAAACGTACTTGCTTTAATTATTCATCTTCGCAAGCTAAAATATCTTGGCTTCTTTAGAGTCGACGGAAGGTTCCAGAGGTTTGACAGCGCGAGATATTTTCTCGCGCATCAATGAAAATGCCCTTCATTCTGACCTAAACTACAAAAACTGCCACCACCTTCATCTTCTAGAGAAGACACTGTTCCCAGACTACGAATTTGGGTTCCCTGCGAACTACCCAACGAGAGATATTATCCAGAAAACTCTTAATATGACGTGGAGCCGTGACGGACTCAATTTTATAATATTTATTATTTTATTAAATATATTAGTTTAATGTAAATTTTTTTTTTTAATTAACGTGTGAGAAATTCAGACAAAATTCTATTGAAATTCTCACAGATAAGTCCACTACTCTTAAGGTAGATCAAAGTTAGTCCATGAAAGCTCGAACCCACAATCTCCCACTTCTTAAAGTGAGAGGCGACTTGTTGAGCTACACCTATATGGGTATTTTTTTTTCTTTATGGGTGAGCCCACTACTCCTAAGGTACACCAAGATTAAGCCATGGGGTTTTGAATCCTCACCCTTCGACTTTCTGAGACGGAAGACAACCAATTAATTACTTTATAAATCGACTTATTTACATTTGAGGTCACAGTTCTTAATCCAATACATGCTATATTTACTAATCTGTTAGAGTAGATTAATTTATGAAATTCATAATTTGATTTAGCTAATCACTCATCTAATCTAACTGATCTTACATCAGACATAATCTTACCATTATTAGTAACCCTTATGAGTAATAGCCTTGGTTATGTCAAACTTTTCTGGGCTTTTTAAAGTAAACTTGGCCTAAGTTGCGATAAAAAATTCCAATACTATTATCACAGTTCGAGTAAATTGAGAGACATCGCATTTTTAAATCCTAAGTTGTTCAAGGGGGAAATATAGTTTGTCGATGAATGGACTTTATTTAATATTACAAATGAAAGATCTTATGCATCGATTTTAATGGTGAAAATGTTAGCAAGCGATGATATTTAAAAATTCATTCAAAGTTAGCTCCGTTTGGACAGTTAATTTTTATTTCTTAAAAAATTATAGTTTTTTTTTTTAATTTCATGAACTTAATTTTTTTATGAGAAACATCGTCCAGAAAATACTTTTTTAAAACAGTCATTTAATATATATTGAATTCCACTATTGTGAATTACCATGTTTGAAGAACAGTAAAACATGTGGTACAATCGTAACTTCTAATTAAGACTTTAAATATCAAGTTTAGAGGTGAAATTGGGGTCAGATTTTAACCTGCCCTGACTCTGCTTGAAAAATCAAGTGAGTTGAGTTTTACATTTTTAAAATTAAAGTTGGGTTGGGTTGAAGGAAAAAAATCCAAATTAAATTAGGGTCGGATTGGGTCAAATTTTTTTAAAATTAACTTGACCCGACTGGACCCACTAAAAAGTTTATATAGTACTTAGGTTGAATTGCACTAGCAATTCGGGCCAACACTCACGTTGAATAGGATTAGCAATTCGAATCAGGTCGGGTTGAATAATTTGAATCAGCAACTCGGGTGAAGAATTGAATTTATTAAAATCCGACCAGACCCATACGAGTTTCAGCGTTAATCGAACCTAGTATATGACTCAATACAAATCGAAGTTAAAGCCGAGTCTAAAGCATATTGGTCAAGTCAGATAAAAATCGACTGAAAATGGTTGAGTCTTAACAGGTACAACTGAAATCGAGTTGTGTCAAAGTCAGTTGATTTTTAAGATCTTAGTTATAATGTATTGATATAAAAAGAATATTTGTAGATTGATTAATGAATTAAGTATCATTTCCACCAAATATTAGACACTTGTGCATTCAATTGCAGATCTTAGTCCAACCCAGATTTTTGCCTGTCTAAACGCAAGCCTGGATTATATTTGTAGGACTCAAGTTTGATTCTAAGTCTGAATGATTAATTAATAAATCACATTTTAATATTTCGTACATAATATCAGGAATTATAATAGTATACACTTGGAATTCCAAAGAATTGAAGTCCAGCATTGGATTCGGAAAAAAAAAAAGAGAAATGTTTCCACTGGCTTGGAAGATTCATTAATTGCTTTATTACTCAATTTTATTTTCCGAACTTTATTTATTCTTAGGATTAAAATTATAGATAAAGGAGGCTCCAAGAAAAATCATTTAAATCCAAAGGGATTGGAGTGATGTCAGAAACTATGAAGTAGGAGTTCTGAGTTTGATTTTCACTCAATTTCAAAGAACCATCCCCGTAGAGTTACTTGATATATATGAGTTGAGAGACTTGTATATACCATGAAGATTAGTCGGACACCTTGATCATCAAAAGATAAAAGAAAACTCTTTTACATTCTACGGTGTGTGCATGGGTTGAACAGTTGAACCATGATTTTAATATCATCGATTTTTCCTACCGGGCTTTGTAAAAATAAGGGTTAGTATTTGGACTTAGCAATTTGGGTTGGACTGATGAGTCCATTTCAATCTAACTTTTTAGCTAGTTGAACTCATTTTTACTTTAACTTTCAATCTAACTTTTTAACTTTTTACTTCAATCTAAATTTTAAAAAAATTTAAAATCAATAGAATTGGATAACATTGTCCAACTCTAGTGGGTCGGGTTGGTTTTTAAGCATGCTTGAGTCTGGACCCGAAATTGCAATTTAAGAATCTTAGTTTGAGCTCAGGTCTAGGCCCGAGTAAACCCGAACTAGTCAAACCTGAGCCCAACCCAAATTGTATTTGTAGGGATCGTGCATGATTTCAAACACAAAATGCAGATGTGGGCTCATCCAGGCTTGGGTTTCTTCAGACCTAAAGATTTTCTTTTGTACTATTCTATAAAATAAAATTTCTATATTACATAAATGTGGTTCAAATTCAAACTTTTGGATCAAACTCGTGCTTTGATGTACTAGGCCCGAGTCCGACTCAAATCCTAATTTGGGCCTGATATTTTGGTCTAAAAATGAGTCCACTCCAAACTTCGTACAACCCGAGCCCAATTTACCTATTTAAAAAATTCACTTTAAAAATGGTAGTTCTAATATTAAAATTATTATATCCCCCACTTAAAATAATAATATATATATATATACCTATATCCTTTTTCTGGAAGACAGGGACACGACAATCAGACAATGTGACTTTAGCCAGGTCATGGGCTTAGTCTGGGCTGGGCTTCTTTTGCTTGAGTCAGAGCCCATTTGTGCTACATATCATTGAAGATATTCAATATAAGCACTATTTTTCAATAAAACGATCTCTAGACTATTTTAAAAGTTTGAACTATTGGATAAAATTGAAATTAAAAGTCTAACTTAGGGGCTTGTAAGAAAAACCCAAAAGGGGGCCATGCATGACTATTTCATATTTCAAAACAAGTGCAATCTCAATTGTAGGTTAGGCTCTTGGGTTTTCCTTAGGTCAGAATTGAAATTGTGAAAATCCATTTATAAATTAGACTTAGGTTTGAGTTTGGATAAAGTGGGTTATTTTGATAGGACTCATGCTTATCCCTATTAATACAAATGTAGCTCAAGATTGGCTCTAAACCTATTACGACCAACTCAAGTTCCAACCTTTGTTATATTTAATTTTTTGTTTATGACATTGGCTCGAATTGCTATCCAGATAAAATTTGTTATGAGACACGGGATATATGAAATTCTCATTTTATACTTACCCGTGTAAAGATGACTAACCTCTTAAATATTGTTGTCAATACACTAAAACATCCTTAAAAAATATTATATCCTCAGTTTAAAAATAAATTATTACCTAATCAAATCAAATGGTTCATCTTACTTCATACTTAAGTTGATATAATCAAATGGTTCAAAATCGTAAAATAAAAACTGCCCCCACCAATTCAAAGATGATATATTATATTTATCAAGATTCAAGGGACTCAAGATCTTGTGCCTTAGTTGCCCCGTCAATGGATGATATTAAAAATATATATAAATAAAGTGCAGAAGGTTGAAACCAGCAACCAAACAAGTGTGATGGCCCCACCATTTTAGGGTTTGAATGTTTGATAATTCCATTATTAGCTGTGAGTCTCTTACAAAATCCAAATCCACCTTCTTTTATCATCCCTTTTCCCCCCAATTCATAAGTCTTTAACTATTATCATCATTGCTCTCTTACATGAACATTATACAGGCTTCCCTCACATCCCATTTAAAATGAAAACTCTAATTCCAAAGGAGTCCCTCATTCATGAGTTTGTCACAACTCAATTTAATTTTAAAATATATTAATTTATCAGAGAAAATGATTTTATTGATCGTGAAAAATAAGTTTTTTTTTTCCATTTGTTTTAAACAAATAAAATTAATAAGTGATAGAAAGTTTCATTTCGACTATTTATTTTATTTAGTTTAAATCTAGTAGTTGTACATATTTGATGAGAATAACATCTTATAAATCTTAATATCAACAACAATTTATTTGATTTTGGAGGGCTAAAGAGCCTCACTTCTTTCAATTTTAATATAATTTAACTTGAGTCACAAGAACCTTTGGCAATATATTGACTTTAGAATGTAGCATTTAAAAATACAGAATTGGGTATATTTATGAAATACATTAATTAAAAGATATTTTTTTTCTAGTTCAGTATCATGTCAAAGATTTTCTCATTTAAATTTTAAGTCATATAACTTAAGAGTATGAAATTTATAATTACTTTCATTTATCATATTATATGCTTAAATATTTAATACATTATTATTTGATATTTAATAATTTAGATAAATTGCTTCAATTTGTGCAACATTTGATAAAGAGTTTACTTATTCAAGGGAAAAGTTCACATACACATTTTATCTTTGCTTTGCATACTTTATGGCAAACATAAACTTTTATTTGAAAAATAATTTAAAGAGATCAAATTTTGAAGAATTTAAAAATTAATTTTATTAATCTAATAAATGTGATTATTTTAGTTTTAGACCACATACTCTAATGATTTTATTTTCTGAATGACCTATCAAAGACTTCGAATGGTGGGGTAATAAAATTAATTTCTAAATTCTTCAAAATTTAATAGTAAAGACCATTTAACTAGAATTTTCAAATAATTTTTAAATATAGCTTAATTATTTATTTTAAAATATTTTAATTTTTTTTTATGAATGATGGAGATGTAGGGATTAACTTCACTATGATCAGCTACGTCAAATAATTTTTCAAAAGTTAAAAATGGCAAGAGTGAGATCCACACTATTAATTATAAAAATTATATGTATTGCATAATAGAAATTAATATTTAAAAGCAATGTCCTTACCCGTAATTTCTGTTAAATCAAAGCCCTAATATGTCGTCGTTTGAATTTCTCTCTTAAAATGCTCTACCCTTTTAAAATCCTTCTCCGCTACTCTCCAAAACCACTAGGGTTTTTGTTTTCTTCCCCTTCTCCATCTTTTCCCCTTTCATCCCCTCCTTCCTTTCCCTTCTTTTCAATTTTGCCATTTCTAGGGTTTCTTCAATTGCTGCAGCCATGTCTCTCAGGCCAAACGCCAGGACGGAGGTCCGTCGGAACAGATATAAGGTCGCCGTCGATGCCGAAGAGGGCCGGAGAAGGCGAGAAGACAACATGGTAGAGATAAGGAAGAACAGGAGGGAGGAAAGTTTGCAGAAGAAGCGTAGAGAGGGCATGCAAGCCCAGCAATTAGCCCCGCCCGCTAATGCTTCTGCCATCGAAAGGAAGGTATAAAATATTGATAGGGGCGATTTTGATCAAGATCTAGGGTTTTGCAATTCTGGGTACTGTTCGGATTTCTGGGTTTACCCAAACTGATGGATGTTGTGTTTTTTAATCTATCTTTTGGGTTGAAATTGTTGTCTGTTCTGTTGCATTTATGTGACATGCGTTCTTCTTTCTGTGTTGAGCCGGTTGGGTTTCTGAATTTTCCATTCCATCGACTATTCCTTTTTAGTAATTAATCAACTAATAGAAGAATTTTTAAATATTATTTTTAAAGATGAGATGACGATTCTCGTGGTACAATAGACAGCTAGAGGAGTTCTAAAATTTATCGATGATTCAGTACACAAAAATTGTTCAAATCTTTCTTGTCCACTGAGTAATCAGTATCTTAACACTCTCCCTTAATGCTGAATCTGTATCTGAGCTTCCATCGATCCATGTAGTAGACATACCTGCTCACTAGCACCTCTCCTAGTGACTTGATGTAGAACACAGTTATTTTATTTTAATTTTATGTTATTGGTTTATTTATTATTTTTTTAACTCTCGATTTCTTAATGTAATTAGGACTCCTAATCGGATTTCCTTCCCTGAGTAGGCTTCCTTATTTATTTTTATAAATAGCTTGATGTAAACAGAAACGAGAACTGTTCTTGGAAAGAAATCCAAAAAAATGCAGAGCCATCGCATCCATCGTCCTTCCTTTTCCCTACACTCTTTTCTCTTCTTCCCTTGTTCCCAGGATTTCCTTCTCTGGCCAACCTTCTTCCACTCGACCCTTTAACCTTTGATCCAGCGCAGTACTCTCAAGCCCTCCTAATTTCGAACTCCTACCGTATAAACCAAGGGCCCCTTTAGCTGTTTGACCACTGTTTAACACACTGTTGATCGGGTTTGACCCGGCTTTACCCAAGTCCTTTTACTCGATCCTTTCTGCTGCGTCATGACTGGATTATAACACTTAATAACCCATAGTCACATCATTGTAGCTATCAAAGCTGCACTTGTACAACTTATAACCTGTAGTCACATCACTTGTAGCCAATCAAGATGCACTTCTGACGTTTGTCAGTAAACTTCTTTTTGTGCTCATCTTACCCATAAGAAGACATTTGGCTCAGTACTGCACCAGGCTTTCTTTGATGTCTTCCTGTGGACATTCTGCTGTTGTGTATTGAGTCGAATCTTAACAGTTTGGCAAATACTGAAAAAACTAGAAGCAGCACCATGTACAATAATTGAACAATTGTGAAGTGTTGCAAGTTATTGAAGTTAGAGAGGCCACCAAAACCTTGATCCTGATGAGATAAAATGGTTGGTGGGATAAATGGTTTGATGATAATCTTAATGATGATAATTATTTATTTTTTGTATTAGTTGGAGAGTCTTCCAGCGATGGTGGCAGGTGTGTATTCTGAAGACAATGCTTTGCAGCTTGAAGCAACTACACAGTTCCGCAAACTGCTTTCGATTGGTATGAAACAAAATCCATCTTTCTATGCACACATTGATTTACAAATTTGCTTGTATTTTAGTTTATTGATATCAATAATTTTTAATTGTAACTAGAACGGAGTCCACCAATTGATGAAGTCATCCAGTCTGGTGTTGTCCCTCGTTTTGTTGAGTTTCTTATGAGGGAGGATTTTCCACAGCTTCAGGTCTGCTTGGGTTTTCTTTATCCTTCCCCATTTTACTGTTGTGTTTTCCAGTGAATGATAATTGGGTTTGCATGCTATTCTCTCTCTTTTTGTTGTTGATATTCTTTTTTATCTATTTATATTTGGATTAAGCTTGAAATGTATTTGTTTTGAATTGATAGTTTGAGGCAGCTTGGGCTCTGACAAACATTGCTTCTGGAACATCCGAGAACACAAGAGTTGTAATTGATCATGGAGCAGTTCCAATCTTTGTGACGCTCCTTGGTTCACCAAGTGATGATGTTCGTGAACAGGTATATAATTTTAACCAGATGATTGATTGGTTTATGGCTTGTTTACATATTTACATGCAGTCATTGATTGGACAATTTGGTATAATTGTGAAACTGATGCTTATCAGTGCCCCACTGTGTGGAAAACAGCAAGTGTACTATTTTTCTTCTCTTCTTTTAAATGAAAATCAGGTGTGAAAATAATATGCTAGTAAACAATCAAGTGACAAACATATCAATATTTTAATTAAATTTTAAGAGGAGAAAGGTGTAGTAATATCTTAGGCATTTTAGGAAATAATGTTAAAAAGTACTAGAAGAGTCTATAAAGAGTTCAACGTAGGCGTGTCGCACATTTTGAAGAATCTTATGACATAGGTCATGTAACTACTTATGTGAATGGAAGCATGTTGATTATTTGGGTCCTTACTTATTATTGTGAATTTGTTGGACTGCTTTAGTGCCATCTAAACTTATTAGAACAAGTATCTTTACAGTTAGACTCAAACAGTGGCAAATAACTCGAATGCTAATGGGGTGTGTGTGTGTGTAAGGTGGATAATGTTTGGGTTAGGGGTTCTTACATTCTCATAAATGGAGTGGGTTGGCTTGAGGGTTTTGAAAATGGTTAAGTCATGCTGCCCAGCACATTTTCCATGTTTTAAAAACATAACCAAATATTAATTACAAATATCTCAGCTATCCTTTTTCTTAAAAAAACCTTCATGCTATCAGACACATTTTCTATGTTTAAAAATATAAAGAAAGATTAATTACAAATAACTCAGCTTTCTCTTTTCAAAGAAGAAAGAAAAAAAATAAAGCCATTCTATGCAATGTAATAAAAATTTCTGTTTGTTATTGTTGACGAATTGAGGATAAAACATGGAAGGTTTTTTTTTTTTATGACGAAGGTGTCCATGCCTCTTAGAGCACCTGATGTGCAAATCTCCCTAGGTTTTGTTGACACCGAAATGCACCCAAGAAGCTTGATTTATTTGCTGTACGAAAAGAACATCTGATTTATTCCTGACATTCTTTAAAATGGTAGGCTTAGATGCAAAGCTTTCTGTCAGTTTTAATTGTGTATTTAGATATAATCCATGGGGTGCAATCATATTCATAACCATCAGTCTGTCCTGGATCTCAGGCTGTCTGGGCTCTTGGAAACGTTGCTGGTGATTCTCCTAGATGTCGTGATCTTGTACTCAGTCACGGGGCATTGCTTCCGCTTCTGGCTCAGTTGAATGAGCACGCCAAGCTTTCTATGCTGAGAAATGCCACTTGGACTCTATCTAATTTCTGCAGAGGCAAGCCACAACCGCCTTTTGAACAGGTTAGGGTTGTGTTTTCATTGTAATTTAACTTTTTGAGGTAAATGTTTTCTAAGATCCTTTGTTTTTTATCAGCCTAATTTCTTTAATCATTTGGACAGACGAAGCCTGCACTCCCAGCTCTTGAGCGTCTTATTCATTCAAGTGATGAGGAAGTCCTGACAGATGCCTGTTGGGCACTGTCATATCTCTCTGATGGCACCAATGACAAAATTCAAGCTGTTATTGAAGCAGGAGTCTGCCCTCGGCTTGTAGAGCTACTTCTGTAAGTTTTCTTTCTGTTCTGTTGATTATTTGATCGTTGGCATTCTGTTAATTTTTAATTTATCTAATTAAATAGCTAGAATCTTAATATCATGTTGTCTTGTGTACTCTCAGCCACCCATCTCCTTCAGTGCTTATTCCTGCTCTTCGTACAGTTGGAAACATTGTTACTGGCGATGACATGCAGACTCAGGTATTGGTTTAATATGCTTGTTCTTGTCCAAGAAATAGTATACATGCAATGCAAATGCTGCCATATTTTCATCCCACTTTGACCTTTTGACTCTCTCTCTCTCCCTCCCTCCTCCCTCTCATTTGTTTCATCTGGTCGTCTAGCTTGACAAAGTGCCTGAATCCTTTATAACAGAGGATATTCTTCTAATATGGTGGTAGGTAAAACTTTAGTGCAAGTAGTCAGTCTGAAATTTATGAAATAAAATTTAAGATGGAATTTCAATAACAGGTGTCAATATTTTATGCATCTCTTTGTCCGTGTTTATATTTTATTTAAAGGTAATGCCATTGGCTCTATTCCATCACCTCTTATCTGTCTTGTGAAACCAAGTTGTTTGTCTCTTTTGGATGTTCCTTCTTTAAGGTCCTGATAGGGGTGTAGCCAAACTTTAATATAGCAACAAGTTCACAGTTTGGACTTGATAACAGGAGTGGATTCATACTCGTTTTTTGTGTTGTCACCATTCTTTGTCAGTGCTGAGTTATGAAAAGGCCATGATCAGCAAAACCTGAGTTCCACTGTTAAAAAGGAGAAAAAAAAAACGTCCCTTTCAGAAAAAGGGACTTGAGGTGTTCTTATGATATGCAGGAGGAGGTGTTCTTATGATATGCAGGAGGTGGCTCCAATTCATTTCTTCACTATGTTACCTTGACATGTGAATCATGTTATTTGGATTATAGAACTAAATGTGGTCGTTGTGAAGGAGTTCATATTGCACTGCATAATTCACTTCTTTATTTCTCAAGTCATTTTCAATTCTAGTGCGGCTTGAGATGTGTTGCCAGAAAGCATGACATGTTCACGTGACTCATCTCAATGTCATGGCCCATCTCTTTTCAAATCCTCTGTTTTCTTGCTGAAGCTGGATGTTTATTGAACGTGATGTTTTTCTAGACTGTTATGAACTGGTCATATAATACCCATGGCAGATACCTGATGCATGTGGAATGAGGGTTCAACGGTGACGAGTGTACAATTCTTTAGATTGATCACATGAAAATTGTGGCTAGGCCGTCTCAACTTGATTTTTAGTTAACAGAGTGGCAACTTTTAAGTATAGACCATATGTTGCACCAAAGAGGCAGTGATCACGAAATCTTTCTGCCTTTCATTTTTCAGTCAATTATGCAGTGACCAATCTGCATTCTAATGTTACATCCTCATATTTTAATCGATCATTTTATTGCTGGAGTACTTATTTTGCATTAATATTCTGTTCATTTTAATTGATGGAGGGTCATTTAACATGTTTCGTTATTATATTGATGTGTTACTTGGTCTTTTTTCTAGTGTATTATCAACCATAGTGCACTTCCCTGTCTTCTGAGCCTTCTAACTCACAATCATAAGAAAAGCATTAAAAAGGAGGCTTGTTGGACAATATCAAATATCACTGCTGGAAATAAAGATCAGATACAGGTATCGACGTCTCTCTCTGTCTTCACCCAAAAAAAAAAAAAGAACTCTCTTTAGTAAGGGCCTTTTCATGCTTCTCTTCTCTCCATGCTTTTATCTAATCTATTGAGAATCTCTTTCGGGTGAGGCTTTTCTTTTTTGTTTTTGTTTAGCATCGAAAAGTTTTGTATTATCATTCAGAGTTTTAAATGATTCTCTTTCGTGTGATGATATTATTTTATGTTATTTGAAAATATGCCAGGCTGTGGTTGAGGCTGGCATAATTGGTCCTTTAGTTAATTTGCTTCAAACTGCTGAGTTTGACATTAAAAAAGAGGCAGCATGGGCTATATCAAATGCCACGTCCGGCGGCACCCACGATCAAATAAAGTATGCTTTTACGACTCTCTTTTTAGTTAAATGGATGATAAAGCTGAGTACTTTCAATTAATGCTTGGCTTATATTTTTTGTTGAAAGGTTTCTCGTGAGCCAAGGGTGCATCAAGCCATTGTGCGACCTCCTCCTTTGCCCTGACCCAAGAATAGTAACAGTTTGTTTGGAGGGGCTTGAGAATATTCTGAAGGTTGGGGAAGCAGAGAAAAACTTGGGTAACACTGGTGGTGTAAACCTCTATGCACAGATGATTGATGAGGCTGAGGGACTAGACAAGATTGAGAATCTTCAAAGTCACGACAACAATGAGATCTATGAAAAGGCAGTGAAGATCCTTGAAAGCTACTGGTTGGACGAGGAGGACGAGGAACTTCCTCCAGGAGATACTGCACAAACCAACTTCCAATTTGGGGGCAGCGAGCAACTTCCTCCACCTGGTGGATTCAACTTCGGTTAAAGGTAACTGTTTCACCCACTGATATATAGCATTTACATTGATTAGAGAGAGATCCTTCAAAAAGGAAAGTAAAAGATTAGGTCTCATTGAAGATTTTTTACCCATGAACAGGAGTACCACTGAAGGTGTAGCCCTGCAGTGCCTTGCTGGATTGCTATGGGATGTTTCTGGTTGGTCGTGGAGCCTTGTGTTGTTTGGTCCAGTAACGGGCATCGTGGTTCTAAGGGTCAAAATAAAAAGAAGCATTTCTTGCCATGGGATATGCTTTCAGTAGTCGGTTGTCTTCTCCACTGTAGGAGGGTGGTGGTGGTGGAACGCAATTACGATACGATCGCCTTATGTTTTATCTAAATGGTGGCAAAAGAAAAAAGACGGGGATTTTAATTCCTTCTAGTTTTGTAGTAAGTCTGCTAAGTAAAGAGTTAGATGGTTCAGGTCATACATGTAGGTCAGTGATTGTTAGCCCTTATCTTGCTTTATCTCCTGTATAGCAAGAGGAAATCAATCCCCTTTTTTATTTTTTGTTATTTCATTTGGGTGAGGCTCCAATTTGAGTTGATTCTTGGGTTCTTTATTTGAAAAGTATTGTAGTCGGTTGAATATTAAACAGAGAATCTTTTGAGAAGAGGAAAAGCTATTATTGATTGACATATGATTGGTTTGTGATGGAAAGGACTTGTTTACTTGAATCCATATGCTTGAGGTGTTTCATTATAATGTAGGAATAAAAAAAATTATGATGTTGACCGAAACCCAGGCCTATTTTATTCATTATAATGTAAAAATAATGACGATTTTATAGGGTTCAAGTTTAGCTCATCCAAAATTTTAATGAGTCTACTTGGAGCTTTTGAAATCCACTCTTAATATTTCTGAATTTACACAAGAAGTTTCTAATTCTAGTAGTAGAAGTCAAGTGGCTAGTTATAGTTAAAAGCCTCTTTGTGTTAAGTGAATTGACTTTGATCAGGAATTTAAATTTTAGATATGGCCAAGAAATATCTCTCATTCTATTTTTTTTTTTTAAAATTATTTTTATCGGTCAATATCGGTGATATATATCTCAAATCTTGGCCAATATATATTGTATCTGTGAGATGAGACTGACTGTGAATATATGAAACTGAGTTAAATTGTAGACTTTGTCTAATTTTAAAATTTTAGGCCAATTAAACCATCTGTGCAGATTAACTTTTTTGGCCAACCGAGTCAATGCTGGTTGATTAAAATCGTATTATTTTTGTATGAACCATTAATTAAGCTCTTCTTCAAGTCGGGTTTTGGATGTGGAAGGCAAGCATTTGATAAGGAGTCAAAAAGTTTTCACTTGGAGGGAAAGTAGTCCATGGGTGATACAAGTTTGTATGCATATTTCAAATTAAGCAAACCATATTTTCAATTTTCAGATTTGAGTTGGGTTTTTTATAACATTTGGGTCCTGTTCTTGGTTTTCACTCAAACTGATGGATGTTGTTTTTTTTTTTTAATCTATCTTTTGGGTTGAAATTGTTATCTGTTCTTCCATCGATCCATGCATTCGAAACATCTGCTCACTATCACCTCTCCTGGTGACTTTATGTTGAACACAGTTATTTTATTTTATTTTTATATTATTTGTTTATTTATTATTTTTTTAACTCTATATTTCCTAATATAATTAGGAGTCCTAATCGGATTTCCTTCCCTAAGAGAAGGTTTCCTTATTTATTTTTATAAATAAACTGTGGGCCCCTTTAGGTGGAGTACTTCTTATTCTGCATTAATATTCTGTTAATTTTAATTGGTGGAGAGTCAGTTAACATGTTTCATTATCATATTGATGTGTTAATTGGTCTTTTTTCCAGTGTATCATCAACCATAACCCTGTCTTCTGAGCCTTCTAACTCACAATCATAAGAAAGGCATTAAAATGGAGGCTTGTTGGACAATATCAAATATCACTGCTGGAAATAAAGATCAGATACAGGTATTGAATGAAGTCTTTCTCTGTCTTAACCCAAAAGAAAAAAAAAAAAAAAGACTCTCTCTTCAGTAAGGGCGAGAATTCAAAGAACAAGTTTTAGAGAGAAGAAGAAAGAGTTTGGCTTCCTTCCAAGGAAACTGAGATCTCCAAGCCAACGGTAAACAAGGCAAGCTGACAGAGTAACAGTAAACACAATCTGAACTGCCCACTTCCTAAACATTAGCATATCGACAGACCCACTTACTTACTTATAACTAATTTCTAGGTACTAACTACCTGGACCTAGTCAAAATAAGACATATAACAGATTTCTACAGGGATGTAACGGACATTCAAAAATCTAAACGTTCAAAACATTTGACCTGAAAAAAAAATGGTTTGGATGCACACTTGAATCTGTTTGATTCTTGGCTTGAATCTGTTTGATTCTTGGCTTGAATCTGAATTCAAATGTAACATATATTTGCATGCAGATTCAAATTTGGATTGAATCATATTAAAATGAGATAACTTGCTTAAATGACATATAAGTAGTATTTATTGTTTATAAATATGTTATATGGTAAGTTATAAGAGGAAGAAACCTTAACATTTACACTCATATATCTTTTCCATACTATCCATCAAATTTGAAATTAAAAAAGAGAGTATAAATTCAAGCAACCCATATTTCAATTTTCAGATTTGAGTTGGGTCTTTTATTAAAATTTGGGTCCCATCGTGTCGTAAGTAAATATAGAATACAGACCTGATAGTTTTTGGGTTAGGACCAGTCAAGCCTTGGTTGAGGTCCCACTCATTTAAAGCCTAAAATTGAACTCAAGTTTGTCATCCATTTCTTATATTAAGGAAAATAGCAAGAGAATCGTGTAAAATAAGATCATAAGATTGATGATCGAAACAAAATTATCTGAAACTTTCGTTTTGCTTTATCTCAGCACACCACCCATTCACATCCATTTTTTTTATAATATAATTTTTCCATGTTAATAGATTTTTATAACTCATGAATTGCACTTGTACTGAATTTGATATCAATGCAATCTCTGCATGTCATTAATATAACTCTAATTTATACCGTGAAATTCATCCAATAATACAAGCAAATCTCATCATTAAATTCTGGCTGTACCAATATATATTTTTTAATGATTAAAATGTTCATGCCTTTTAGAGCACTCGACTAAAGGTGAGAGCAAGTGCAAGCTTCTCTATCCACTTCATTAAGTAACAGAATCACACTTTAAAATAGAATGAGAATCAAACTCAGAACTCCTATTTCTCGATTTCTGACCATTATATTTCCATACTGTTTTTCTATAATCTAAGTAGAGCTCAATTTTCAAAATACTAGACTTAAAATTTTCCAATTCAATTTGGAAAAAAATAAAATAAAGTCATTCAAATTACTTGACTCAATCTGAATCCCACGTGCGATCTAGTCAGTGGCCCATTTTGTTAAGCCCATGAAAAGGTAAAAAACAAAGCCTTATAGACATACTTTCTTGTTTTCGAGGACGACAAGCTCTCCAAACTTGCTCTCTCTCAACTCTCCAGACTCTAATCTCAATGTTGTTTGGATACTCATAGCTGAGCTGGTTAACAGCCATTAGTCAAAAAAATCAGGAGAAGAAGAAGGCAAGCTCACTTTTTCATGTACTTTTTAATCTTGTTTTATTATTATTAATTGCCTTCTTAATGTTGTTTTATTATTAATAATTACTTTAATATATAAAATACATGCATTGAAGGGTGGGGCTCTTGTTATTATATTTTGATTGGTTGGCCAAACGGTAGCATGGAAATGGCATGCTGCAAATTTTCTTTACTTTTTCTTTCTTATATACAGTAATCGTGTGTATACATCGTCTTTGACTGTTGTTGACTGCTGCTGTGTTTGAGAGAGAAATAAGTATATAAGTAATAAATAAATAAATATAGAAGGGCGAAAGCTACCCATTTCTGTTCTTTAATCTCCATCACTCGTCTTCTTAGTTATAAAAATTTCCTTTCCATTGTTGTGTGTTTGAAGACAAAATCGGCCGCTCGACCTTTCCTTTTCCACCTGCCCTGAGAATATGTCTTGCCGGATTTGTCCTTTCTTTCGCTCTTTTCTCTCTCTCTCTTCCACTATTGGAAAACTATTAAATACAATTTCCACTCCAACTCTACTCTAAAGTAAGTTGACTCTTAAAACAGATACATACACTTCTTGTTTTAATCATGAAATATGGAGGATCAAATCATAATTCTGAAATTTAAGTGATTCTTTTTTAATATGTCCATGAGTTTAACACTAATTTACTGTGCTCAAAAGAATGAAATCGAAAGAAAAACGGTTCTTATCCTCTCTCTCACAAAAAAATATTATTATATAATACCTTTATTAGAATTTACAAAGATGCAAAATGAAAATTACAAAATTATTTTCAACATTATAGATCACATCGACAATACATATCTGATGATCAAACTTCCCGTGATCTAACAATATATCTATTATTAGTTGGTGCAATCTAAAATGCATGTGAAACCCCCTCTATGAGATAAATTATGGGAATTAAATAGTTTATTATAATAATTTTATTTTCCAAAAAATAAATATAAATAAAACTTTAAAAAATGAAAATTCACTCACCAATTTACTAGTATTGTTACTTACACCTTTCCTCCGACCATTAAGCTGAATTCATGGTGGTTCGACATTCTCGAGAGAACATTCATGATGGAACCATAAATGACAAAACAAGTTCATCCTAATAACCAAAGTATGCAGCGAATACTTTCGAGAACTTAATTGATAATTTAATATTTTGGCATACTATCTTACATTTGCATTGGTTGTCACATTCACTCAACTTTAAAAATTTCATGCATGCCCCTTCTTTTATACCATAAATCTTGGGTTCATTGTCTATTAACAACGACTTAGTTGAAATTAAACACGAAACTAATTATTAATCACTATAAAAAAGTTTAGTGTGCATTTAAACTAATCAAAACTGTCACATCATCCTTTGCTTTTTTACTTTGTGAATTGTTTCGAGAAAGTTAGAATACAAACATAATAAACAAGAAAAAATACAAAATGCAAATCAATGTGAAATAAAATGTAAAAATGATAATAAAGAGTGTTTTGGTTTATTTTTTACATACTTATATAGAAAAAATCTTAAAAATTGCATGAAATAATACTAGAAATGCTTATATATCAATGCTACCAAAGCTGTGTTTGGGTTGAAAGAATTTAAAGTATAAGAATTCTTTTAATATTTTTTAATCGGAGAGCTGAAGAGAAGATGAAGATATTTCACGGAAGGATTTAAGAAAAGGTGAAAATATGAGAAGAAATATTTATCTCGTAAATGTTCTATTTTTTTAATTAAGATGACGTCTTCCCTTATTAATCTTCGAGATATGTGTAAACTTTCTAATTCAAAAATGCCAAATAAATTCTACATAGAGTGACATTTTAAGATTGAGCTTGAATTGGATACAAAACCGTTACTTCTTGAGACCATGGCCAATGGCCATCAAGCTTACCTCCACAAGTTTCTTCTCAACATCTCATCCAAACAAAAAGCACTAAGTTACTCAAGCTGCTTTCACATCCAAATACTGTCTCTTAAGATATATCAGTAATCAATCAGAAAAACATCTAAACATATCTTAATACCTAAATATATCTTAAACAGAGCTCAAGTAGTAGGCTCTTCCCCAAGTTGTTGCTTTTTGTTGGGGTGCGAATAAGAGTCACACACCGATTGTAAAAAGGGAAAATCTAAAACTTATAAAGAATTGTGTCCCTTCACCTATCAAATTATTTTTTTGAGCTGAAAATCTAGTTCTAGGAATGAAATGAGCAGGGGTGAAAAAAATGGGTCAGCCGATAATTCCGCCGATATACAAATATCGGCCGATATGATTCTCTCTCTTGTTTTTATTTTTTAATATCGATATGATTTTATTATTTTATTTTTTCTAAATTAAAAAATATAAAAAAACCAAAAAAGAAACTATTTAAAAAAAAATTAAAAATGTAAATATCGGTAGATATTTTGATTCAGGTCCATCACCGTTTTGAATTTTTTTTTTTAAATACCGATATTAATCATATTAGCCGATATCACACCGATATGATTCAGCAAGATATCAGTCATATTGGCCGCCGATATGATTGTTGTATTGCTGATAAAATACGTATCAACCATTTTTATTTTACTCTTAAAAATCAAATGATATCGATCGACCGATATCTGCACCTCTCGATATGAGTACAGCACATAGGATGGACTCAAGAGAAAAATCTCCTAAGCGACATGAATAGCAAGAGAAATCCTATCTATTTGACAGCAACAGAGATCGTTGGAGTGAGAAGGAGAACCCATATTAATTGTGTAAAAGGAAGGTCTTGACTAATTTTTTAAGTGGAAACTCAGTCCTAACGCTTTCAACTTTCAGCTTTCAGCTTTCAAGAAATGAAAAATAACACCAAAGGGAGCAACAAAGATACTGATATCGGGAGGGGAAAAAGATACAGTTTCATGTAAAGCAGGAATTGGCAGCAGAGAAGAGAAGAGCAGCGCAGCGCAGGTGCATTTAATACAAACTGCACGCCTCAACCCCTGTCTCAACACTCAGAACCGTCTACTAAAACAGATGGAAAAATGGATGGCTGTCCTCACTCCTTTGTCACTTTCAAAAGGCTTTTCTGTGAAAGGTTATGGAAACGAAACCCCTTCTTTTTATTTAAAAAAAAAAAATCTTTCTTGAGCAAATTATACTTGCATTAGTGCCTCTGTTAAGATAATCACATCATACCTTAGATGTTATTATTGACATGTGAAATGATCACACAATAATAGTAAACTCTACACACATGAGTATGAAGCTAACCATAGATTTATGAATAAACGTATTTTCTTAAATATAGCATTCAATAAAAATCATTTTAATTGAATCAGTCAAATTTTATTTTTAAAGACTGCAAAGTTTAGATATTGAAAAATATTTAAAACTGATTAAATTTTAAAGAGCTAAAAAATATAACTTATTGATTCAGTAAAAATGATTTTTAAGTAGCTCAGACATCAAGGAATGATTTCTTCAAAACACTTACTATTATTTCATTCAATGCTTAGAGATACAAAATAATACGTCACACATTATTCATCTGTGGATGTTCTTTTATCGATATCAAATAAAAGAGTATCATTAATGATGTGAATTGGTGGGCACCATATTTTGTGCCTCAATTGAGATGGCCCACAAGACTGATCTTATCCTAATATTGGGCTACTTTTAAAAATATTTAAAATGCTAATGTGACATGCGCACTTAGTTAGGTTGAATGTTCGTGGTCCGTTGGAATAATCTTTTATTCTACTAAAAATCAGTTTCATCGAATTAATCAAGCTATTTTTTAAAAACTCTTAGAATTTTATCATTTTAAATCCTTTTTTAATACTTTTAAGAATATTATTTACTTTATCCAATTGATATCCTCTTTTTTTTAAAAAAAAAATTATATCTAAAAAATATAGAAAACTCAGCTTAAAATCTCCATAGATGATTATAGAGTCCAACACCCATCTTGTGTACTTTGAACATCTCATAGAGTTCTAATTTTTTGAATGTTCCATTCAATGATATTATAATAATTCTTTCAATATGATAATTGGTATAATGAAAATTATAATGAGATGTGACGTTGGCCCTAGAGAAAAAGGTTTTATTGATGATCATGATTAATGTTGTGAAAGTTAATGACTTAATTAGATAGTTGGAAATATTTTTTAAAAGACTCATAAGGGGAAGAAAAATAATATAAAAAGCATTAAAGTACACAATATTTAATTTGCTATTGAGAAATTTTGCATACTTGTGATGTGTGTTACCTATAGGTCTTTTTCATTGGCTGGTGACGCTAATAATAAGTATTATTATAAGAAAGGTCTGATTTATAGACACTTGATCTTTCTGTCTCTACACACTTATTTTTGAATTTTATGGTGAAATTATCATTTGAAAATGGATGCGTAGAGATAGAAAAGTTGGGTGTCTGTAAGTCGCGTCTATAAGAAAAAACTTTTTTAATTAACCTTTTTTATTTTTATATATAATTGGTTGCTCGTTGTTTATGATATGCCAACTAACATAACATAGTTAATACATTTATGCTTCTTTCTAAACTATCAAATATCTATTATAATGTAAAAATTATTAATTAAAGTTTAATTATTCATTTACAGATGTTCTATCTAATTTAAGTGTTTAACGTGTTCTTCATGAGATTATAATATAAACTATTAAACAAAATGTTGGTTTAGATTGTCTTGATCATTACCCATCTATGAAATAAATTTCTAATTTAACCCATTACAATATATAAAACTTTCGAGAAGACCATATGACGTAAATTGAATAATTTTCAACAATGAAATACCACAAAAGGCTATTGATATTTGATAGAGTTACTTCTATTTTAATATTTTTTTTCATATGAGCATCTTTTTGTTCAACATAATAGGTAATTTAAAATAATTTTGATAAAAAATTATTGATGCATAGATAATTTTGGGAAAGATTAAACTGTTAAAAATAGGACCTTATTAAATGATTTTAATCGTTGACTATTTTTTTAAGATAAAAGTCAAGCTATTAGATTCTTTTCATCTATCACACTTGAGATTGCAAAACGAACCCAAAAATATTGGATTTAATTTTTCAAGGAAAAATAATAATTTGAATAATTTAAATTTATCATTAAATGGATTTTACATGTAGTATCTGTCATGGTTGTTAAAATCTTACGATATACGATTCGTATCTTAAGATTCATACGATATGATAAGATGAACGATTCGTATCTATCAACGAATCTTATCATTCATATAAATAATAGAATTATAGAGTTATTAGGAGTGTGAAAGCATCCAAATTTCGTTTAAATGGTTTTTAAGGCTTGAGTTTATGAACATTCAAAGCCTTTCGATTTTTTGAGGGTCTTTTTAGTTACTTTTCCACGACTCTACAATATACTATTTAAAGTTCATGATGTATTAATGATTTACGATACAATTCGATTTTTACAATATTGGTGTCCGTGTTCTTGTTGACAAGAGTTTGCTAATTTCACACAATTTTCATTCTTTTTTTTATCAACCACTACTATTATTTTCTTTTTATTTATACTAATTATCTCTCTATTTATGATCTGGATCATTCAATGTAATGAAAACCCTAAAATAAGAAAAAGCTTTAGTTGGGTCTTTCTACTTAATTTTATATTTATTTTTCAATAAATTTCATCCATAATTTTCTCCAAGGGAAAAGGGTAGATAGGTCATTCCAAGCAGGGCTAGGGTTTCATGTGTCGGCCAAGATCTCCCCACTTTTTCTATTCTCTCTCTCCTCTGCTTTGCAATTTTGCATGTGTGTTGCTGTCTTATTTAGCTCCCCAATACCTGTTCAACTCTAAATTCTAAATTAAAACATAGGAAATTCAATTCAATTACATTTTACAGCAAATCAATGTCAATGCTCTGCTCTCTCTCTCTCTGATATACTCTTTCATTTTCATTTCCCTCTCAAACTCCTCTCTCTCTCTCCCTATAAAGACATTTTTGCCGCGCTCCCTTGCATTTGTTTTACTTTCAGCTCTTCCATTACTCCCTCCAATCGTTTCTTCAAAGTTTCATCCTTCATTATACTTCAACTTTCTGCTTGCTCTGCTTCTGAAGCCTCTGTTTTTTCATATGGGTTACTGTCAGAGGAGGATATGATCATAATCAAATGAGTAGAGCTGCATTTTTTTAGTTAAAAAACATTATTTCCTTTCTGGGTTTTTCAGATCTTGCTCAAAGGGGAAGTTTGGTGATGGATTTCGATGAAAAAGTGAGTGATCCTGAGAGATTGATAATGGGTTTACACCTTTTTTTACAGAGTTTCTTTACTTTGATTCCAGTGATTATCATTACTCATTGATCTCATTTCTGCTGCAGAAACATGAGTCTTCAGAAGTTGTTTCAGCTGAGGAGAAGCAGCAGGTGGGTGAATTGAAGAGGTGCTGTTCTGATTGCAGGACCACAAAAACCCCCTTATGGAGAGGTGGTCCGGCTGGGCCTAAGGTGAGTGAGTATCACATCCTCAGGTGTTTTTTTCTTCTCTTTTTTACTCTCATTTCTGTCTCTCTTCTTCATCAAAACCAATTGGGTTTCTGCAGTTCAACAAGGCTGGACCTAAACCTGTCTTTAAACCATTACATACGGTGTTTTAGAAATGGGTCTGTACTGTACGTTTGACCTGATTCATCATGAATCAGCCTCAAAGATTATTTTATTTTATTCACAATCGCTGAGAAATATTGTAATTTTTATTTATTTTATTTTCCTTTTATTTGTTCTCAAAACATTAGAAACGACGCATGAAAAACAGGAAAGAAACACAAAAAAGAAAAGAAAAAGGGAATACATAACAGTCTATCCTCTGTATGCTTCATTAATATGAACGCTTCAAGTAATGGGGTGAAAATACCATCCTGTAAAATATTATGATGGCTTAACCCTTTCGAGAAGTGTTGTGATTTTTTCTATGCAATTTTTTTTCTTCTAATTCTTTCTCTAAAACATTGTTTTCCACTCTTTTTATTATAGCATCATTGTTGCAATGTGATTTTAAATTTTTACCATTTTTTGACAATTTATTTTTTTATAACCATTTATCATATCATTACGATGTTCTGTCCTTATCATGGTTCAGAATTATTTGCCCTAACATGATCAAATCATGGTAAAGCATAGTTTGATCAACGTTTCTATCTTTAAGTTAGTTCTCTTATCATATTGTCATAATGTTGTGGTAATATTACAGTTCAAAATAATTTGGCTCAATAGTTGAACTTAATAGATCAAATTAGGATAAAAGATGACTCGAACAACAATATAATCTTTTAAGTATTGCTTTTAATTGGGGTTTGTTCCAGTATTTCATTCTGATTTGCATGTGTTTCTTTTTCAGTCCCTCTGTAATGCCTGTGGGATCCGATATAGAAAGAAGAGGAGAGATGTTCTTGGGTTGAACAACAGAGAAGAGAAGATGAAGATAAAGAAGGGAAGGAGAAAGAATAGAGTTGGGGTTTCTTTTAAGCTGAGGCTGTTGGGTGTGGGAGGAGATGTCTGGTTACAGAGATGTTTGATGCAGAAGCAGAGGAAATTGGCAGAAGAAGAAGAGGCAGCAGTTCTATTGATGGCCCTTTCATATGGATTTGTTTCTGCTTAAGAAAGAAAGTGTTATAGATTCATATTTTGCTGACAAGTTTTTTTTTTCTTGTTTTGCCTTCCCTTCTTCCATCTTTTTCTCTGCGCGTGGTGATGATCAAATGGAAAAAGGCCTCAATCCAAATGTATAATGTTACTTTGGAATATATCATAAAATTTTGCTTATGTCATCCTCTTAATTAGTCTAATGTTCTTATCTTAAATGCCTTGTATTTATTGCCATTATCATCATGAAACCATTAATCATAGATTTGAAGCTGGTTTCTAGGTACATCTCTTTCATTCTCTGTTACTAAGAGTGGTACAAAATGAAAGAAATTAAATATTTTTATAAAATTGCATATCAGAGATAATTTTTGATCAAGTGTTGGTTTTTTTTTTTCTAAAACTGATTCGACTCAAGAAAATGTTGAGTTTTTTTAAAAAACTTGAAATTATCATGTTTTTTACCTGACCCGACTTGAATTATACTGAACTCAAAAGATTTGGCTTAAAAATTCATCTTGCATTGAATGGATTAATTCTAAGGATAATGGTAATGTTTTAGCATTAGGATTTAGATCTTTGGATGCCCAACATTCTCACTTTATGCCCATAGATTTCCTTTTGTCAAAGGCCTGAAAACTGTGTGTAAAGTGGTTAGTTTAAAACATGGATCGATTCTTTCTACTTTTTCCCTTTTAACTAGAGACTTTCTTTAAAAAAAAAAAAAACATTTGTAAAACTGTAAATTGGCTTGTATTTTTCCTCTTAATAACTTCCTCATCCTAATGCAACATTTGTATGTTTGGATGCCCAACATTCTTAGTTTATGGCCATGGATTTCCAATTCTCAACTTAAAAACCTTTGTGTCTTAAAGTGGTTACTTTTAAACAAGGATCGATTCTTTCTACTTTTCCCCTTTCTAAACTTCCTTTGGTTCTTTCCTCTCCATGAAAACCATCATGTCTTCAAGTGGTAATCTAAGCCAGATTAGGAGCATATACGTTAAAAATAGGATGTTTGAAGCTAAGGGAAAAGATCTTGTATGAGCTAATCTCTATCTCTTCAGTGACCAATCTGTCTCAGTGATGGATCAGACTCTAAATTAGGATAAGTCGAGTAATTAAGTGAGTTTTTAATTTGACTTGAAAAAACTCGATAGAAACTTATGACTTGCTCAACTTGAAAACCTATTAGGTCGAGAGAATTCAGATTGACTTGTTGAGTTTTTTGAATTTTAAACTATGGTTAGAACTTGAAAAAAAGAAAGTAAAATCACCCTAAATAGTAATATTTGTAGCATGAATGATACATTGCAGAATGCCCTGGTACGAATTGAATACATCATGAGGTAATCTTAATGTTACTTGTGTTGATACCTCCAATTCGTTCAGATCTTCTCTTCATGTCCATGCTGCCATTAAAATTAAGATTGTAGACTGCAGCTCTGGTTACTGCCATAACACTTGCTTCGGAATTGCGGGGTTTCAACGCTCAGTTCTGGCCTGCTATTCATTCATTGAATTCATTACAGGGTTTTACATATCTGCCAAACAAAATACAATTCTGAAAACAATATCCTTATTGCACATCTGAATTGTTTATAGTCAAGAACAATAAGTTTTGAATCATTTGCACTCAAAACCTCTACATTGGGAAGAATGTGATCCACTCTTTCTGATTCAAATTTGCTAATGCATCTCATATCATGTTACTGCAAAAAAAAAAAATCTTTGCCTCGCTAATCTGTATTTTTTATTTATGACCAAAGTGTTTAGGTCTCTTTGAGCACCTGACTAATCCTCGGAGCATGTGCAAGCCTTCATATCCACACACACACCTGGTAACTCTATGGAGAGTGGCCATTAGGAGTGAGAATCGAACTCAGGACTTTCGCTTCCTGGGGTGGATTTTTGACCATCACTTCAACCACTTTGAGTTTTCTGTATTTTAACCCTCGAATATGAAGAAGGTAATTTTTCCATACTCTCTCTATGGAGATGAAGTCCCATCTGTTGATTCCATCATGGTTTTGGCTCCTACAAAGTAATTGACAACTCCAATTAGCTGATGAACGCCCGAGATTATCATGGTTTGGATGTTCACCAGTTCATTCAGTCCAGCAATTGAAGGCACTCAGACATCCTCTCACCTTTATTAGAGAAACTCGCCTCATCTATATATGGGGTCGGCACTTATAAACTATAACTAAATTTCCAAATTTTTCTATCCAATTGTCAATATTTCTAGAACTTAGAACCGGTCGCAATGATGAATTCCCGTCTATATTTTCACCTTAAGCGCTGTAAATATCAAGAATTTGGATCCTCTGCTTCAACAGCAGTAGAAGATTTATGCTGCTTCATACACTATGGAGGTCTGAATTGATAAATAAATAAAAAATAATTTCCTACATTATTAAAATGACCAATTTACCTATAAATTGGTCTATATGACATGAGATAAATGGTGGTAGCATAAATCCTCTACTGCTACAACAATAGAAGATCTCTGAAAATTCCAAAAAATTGCAGATTAGTCCCCTCGGATTCTGAAAAATTATGGCCAAAATTTTGTTTTTCCACTAATTTTTTTTTCTCAAAGTTAGAAATTATATATGCTTAGCAGTTTTGTTAGTAGCACTTCTCTTCATTTGGGTGTAGATGGATTACAAAACTTGCTATTGCTTCCCACTCAGTATCAAAACTGGATAGAGGAGATCACATTGATACCTGCTACTCTAATGTTTAAACAGTTTCTCATCTTAAACCTGCAATAGAAGTGCTCAATGAGTTCCATTTTCAACGGCATCATTCTATAGGCACCGTGAAATACGGTGCTACGTCGGCTAGTATTTTATTATTTGTTTTTTTTTTTTCAAAAGGAATAAAATGTTTTTCACCGAGCGAGGTAAATCTCAATCTTTTCTTCATTAAATTTTCAGATCTTTTGATAGATATCAACCAAGGCCCGTCTAGGCCAACATGTATCAGGAATGCCCATTATGCTTTTAAAAAAGTACTAAAAAACTGGGCCAGTATGGTCACATACAAGCCTGTATGAGAAGATATGATGATATATATGGTCGATATTAGCCGTCTCGCTGAGGTTTAAACACCGAGTTGAAGCTCGGTCCTAAAAGTTATGTGAAGGCCCAAACCCTTTGAGTTAATTCTTGGCCTCTTTTTGTTGTTTAGAGCCACATGGACCTTAACTTGGATCTGAGACAGACAGACAGTCCTTTATTTTAGCTTCTAATAGGTCCATGCTTTAGGAGTGCAAGGAAACATCAAAGCAGAATATTTGTAAATTAGTAAACGCATTGTTGGTAAATATTAAATTGTTAGGCCTACAATGCGTGTTGGACAATTAAAATTATGAACCTGAAAAAGCTTGCATATACATTTCGGATTTGAAATCGGACCCAAGTTTTAACAAATTGGCTCAACTTGGGCTTTGTTCTTTGCTTGGCCCTAAAAATTATAAATTGGGCCCTAGCTCAAGTTACCTCAAAACCTGGACTGGCCCACCCATATTGCATCGTATGAAAGTAAACATTCAAAAACATATTATATGATCTTTAATTCAAAATGTTGTTTGATAGAGCTCATTTGAAATGTCTAAACATCATTTTTTTTTTTTCAATAATAATTGATCTGAACAATGAACAAAAGAATGAATATTAGCTAGATGATGATCATTCTGTGGCATCAGTCATGTTATCTTATCAAACAAAACTCATTTTTTTACTTCAATCTATTGAGTTCATCATTTGCCTATGTATATAAATTTTGGTACCATTCCCTATCAATGAGGGCCAAGAATGCAGAAGAAGTTAATTTGGAGACATGTGGTGAGTGGCATGTTCAAGCCCATATGGAAACACAAGCAATCACTTTTGGGGAGACATGGCCTATGGTCCTTAATTTGCATATGTTCATTGTCATTTTTGAAATGTGTGGTGGAAAGCTTTCTCTACTCTATATTTCAACATAACCAATCACTTTTTGGTGACTATGGCCATGCTCTCTTTTAAGTTTTAACATTATTCTGGGACTCCTATGTTCAGATCCCACCACATATTTTTGTAATAATTGTAGCAACTCTCAAAATTTCAAGATCTCATAATGAAATTATTATTTTTCTATTTCCAAATGGGAAAACATTGAAAGTTCATGTAATGCTTAAACTGTTGGGGACGAACAAGTCCCGCATCGGTAAGAGAGAGGGATCCATTAGTGGCTTCGGCTCTGGCTCTAATACCACTATTAGGACTGAACTTCCAGCATAAAAGACTAGCCTATAAGTTGAGATACCCAGCCACACATATATCTCCCTCTTTTTCTCTTTCTCTTACCGATGTGGCACTCGCTCGTATCCAATTTTATATGTTAAGAGTTTTCTGTAGATGGAATCATCGAGTAAATTATTCTTTTTATTCATGCAGTTATGCATTTTCTACGGTCTAAATCTAAGTTTTAAATATCGTAAAAAAAATAATATTATCACGTCACTAAGAGACAAGTTTTGGGGCTTTGAATTTCAACAAGTATAACTCACTCATTTCTAAAAAATTAAAATGAAGAGATAGGATGATCAAAAGGGACAATCTACTCAAAATCTATTAAAAGAGCACCCTCATTATCAAATCTCTAAAAAAAAAAAAAAAAAAAGTTCGAGTGAAATTTTTAATAAGTGAATGACAACAAAAATATATAATACACTCATGATCCAATGATGATGGTGATAATAATGTTGCAATGGTAGATTAAAACATCAAATATTGGTCTCATTTTCATATTTTGAAATTCAACATGTGGAGGACTCACAGACATATATCGCCATTGGATCTGAATTACACATGAATATCCATACTCCTTTTTCATCATTATTTGAAAATACAATGAGTAGCGATCCACTCAAGGGTATTTTGTGTAACAAGATACGAGATTTAGGGTATTGCCCATATTACCCTTCCACTGCCGTACGAACTCAGTGATCCAGTCAGTGATTTGGTCAGTGATCCGATTTGTTGTTCTATATGAAAAAACAGTCTCACTTAGATAAATTTTAATAAGTCGGTTAGTAAGTCAGTCAGTGAGTCGATTTATACCACAATGGAAGGGCCAGTGATCCGGCGAGCCCGTTCGAAGGACAAATGGGTAATACAGTAAAACCCGTGTCGGGTTAAACAAAATGTCCATAGGAGGATCGCTACCCAATACAATATGTATCAAGTTTTGGGCCATATAGAAAAATGTTATCGCACGTAGAAAATTATGGAAAAAAGTTTCAATAACCGTGAAGATTGCTCTGATAGTTATCAATCTGATTGCAGTAATATTTTAATGTCTGTTTGGATTTCAGTCGACATTTGTTTGAGGGTAAGATGAGTATGAAGGAAAGAGGGGCCCTGTTTGCAATTGATCATCCTTTTCACCATCATTATCTTTTAGTTTGTATTTGATTACTTTTCGATTGAAGAAAGAAAAGTGATCAGGTTAATTATTAATCAAGTGATCTGTTCCTGCCCCTTCATTCAAAGCAGGTTTTGTAAGACTTTATTATCGAATAAAAATAAGAGTAGAAAGTCTAAAAATCCATAGCTAGCTTATCTTAGACCCCACAAATTTCAAATTTGTTTATGAAAAGCTGACCCAATTGTATTTGTGTCCATAAATAGATTTCTTTTATTGAATACTAATTGGTAAAGCCTCATTCAAAAGTGCTGCAAGATTTTATATATCGAAACTTATTATTATAGATCTAAATTTGTTAGTATGGAATATTTCCCTTTTTCAGAGGAAATCAATTCCGTAGAAAAATGAAGTTCAAGAGAGATGATGTAATTTGAGTTTTTTTTTTTTGTTTGTTTATGAAACATATCTCGTGATGCACAAAAAGCCACTCTCTTTTACCTTATTAAAATTTTTATTCTCTTTCCATAGGAAATGTATTCTTAGAAAGAAGAGAAGGGAAACGTATGTAAATTGATTGGTATATTAAAACTTTTAACTTTAATGTACCAAAAATGAATGAAATACTATTTATTAATAAGCTTTGAGAGGTTTTGAATTCAAATTTCACTCTCAATATATAAAAAGGTCACTCTCTCTACTTTTACTCTGCATGTGATCTAAGAACTTAATCAGATACTTACTAAGTCTGGATATCTTAAACTTAAGAAAAAAAAAAGTTTTCTATTACTCTAGTGGAAGTGGGATATTTTGTAGTCTCACTCTCTTAAAAACTTTTAAAGTTTGTTTGGACGAGAGGAAAGTGGAAGATTGCAGAGAATTCACTTCTCTCTTACTTGGTATTTACTACAGGTATAAAAAGTATGTCTATTTTTAACTCCTTCCACCTGTTACCTCCCAAAGCCAGCTAAAATCTGTCTTTAAAAAAGGAGTAGAAATCATGATCTACCCTACTCATTTTTTACCCCACTTTTCTTCATTTCTCTTTATACCTTTTCACATTTGTGATTACCAAACAAAATACAGGAAAATATTTCAGAAAAAGAATTCTCTATAAAAAAAAGTCTCTTCGAAAACTCTCTCTTCGTCTAGATGGATGTGAAAAAAAATGAAAAACATTGCAGTAAGTAAAGCTCGGAGGGCTGACACTGGTAGACTGACTGAGATCACTAACAATCAAGATTTCTCAACAGACAACAGGAGCATGAATTTCACTTCTATTGCGCATTTGATCTTCACATACCCATGTATTTATTAGAACTTAAATCTTTTTGCTTTTCATAAATGTTGATGAGAACGGCCATTCAAAAACTACTACAATTGAATAAGAGACTCCCTTGAATTAAATTCAAGAGCCGTTGAGGTCTTAGGCTCTCTTTGCCCCATTAATAGTTGATTTTTTAAGACTATTCACTGATTGGAAGGTAGATTTTGAAGGAATGGGATCCTCTGCCCTATTAATAGTTGATTTTTTTAGAATCTAAGAGGGTTCACCTGTTAAGAAACTTCTCTCGTTAAAGGAGGTCTTGAATTCGATTCACAACTAACACCTCTTTAGACTACTCTCCATAATTACTTATTGAGTGTGTGAAATTGAAAGACTTACACGTACCCAAAGACCAGTCGAGTTTAAACATCAATACCCTTTGAACACCTTGGTAAAAAAATAAAAAAAATTGATTTTTCTAAGACTATTCACTGATTGGGAAGTAGAATTTGAAGGCATGGTTTAAATTAATGAAGGTGGTCCTCACTATATGGACAAAATTTTGTGATTTAAGGGCAGCCACTGATTTTCCACCATCAATATTTTTTTCATTAAAGGTTGAATGGGCTATCCATATCATATCGACAAAACTACAACAGCTAGAAAAGAAAAAGAAAAAGAAACGCCACACTGTGCCAGCTTCTACTATTTTAGCCGCTCCCAGAGACAAAAGGTGGGCCATCCCTAATGAATGAAGGGTGCAATTTTTTATGTCATTTTGGAAATAAGACACCCTGTACACTTGTTTTATTCCTAAAATAATATACCATAACATGGTATTAAAATTTCCGCTAAATTTAACTCATGATATATAATTTAAATCATACAAATTGACTCCATTTAATATAATTTCATATTATATATTCAATATTTTTTTCTGATGCAGACACTCTTTTGTAGTATTTGAACTCTACATCTGAATAAACTTATTAGACAAAAAATAATAAAATTTTATCATTTATTGAGGATATTAAATTTACTGTAGCTCGTTCATATTTGGACCTCCATTACAGTCAAATTTTTTAATCTATTACAATTTTTACTTTATTCTGATATTAATTAAAATAAGTAAAATTTGACAAGATTTTCAATCCTTGGAAAAGTGGTTGAGAATTTAAATTGTATAGAATGCAGAAGTTCATTTTTGTCATCTTATACAATTTAGATATTTTATTGATCTACAACTCTATAATTTTATAATTTTAAAACTTATCATCTTGGGTTAAATATCTACAAAACAGTAATTTCTTTATATTTTATGACCAGTATTTTAAGTAAAAGTTTAGATCCCCGTTAAGAGAATTAATTGCACATTGACCCCTCACATTCCCTATGCGATATGCATTGATACAGTGATCGTACCTTACCACAATTGTTGCATTCTTCTTTTTTAAAACGTTGATCATGAAATGAATGGATGGATGCATCAATTGCCTTTCAAATCCCAACAACCAAACATGCTGCCCATGTGCCAAAAAAATGTTCAATAATTAGATCCCTCTTTCTTCCTCGCCAACTCTTTAGAATCCGATTCCAATTCAATAAAGAAAAAATAAATCTAGACTCTAGAAAGATTGGGATTTCTTTTTTTTTTTAAAAAAAAAAAAAAACAATTCCCACCTTTTGAGAGAAAGGGGTATGTAGATACAATAATTAATAATGATCATGCATGAAAAGGGAAAGTTAAAGACTTAAAGAAACATAGAATCATAAAATACATTAGTTAAATAAAAATTCATGATTACTTTCCATTATTTTATTTAAAGAATAATACAAAGACCACAGGCAATAAGAAAATTATACTTCAGTCACATGCTTTTGAAGAAAAGGTGGAAACTTGGAAAGGGGAAGTTAGACATACAAGAAAATAGAAGGACAAATTACATTAATCGAATTAAAATTCATCCATTATTTGGAATTGTTTTTATTTTTTAAAAAAGAACATAATAGCCCACGATCTATGATAAAATTACACATCAGTACCCACACTCTACCTGCATGGCAACGCTCCCTTTTTCTCTCTTTTCGTCGCCGTTTCCGATTTCGGAATGAAGCAAGATTCCAACTTTTCGAGTTTTTCCGCGACGATCCGACGAACCCAGGTGGGCATTCTCGACAATTTCGCGATTCCGGAAACCCCCTTCTAGAAAAAGCAGAGAATGGCGAGAACAAGAGAAGAAAAGAAGAAGAAAATGGCTTTAGAAGAGAAGAGGAGGAAATAGAACCGCGAGCGGGAGGAGGGTTGTAGAAGTAGAAAGGGAAGTAAGGGACGATCGGATTGGGCGGTGGCGGGGTGGGGAAGCCCGTCCCGCGAGAAGGGCTGGGGATGGTGGGCGTGTACGGGTTCGGGTTCGGGTTCGGGTATGGGTTCGGATTGCTGGGCGGGCTTGGCACGGAGTAGGGCGGCGGCGGAGAATAATAGGAATAGGAGCCGGGCGGCGGCGGGCAGTTGGCCGAAGAGGATGGCGGGGGCGGAGAAGGGGTGACTGGTGGCGGCGGAGAAGGGGTGACTGGCGGCGGCGGCGAAGGTGGCGGAGGTGACGGGATGGGTTGGCAAGGGTTGTCGCAGGAGGAGCACATTGTGCAGGCCAGGCCAATTGGTGGTGACGAGGAGTATGATACCTCGTCCTTGATCTTGACCGTAGAAGAATATACTTGCGTGGGGAAAATAAGTGCAAGAAGAAATGGGAAGAAGAAGAAAGGCAAAGCCATTCTAGAGAGAAAAGAAAAGAGGGTTTGAGAGTTTGGGGGAGAAAGAGAGAGAGAGAGAACCAGAGAAGCAGAGAGGAATGCGTGTGATTTGTATATGAAATGGTGGATGACAGATCGAGTGAGAGTGAATCACTTGGGGGTGTAAATTTGTAATCGTTTTCACCCTTTTTTTTAGGGTAGGAGAAATTTGATAAAGGGTTTAGGAGAGAGAGGGGAAGTGTTGTCGTAAAAGTGGGAAAGGTTGAAAACTGGAAAAGAAAAAGACGCTTTCTGTCTGCGAGAAAGGCTACCCACTTGGATCTAAACACTTCCCTTCCACTCAGATCCACTGCATCCGTTCATTTACGGAGAGCGAGCTGGCAATGGGTCGGCCGGGTTGGACCGGGTTTCAATCCGGTCTAAGAACTAAAAAGGTAAATTCTTTTTAAAATCATAAAATTTACTTTTTAAATATGTCTGAGATTATTGTCATCAAATAAATTATTCTGAGTCAAATAGAAGATCCATTATTAGGGAAAATAAAATCTGACCCATTGCCACCTATCTTCATGTAATTCTTTAATAAACACCTCGTCTTTATTTCGTCTGTTTCAAATTTACAGCCATTAAAATTGTCCTGTTACATCATGTATTACATGTGTATTGTTAAATGAAATAATAACACAATTAATCCAAGGACCACATGTTGACCGTTGGATCTGTTCATAAGCATGTTTTTTTATAGGATACAAGGACTGATTTAAATACTGGAATCGGTCCTATTGAATAGAATCAACTAAAACCAACTGCAATTCGATGAAATTGACTGAATATTAACCATCGCTATCATATCTTTAATCATATTAATATTAGCGTGTTTGAGTTATATTAGCTGAATCTATTCAAAATTCATACCCATGATTCATGGATATAATATTTTGAAATAGATTTATGATATATTTGAGACAGTAATATAAATATATAATAGTTTTGAAAATGAAACAAGTAATGAGAATTATTTAGGATCATGTCTTTATATGTTCCTTTTCCTCTCATACTTGGTTACCCTATATGAAATGTATTCACTATAAAGTCAAAATTTCATTGATAAAATTAAATATTAATACCTTAAAAATCATGAGTTTGCTTATTCGACGATTAAAATATTTTTTTATAAATAATAGTTCATCTTTGTATATCATACAATGCCGGTCCTGAAATCTCAAGGCTCTAGACATGGAGCTCTAGTACAATTAGTATCCTTTTTTATTTTCTAATTTTTTAGATTTATTCTTTGAAACCCTTAGGTGACGATCTAATTTACCTAAAGCCAAGACTGATATCACGTGTAAATGATCTTCGGCAATGAACTAAGACACTCTTTTGGAATCATAAAAGGTAAAATTTGATAAAGTAATTCCAAATTTACCTGTTCACATCTCATGTTTAAAAATTTACGGAATAATCTCCTTCATTTAACATATGCCAAAATATTTATTTAAAACTGTCATAAAAACCGAAACGGCATTCTTAATTATTATTATGATTCTCACTGCTGGAACGGGATAACGGAAGCATTAGATATCAGAATAACTTTTGCTAACGGAACGGGCCCTTGAGAGGGGCACCCTTTTTCACAAGAAGGCGTAAGTAAATTGTCTGTATTGTTGGTTGGCCTTATCAAAAATACGGAGGGACATGTAAGGCTGCTGACTATGAGGTCACCTTTGTTGATTGGATTGAAGATAACGTGGCAGTAACAAAAAAACGTAACGAATAAAGGGTAACATGACTGAAAATACTATGTAGCAACTGCTACACAGAACTTTCCGATATTTCAAAAATCTTTTATATAGATACACATTAATTATCTTCATTGCCATATTTTAGCAGAAAAAAATTAACAATGAGGATCTTTCTTATTTGAGCTTTGAAATAAATCGTCTGATTGACTTTTTTTTATTGTGACACACTAAGTCCTCATCCATGTCGGCGTGCGAAAAAGTCTCACATCGCTTAGGATAAAAAGGTGGAGAATAGTTATTTAAGGGGAACCAGGTCTGGTCAAATGGGTTAGGCTCAAAACAAAAATTTTAAGAGTTAGCTCGGTCAGTAGAGTAATGGGCTGGACTGAGAGTCCAAAGAGGACAATATCATGTTGAAAGAGTCAAATCAGGGTTGTGACAATTTGGTATTAGAGCTAGATTCATCTCCTCTGCCTATGTGGGACTCTAATGTGTGGCAGGGTCGTCTAGAAATAAGTTGAGGCCTAAGACAAAAAAATTACATGACCTTCTTGATATTTAATATATTATTATAAATAATATTTAATTATATATTATAAAATAAATTATTCTAGACAATAATTTTTTTAACTTAAAAGGATCAAGAGGCCAACAATACAAAGCATTGAAAATTTTACCCAACCGAGTGAAATTAGCATATTTATTCCAGTGAAATTAGCACATTTATAAATTAAAATAAAATAAGAATACTTTAAAATATCATAATACCGAGTGGGCTGAAGTGCAAATAGAGAATAAGAGATGTGTTCTCTCTACTGCTCTTTATCTTCTTCCTCTTTATTATATAATTTAAATAAGGGTAATTATTTAGACACGGGATTTTTCTTTTAGCAGACACGGGTTTTCAAATTTTTAATAGAAATTACCATTTTGTCCTTCCGCTTCCGCACCATCCGGACGTGAGTTAAGAACATTTTTCCTTCATTCGGACCATCGGATCGTTCGGACCATTGTTCATGCGTAAATTCCATTTGTCCGGACGGTCTGTCACAATAATGCATAGTGCATTAGTTAAAGAAAAAACTATATAATTCGTATAGTTTTGAATAATAAAATATTTTTTAAAACTTTAAAGTTATTTTTTAAGCACTATTGATTTCCAAAATTTCTCAAATTAAATATCCGGATTAATTACGATAACCTAATAAAAATACTTTAAGACTTTAAAGTCTTTTAACACTCCCAAATGTTTAAAACACAGTGTTTTACAAATAAATGTATCCCTCAGCTGTGTCGAAAATACACTTCCGGAAGTCCAAACGAAAAATCGTAAAAACCGTTAAACTCCAAATTCAAAACTAAACAAATATGTGAAATTTGAAAACTTAGATCTTTCAAATGATTGTTTAACTGGATTTTTTTTTGTTTTGAAGAAGGGACAGGATTTGAGATGGGAAAGAGTCACTTATTTTTAGTAAACAATCATTTAAAAGATCTAAGTTTTCAAATTTTACATATTTGTTCAGCTTTGAATTTGGAGTTCAATTATTTTTTACGGTTTGTCGTTTGGACTTCCGGATGTATTTTCGGCACAGCTGAGGGATACTTTTATTTATAAAACACTGTGTTTTAAGCATTTGGGAGTATCAAAAGACCTTAAAGTCTTTTTATCAGGTTATCGTAATTAGTCCAAATATTCAATTTGAGAAATTTTAGAAATACAAAGTGCTTAAAAAAATAACTTTAAGGAGATTTTATTATTCAAAACTATAGGAATTATATAATTTTTTTTAACTAATACACTATTAGAACTCAGCCACGGGCCTTCTTCATCTGGGGGTCTAAGGCGGTCGCCTTTCTTGCCAAAGGGTCTAGACAACCCTGAGCCAAGGACAACTCTCAACCTAAAGGTGGTGGATTGTGATGCCCTAAGTCTTCACCCACCTAGACATGAGAAAGAGTCTCACATCATTCAAGATGAGAATGTGGGGAGCAATTATTAGAGGGGAATCCCTCTCTCGGAGCATTAGACCTTTTTTGCTTGATAAAGTGGGCTGGATGTAATACAAAACTTTGAGGATTGGCTCGATCTGGATCGAGATCCAAAAAACACAATATCTTACTCAAAAAGTTAGATCAAGATTGTGACATTCATAAATACTTAAAAATAATAAAAAATGCAATAAATCAAGATGCCTGAAGACAGCGTGATGAAATGGGTGTGGCATTTGGCACGGGGGAAGGCAGGGAGGAAAGTAGCAACGTCGCCGTGAGGAAGCCGGAATGGGCACGTGGGAGAAGTCTGTGCCTGTGTGGCATTTGGTAGTGTGGCAGAGGGTGTGAAGTTCAAGGAGGAAGGCACGTGTGAACGAGATTGCTAGGTTTGAAGACTCCCACGTGGAACATTTTCTTTTGTTTTTTTTCTGACGAAGATGATGATTTCCCTGTCACTATCTACGTACTTTACTTTGACCATTTGATAAGTTTTGGTAAATGAAATTCCCTGTCGGTGAAATTTAAAAAGGAAATTAGAAGAGAAGGAAATTAGTTTTGGTAAATGATGATTAAAGGTTGTCGGTTGTCGGTGATTTAATTTTGAGGCCAAATCTTAATGTGAAAGATTAAAGATTTTCTCTTTCTTTTATACCTTCTTTCTACCTAGAAACAATGGAATTTCATATTCAGTTTTCAAAAAGGTTAAATTAATTAAACTGATTTGAGCGTGACCTTTTTGAGATAAGTCTGTACTTTAAATATATTTTTTAAATGAGAAATCCATTTAAAATTTTATTCATATTATTATATTTAACATATTTTCAGTATATAGAATTAAGAGATTTCAAATTAAACACAAAGAATGGAGACCAACGTATTGAAAAATATTCAGAAAGGAGATAAAAATAGTATTTTTAATACTATAAACTATAGAGCATTATATGCTATAATTAATAGTGGAGTGAAATAGAAAGTAGAATAGATAATGGTTAATGACACTCTTTATGATAGTGATATCTAGAATATCATGCACTTAATTGATAAAAAAAGTTTAATTGATATTTCGGTTATTTTATTTTATTTTAGCCTGAGATTTTTAAAAAAATTGCTGAAATTCAAGTATATTAGTTTTTTACCCATTTAAAAAATCTAATGATGCTAAATTATTAAATCACTAAACACACAATCCAATTGTTTGATTATTTGCTCTCAATCACTGTTAAGTTATTAATCAAAGTGAATGTTTATAATTATAACATTCAATTTACATGTAAATGAAAAAAAAAAAAAAAGACTGATGGAATATTGGACTACAATCATACGGTCAATTACTCAATTCATAGATTGCTGGGTAGAAATAAAAAAAAAAAAACTTTAGTAATGATTATTATTATTTTTTTAATCTATTTATGGGAAATCGTGCTATATTCGATGTAAAATATTCACGGGTGAACTCACTGTCTCTAAAGCACATCAAGTTAGACTATAGAAATTTGAACCCGTACCCCTTAACAATGATTACTTTTAATCATCTTTCATGTGAAAAAACTCCTAATTATCATTCAAAAAATTTATTAAATCATTCAAAAAAAAAAGACTCCTAATTATTTCAATTTTGATATAAAACTTATCTAACTTCAAACTTACTAAAAAAAGACATCACATCATTATAAATTTATAACTTAAAAGTAGGAATTTTTTTTACATGATTATGAAAGAAGATCTCTTTAACTATACAAGACTCAGTTTGTTAAAAATTACTATTAAAATATAATTCTAATTATCCGTAGGGCGTATTTTTTTTTTTTCTTTAAGCAGAAAAGTAAACAAAGTTAGAATTGGTAGATTAACCTTGAAAGAAAAATTTAGAAATAATTACATTAGAGTTTAGAGGAATTATGTAAAAGTAATTGTAATAAAAGACAAGTTTAAAAGAATTTATTTAATGTAATTTTGGTCAAATTAATAGAAAATCAGACACCATCTCAATGTTTGAAGTTGATAGACTAAATGATAGACAAAGGAGGTGAGGTTGACCTCTTAACAACTTAAGAAAGAAATTGATAAAGATGGTTACATGTTAAAACAAAACTAAAAAAATCTGAGTTCAACAGATAAAATTCTAGTTATGATAATGATGAAATAAATAATAAAATATTTTATAAAATTATTATAGGAGAACAGGTAATTAAAAATAATAGGAAAACGAGGAGCAAAATAGAAAGAGGGGAAACGGGAGCGGATAGGTAATCATGGTTGCAGAAATCGAATTCGGTGATATTTCATCAAAATTCCATGGCATATTTTAAATTAATAATAAAAAGAATGTGGATATATAAATAATATTTTATAGTTTGAAATCTCCACCTTGTTTTGGATTCCATTCTTCGTTGGAACTTGGAAGATTCCTCACTTTCTTTTCTCTAATCTCAAGTAGTGATTAAAAAAGTGATAAGGGTGAGATCAGGGGTTTAAATACCGTTATCGGTCGACATATTATCGGCCCCGATATGTCAACCGATATATCGTTATCGGCTGATATATTGATCGATATTTTTCTCTCTTCAGCCTATATCGGCCGATATTTTGATATCGGCCGATATATCGACCGAGAAAGTGAATATCGGCCGATAACGATATATATAGGCCGATATGCACTCCTTCAAAACCGATACATATCAGCCGATACGATATGTATCGGCCGATATTTGTACCCCTGGGTGAGATGTCTTTCTTTCACTTCTCTTTTTTTAAAATGATATCAGACATTTTTTTTAATAAAAATTTGAAAAAAATGTGATTTTTTATTTACCTTTTAAAATAAAAAATGTAAAAAATTGACCCAATATGTTATCAAATCTTCCTTGAATTAGACTTTACAAAATTTGATCCGTCCCAATTATCTAACTTAAGTTGAGTCCAAGCAATTTAAATGGAGTATGAGTTTAAAATTTTGTGACTCATATTAAAAATTGACTTGAACCGATTATTCTATTTTATAAAGAAGTAATGAGTTGAAGACCGTTGACCCAAACTCAAATAAGATTCAATCTAAAATTTACCTCACCCGATAAACTACCAGATGTAGGCTCAATGCACATAGCTTAGACCTTATAATTGATGCATTGTATTGACTTATTTTCATAACTTAAGACTTAGATAAAACACTTGGAATAAAGAAAATTTAAGTTTCTAAACTTTCTAAAGATGCTAATTAATATATGTACACTAAGATTTGGTGCATAGGAATATCATTACCATCAAATTGAATGCACATAATCTTCGTTGATCGACCTTGCCAAGTTAATAGCCGTTTTTGATGGGCTACGTATCAGGATTTAAAAACTAATGTATAATCATAATTAGTAGATATGTTTAACTATGATTAAGTTTTGAGTGGTCTCGATTCAATATTGAAATAAACTAATATTTATCTTTGCTGGATTTTGTGCAGTTCCTCTACACGTTTTTAAAGAGAAATTATCAATGCATAATTAAGTTATTGCGAGAAGGATGTTTGATTTTTTTTTTTATAGACTATATTTACATTCTTTCTCTGCCTTATATTGAAAAAGATTAGATTCCGTTTAACCAATAACAATTTTTTTTTAAAAATTACACGTGACACTTTACACGCTTCATCTTTATATTTTAAATCTACTTACATAGTTAAACTTATAATAAAATAAAATAATCACAACTTATTTTAACATGGATTCAATATCATTGGCCCACATAGATGTAATTTAATTGGTAATCTCCCAGTTAAAGAAGCGTGAGGTGTCAGGTTTGAGCCCCCATGGCTCACATGTTGTACCCTAAGAGTAGGACTGCAACTCCGATTGGGCGAGTCGGGTTCCTTAAAACCTAACCCGACCCGAGTTGATATTTATGGTATCCGACCGACTCGAATTCTCGACCCGAGCTTCACAACCCAACTCGACCTGAATTCTAATATGAATCAACTTGAATTCTGATCTGACACGCATTCTGAACTCATTTTAGCCTACTTTTAGCAGGGTCTGGTCGAGTTGGGTTAGGTTAACTTGTAAAATCTTCAATATGATCGGACACGAATTCCATCCGGGTTTTTATCTTCTCAACTCGACTCAATCCGCTGACTCGAAATTCTCGACCCAACCCACATGATTTCTCGGGTCTTGCAATCTTACCTAAGAGCAGTGAATATCACACATGGGGGTTTTACGATAAATTTCCCATGGTTTCCACACATAAAAAAAAAAAAAAACTATGTATGTTTGTGCCCTTGAATATTATAAATGAAACTTTTATTCAATTTTTTTTTAAAAAAGACTTCAATAAAAAAATACCTTCTACACCCACCCATCTCAATAAAATGGATGTATTATAAATATAAATGAAAATGCAAATTAGTCGGCGTAGCAAAGAAGGAAGAAACAGTTGTGAAGGGGATTCGAGAATAAGCAAAGCTAGCAACTTTTTCTCATTTGTTACTCTTTCTCTTCTTCTGTAAGGCATGAAAAGATTCGTTCGACATTCAATTAGATTGTACTCAGTCGCTACCACTGTAAGCATCTTGCACTCTACTCTTTCTTCAGTACCAAAAATGGGGCTGGCCCATGTTACGTTGTGGTCAGCCCTCACTGGGACCATGGGTTCAGTTCATGCTCTGTGATTGGGCCTCTTGCAATGCAGATCAAAGCATTTGAGATATGGGTTCAGTTCACAAGCCACGTCCTCACTTTAAGATTTTGGCGCTTGAGTAGGTGAGCGCCAAAAGGTTTATTGTGATGTAGCACTTTTAGAAAGTTTGTAAAAATACTGAAAATAATGTTTATTAAAATTTAAAGTAGGTAACACAATTTTTATATGACATATAGAAAATGACAAAGACCACAGTAGCTAGATAAAATTTGAAATCATTTTATTATTTTCACATTGTGACTAATTTTTTTTTTAAGAAGACATCAAAGACCTCCACCTCTCTTTTTGTACAAAGGCATTAAGTAAAATCTATGGATGCAGGTAATCTTTTGTAAGCTACGGACATTAGACGACTATGAGACTCGAACCTAAAATCTTTGATTTCTAAACTAAAGTGAGTTTAAGTTAAGCTATTTGTGCAAAGTGTGACTTAGTAATTGATTTGAACAAAGATACTTTTATTAACCTCTCGCCTCAGGAAGCGGGAGGTTCCAAGTTTGAGCCTTCATGGTCTAACCTGGTCTACCCTAAGGGCAGTGGGTATCACCTGTGGGGGTTTTAAGTTGGATTCCTGTGGTTTCCCACACGTAAATTAAAAAAAAAAGATACTTTTATTAAAATGGAAATAGAGTCAATTTCCTACGTGGGTGTAGTTCAACTGGTTGCCTCTCGTCTCAGGAAGCGGGAGGTTGCGGGTTTTCAAACCCGCATGACCTAACTTTGGTGTCTCCTAAGGGTAGTAAGCTCACCCGTGAGAATTTTACACTGGGTATCATGTGATTTCCCACACAAATTCAAAAAAAAAAATGGAAAAAGAAAAAATAAAATTTTATTAATTAATTATGGTAAAATTAGGGCCATTTTAATAAAAATATCAGGGCTCAAATCAATTCCCTATTGACTTTGGACTTTA
Source organism: Chimonanthus praecox (assembly GCA_022113865.1). Taxonomy (NCBI): domain Eukaryota; kingdom Viridiplantae; phylum Streptophyta; class Magnoliopsida; order Laurales; family Calycanthaceae; genus Chimonanthus; species Chimonanthus praecox. Next base: position 2,293,551 of record CM039093.1, on the reverse strand, counting down.
ATTTTTTTTTTTTTTTTTCATATTCCAAAGAGGAGATTTTTGGTAAATTGCATTATCCATATAATCCTATATACATCTCATCTCACTTAATTATGTAAGGTGACCTCATGTTTAATTTCCTCGTTTAAGAATCAATTCCTTCAAATCTTCTTAAAGCAGGTACCATGTTAGAAAGTTGGAGTGTGAACGTGTTGACTGTATAATTTTGCTGGATGGATTGTTTATTTATTATGTGGTGGTCCAACATGGTCGGTGAGATGAGAAGATGATTTAATAAATAATATAATTTAAGAAAACTCATTTATCAAAATTATCAAACCTTTTTTAATGAATTAAAAAAAATCAATGTTCAATATTTCAATTTTTTAAATTGCAAAATTAAAATAATTTAATAAAATATACTCAGATCTTCTCCATTTTGAAATCTTTCTTCATAGAGAAATAATATTTACAATACTGAAGACAAAATAATCTAACTCAATTGATATTTTTTTTAAGTCCAAAGCATTCAAGCCTCTTAGAACATCTGACATGTGCAAACATTTCTATCGATACATATCGAATAGAGTTAGAAAGAGTGATCTTTATATATTGAGAGTGAAACATTTAAACTCAAAACCTTTCACAACTTATTAGAGTTCTCGTAACATTCCACAGCTTATTAGAATTCAACCGTCAAACAAACTCTCAAATATTACTTAATTGGTAATTTTAAAATTGTATAAAAGGAAATTGAAGTCAAGTCTTCTATACTTGAGATATATGATGTAAAATGGGAATTGGGTCAATCATTTTGGGTCCCACCTCGTGAATGAATCTAGGAACATTGGAATTTTGTGTTTACCTTGTGAGACATGAGAAGGAGAGAGCACATGATATGCTCCCATTGATAGATGGGACCATGGTTTGATGGGTTTGTGCTTGTATAAAATGTGCTAGTACAAAATTAATAAAAGGGGTGGGACCCATTCAATTGTTTGGGTTCATTTTCGATCTCACCTACACTATAAAAAGTGGGTGCAAAACCAAGTGGGGTACCCTACAATAGCTAGCAATGAGACAAGTGCTCTCTATTCACATTTGGTAGGGGCACTTTGAGTGGTTCATCCATACCCGACTCTAGAAAAGATAATGACTAATCACTAATGGGAACATGAATGCAACTCAATCCCTGTAGTCTACACACTACCTTACTAGGACAGGTTCCTAAGTTTATAAATAATTTTCACCTGCCCATGGTAATCTAATTAACTTACATTTACTTTTTTGAATTAACTAACATTTACCTTTTTAGATTAACACGTGAAAAATTCAGGTAAGTCTTACTAAATTCTCCACGAATGAGTCCATTACCCCTAAGGCACACTAAAATTAGGACATAAGGGCTCGAATCCGTAACTCCATCTTCTTGAGGCAGGAGACAACCAGTTGAACTACACCCACATGAATTTTATTTTATTTTTAAATGTATAAAGAGTATTCCAACAAATTTAATAGATGAGACCCAAAAGAATTCCATAATTCATATTTTGTCCATTTTGTGATAGATACAAGTGGTTATTGTATCATAATTTTATGGCAATGAACTATCATTATCATTTGTTCCTTGATGAATTAAAATCTAAATTCCTTTTGTCTTTTAAGGAGAGGAGCATACCATAAGTCTATTTTCAGTCTCTTTCAATTGGACATCCATGATTCAATCTGATTATACTATTAAGCTTAATATAAAAGAGAGAGAGAGATTCGAGTATTTGACAAATTCAGGTGTAAGATGTAAGGGACATAGGCCTCAGCTTGAGGTTGACAAATGATAAATCTAGAATCTTTGTAAAAAAAAATTGTTTTCTAGTATCATAATTTTGATAGTTTTAAATTATTTTTAGAATTTTTACATCTAAAATTATTAAATGGATGGACTTTGAATGTCCATTTTGGAGAAACCAATTTAGATTAAGTTAGGCTAGTAAGATTTTAATAGCGATATTTCTTATCAAATGGGTTACAAGCCCTACATAGTTAGGTGCATCCGAGTGACTATTACATGTTAAGTGACTAAGTGTATACAAATTCACTTGCATTTGTACATCCTAATTCTATAATTTGACTAGTTAAATTTTGATGAATATAAATCATTGATTTTTAAAAGTTTAAAAAGAACCAATATAATAATCACATAATGAGACGGAGACTCAATACACATTCCAATTATACCGTTCTTGTTATGTCGTATTCAACCAAGCGAGATTAAGATCCATTGAAAGAACAGTCTGATATCTATTACATGTTAAGTGACTCAATACACATTCCAATTATACCGTTCTTGTTATGTCGTATTCAACCAAGCGAGATTAAGATCCATTGAAAGAACAGTCTGATATCAAATTTCGATAAAAAGAAGTCTCATTAGAGCGTTATAATTCAGATTTAGATGGTTTTATCTCAGATAATCACTTTGGATGTCACCTTCAAGTGATGGCTCCATCAGAGTGGGACACTTCCATGTGAAAATTGAATTAAATCATTTGTTGTAAGTCGCCTCAATTTCTGATTTCTATCAAACGGTTGAAAAGATAGCAGATTAGGAACATATCTCACTACTCAACATCCATGAATTAGATATTTTTTTAATATTTTAATTTTTTTACCAGGACTAAAATAAACCAAAATATCGGCTGAAAGTTTTTAACCCTTTGAATATAAAATTTCAGATTATGGTAAAACTTCGATCTTAAAAACTCCATCATATCAACATATTGACCAATCCAATAGACATCAATATCTATACTATAGTTTGTAATCATTACTATTTATTCATTTAATAACTTATTATTTACTGATTTAATGCTAAGTTGGTAGCAATTCATGGATAAAATTATTGAAATAAATTAACTTGCGTGGCTTATGAATCACACAACTTAGATTCAGATAGTGTTAACAAGTGTTCCGCCCTTTAATCGGATCTGGATCTGGATCCGATTATATTTTGTTTACCTACTTTACTTGCAAAGTAACAATATGAAGTGGAATCTTATGAGCATGTGTGCACTATTTTTCATGTTTTTTTTTTCGTCCAATTTGCTTAATTTTTTTTTTAAATGTTGATTTTTTTTCTTTTTATATATCTTTTTCATGCTTTAGCTCAAAAATTGTTTATTTAATTTATATTAATATGAAAATATTGAGCTTTTTATTCTTATTAAAATATTGTAGCACGCCAAAATATTGACCCATTTTAATTAAAAGTTTGAATATTTTATGTTTGTTCTTGTTGTACATATAAAGAGCCAGATAAATTCAAGTTCTTCAACTTAAAAAAAAACCCATCATATATATTTACTCTTAGATTCTTTAATTGAAATAAAAGTCATTTTCGGAAAATGTTTTGGACCTATTGCGGTCTGGGGAGGTACTTTGGGCTCAAAATTTTGGTTCGTTAAGGGCCTGATAAACTGGTTGGAGGAGAAATTTAATATTATTGGGCCCTTCTTTCTAGCTAAATGGTTAATTGGGGTTGGGACGATATCAAGCTTATACTAAGGGTATAAATCTCGGCCTTCGTATCAGCCCGAGAGAAAAAATTCAGCCGATATTTATATTGTTTTTTATTTTTTTTTAAAAAGCAGCGTTTTTTCCAAAAAAAAAGTCATCGAGATTTTCAAAAAAAAAAATTGAAGAGAGAAAAAATCTCGGCCGATATCTCGGTGATATTTGGACCCCTAGCTCAGACCCAGCATGTTGGTACCCATTTGAATATCTACAAAAAATATCAGTAATACACTTACATATGCAATTTAGTGTTTTGGAAAATATCTTATATTTAGAAAATAAGTGAGTTAAATTTTAGAATTAGATCAGGGACCCAGACTTGTCAAGCTATGAAGAAACTGCCAAATTAATTAAAAACAATTTCTCCAGGTTAGGTTCCAGTTTCTTAATTCTAACTGGGCTCAATCTTAGGCTTGGGTGAGCTTTTGCATGCACCAAGCTTTATTATAGCAGGCCTGAGTGACACTCAGGGCTTTTGGATTTACGGGACGAATTGAGATCTTATGGATGTGAACAGGTCAGATCGGTAGGGGTAAAAAAATTGGATTTACTGAGATATCGGCGTCTCGGCCAATATCTAGGATCTTAGCCGAGATCTCGGCCTATATCTCGGATCTTGGCCCAGATCTCGGCCTATATATCTCTCTCTCTCTTTTTTAATTTTTTTTAACAAAAATCTCAGTGTGTTTCGACAGATACGCACCATATCGGCTGAGATTTATACCCCTAAAGGGTTAGGTATGACATGCGTCGAGCCTGTTAATTGTGGGTTGAGCATTTCAGGCCTTCAAATTGCCATCCATGTTTTTGCTTGAATTTAGGGCCAGTAATGGGTCAAGTCGAGTCAAATAATAGAATTTTATGACACTATAATATATATCCAACTTTTTTATTTGGTGGATTTAGGTTGTTCCAGCCTAAGGTTTAAATATCGGCCGATATGGCCGATATTCGGTCTGAAATATCGGTCATAATATCGGCCGATATTCATAAATATCGGTATTTAAAAAAAAAAAATAATTTAAAACACCGATACTGTTTTTCGCAGTTTTTACACGGTTTTTCGCGGTTTTCCAGGGTTTACGGTTCTCAGGGGATTCACGGTTTTTTGCGGTTTTCACGGTTTTTCGCGGTTTTCAGCGGTTTTCCACGGTTTGACGCGGTTCAAGGTTTACGGTTCTCTCAGGGTGTTCACGGTTTTTTGCGGTTTTGTCACGGTTCATCACTGTTCATTACGGTTTTTTGCGGTTTTTTCACGGTTCCGATATCGGAGGAGAGAGAAAATGCCGATATCGGTATGAGAGATAAAATTATCGGCCGATATATTGTCCGTATCGTATATCGGCCGATATTTACATATCGACCGATATATCGGTCTAGCCGATTTTTTGACCCCTGGTTCCAGCTGTTCCTTAGGAGGAAAAATTCAAGCTTTCTTATTAATTGAAGTGATGGTCCACACTCCACACCATGGTGTGCACATAACTGCTGTATATCAAAGTCTAAAGATCAATGGTTAATATATACATATTGGCGGAGACATATCAGATTTTTGAACTCGAGATATATCGTATCAGCCGATATGGTCAATATATTGGCCGGTATCATTAAATATGGCCATTTTTTTAAAAAACAATTCATTTCGATTGTGGGCTCGGCCAATATCGGACAAATATCGACCACGGTATTGACAAATATTTTCCTTTATAAAATTTCAAAAATTAAAAAAAAAACAAGGTAAAATTTTCAATTTTTTCTTTTTTAATTTAGGAAATAAATAAATACACAATCGAAATTTCCAAAAAAATGTAGGAGATATAACGGCCGATATCCGATATATCATTGAGATTTTTTTCCTTGGTTAATATGAGTTAAATTTTGAATAGTATATTAAAGCAAAAGCTTTTCTAAATATTAGATTTAGAAAATATCAAATTAATTATATGAGAATTAATTTTAATGTTTTTATATCCGATGCTAACCGTCATATCCAATAATTTGAGGTTCAATATGCAGAGATGATGATCGTTCGGGCGAAAAATCAAGATAATATTTTTTTTTTTTAAATTTATGATAATTGTATTGGAGCTGTAGACACGTGTCAACACTTGATTGTAGAATCTTGTAAATCAGGGATTGCCTAGAGTCTGGCGGCCTGGATTATACATTTGCCACGTGTACGGTAGATTAGCATCCATGAGTTGCCCAAGAAGTCCTTTTAATTTTGCCAAGTCCTTCTCTTTTAGTACCCAATAACACTGGTTGAAGCCAAATCCAGGCGTCCGATCAAAATTCAACAAACCATCGCAACCATCCTTTTTCCACAATCCGTTCCTTTAAATCTACCCAATCAAAACACCACATCGCACACCATTTTCCTTTCCCTTTAAAGTTTAAATACCAACCCCTCCAGCGTAAAATTTCTCAAAAATTTCCTACAAATTTGTCACCTTTTCTCAGAAAATAGAATTCCTGAATTCTATCAATGGCTAGAGAAACACTTGCAACAGCTGCCCAAAAGGCCAAGCCCAAGCCCACGTCGCAGAAGAAGCTCACTTCCAAGCCCAAGCCCGCTAAGCTCCCTACTCCCATCCATCCACCCTATCTCCAAGTATCCTTCTTCTTCTTCTTCTTCTAAATCCTTTCTGGTTTTGTTTTTCTTCGATATCAGCAAGCCCTTTTCTTGGTTTTAAATTTTACGCTCTGATTTGTGTTATTTTCAGATGATTTCGGAAGCTATTACGGCCCTGAAGGAGAGAACTGGGTCGAGCCAGCAAGCCATAGCGAAATTCATCGAGGAGAAGTACAAGACCAGTCTCCCTCCCAATTTCAAGAAGGTTTTATCCGTCCAACTGAAAAAATTCGCGAAATCGGAGAAGCTGGTGAAGGTGAAGAACTCATTCAAGCTCTCCGCCGTTGAGAAAGCGAAGAAGGCCTCATCAGACGTCAAAGAGAAACAGATAAAGAAAGAAACTGTGAAGAAAGTCGAGAAGGAATCGAAGATGAAAGAGGGTGAGAAAACGAAGAAGAAAGAAGGGGAGAAGGGAAAGAAAATGAAGCGTTTGAGTCAGGTCGTGACGCCGTCGGCGTTGAAGAGGAAGAAGGTTCCGACACCGAAGAAGGTTCCGAAATCCATTACATCTCCGAAGAAGAAACCTGTGGCAAAGAAAGCTAGGGTTTAGATGGATTTATTTATTTATTTTAGGGTTTCTGACTTGTAAATGAATTAGGGTTTGTTTTTTGTTATGTTTTTTTTTTTTGTTTGGTGTATTTAATAGGTTGGTTTGTTTGCTTTTCATTGCAATGATATGAGAATGGATTGGACTTCTTTTGTTTATTTAATTGTTATTTTTTGGTCTATTTTTATTTTGAAAATGGACAATTAGGATTAAATCAAATCAATAACGACGGCATAAGAAGATCATGAATTTTTGTTGTCTTGAAAAATGGATGGTTAAGATCTTATGATGGATTTTAATTTTTTGGTATTGTGAATTTGAAACGGGCGGGAATGCTTAATTTGAATATTTGGAAACACCTCTTTTTCAACTGCCGCTCCATTGATGACAAAAAATGTCATTTCAGTAAAAAAATTCTTCCCACGGTGTCCGGCTATCTATTTCACTGGTGTCCCAATGAGGCTCCTTCAAATATTTAATGTCATAATACTTTTTTTTTTCTAATTTACTTGTAGAAATTCTCAGAAAATTCAATGTGAAATTCTTACGAAACTGCTCTTAGGATAACCAATGAAGCCATAGGGGCTCGACTGCTCTTAGGGGACAATCAGTGAAGCCATAGGGGCTCAAATGAGACACCTATCTAATGGGGTCGGATTATAATGGTTGGACTATAGGATTGAGACGGGTTGAAAAGAGAAAAACTCGATCGAAATTTAGGTCGGGTTGGATTGAATTTCAATTTGATATGACTCGAGAAGATCCGATCCGATTCAAATTTTATAACTTAATATAAAAAATTTGACCCCTCAACCCCTAATCAGACCTTTCATTTTCAATTTTCAACCTTAACTGTAACTTTTTCTTTGGCGTTTTTCCTCTTCTTCACTGACATCTCTTCTCAGCAAGACCTTGGTGAATCTCTCTCTAGTTCTCTTGTTCGTTCGGCTTGTGCTCGTCTTTGATTGTGTTTGTCATCATCACTTTTCCTCTTCTTCACCGAGATCTCTTCCCAATCAGACCTATGTGAGTCTCTTTATTTCTCTTGTCTGTTCCGATGTTCCTCTAATCTTATTTGTTACCTGAAACTGCAATTTGTATTCAAGTTCCAATCCACAAACAGTCAAACAGCCACCGAATGTTGCATAAATCCATGGAAACTTTCCATCCATCCATAAGTAACGATGTAGCTGAAAGGTTATTATTATTATTACACAATGAGTTTCAGATTTCTAATCATTTTAAAAGAGAAATGATCCAGTTTTCATGGAAACTGAGGCTTCCTCTAACTGATTTTTTTTTTTCAAAAAAAAAAAACAAACGAATTATCTAAACTAACCTAGGGTCGGGTTCAATGGGCTGCAACTCGGGTCGAGTTAGGTGTTGGGTTAAAGGTATTACAATCTCGGGTCAGGTCGCGTTCACTAAATCGGATTTTTTATTCAGGTTGGGTTAGGTTAGGGTTGGGTTTATTAAAATCCGGCCTGCCCGACCTGGGTTGCAGCTCTCATGTATGTAATGTCAATTCATTTCCCAAATAGATTAAATGAAGTAATGAACAAAGAAATTTAAAACTATCTAACAGTGGCCTACCTTCCTGCACTTGATTTGGAATAGGCCTAGTTTTAAACTTTTGGTATTAGTTATTGAAATTCAAAATTTTAGTCGGTATACATTTTTCTTTGGATGGTTATGAAATTTTAGGTTTTTTTATAAAATACGATTCAATGTTATCAAATTTGACTCGACCCATAGCTCTAGCTTAAACACAGGTTAGGTCATTTTAAAACCCTTCTAAATTAAAAATCCTCTACAATCTGAGGGTCAATCTAATTTTTCTTGTAAATTTGTGATCCTTAACCCTTAAAAATCTTTGATTTTCTTTAAATGAAGAAAATGAAGACGAAGATGTTGATTCTTTTGATAATATGATTTTTAGATTATTAGTTTTCAATATTTACAATTTGTGAGAAAAGAAATATTTTTATGAAATATAACCTTTGTTAATAATTTAATATTATTTAAAGTATTATCTTAATAGGGCAGGTTTGACTATGGGTCAACCCGATTGAAATTTATTTAACCCACCTTTCTTTAAAAACGGGTCACTCCAAGGGTCAGATTTTAAAATATTGATACCACCAACATAAATTGCATCATTTACAGGACAAATTAGCTAAAAGTTATGTATTCATTGTCCAAAATGTTGCTTTACCATCTTTTTTTTTTCTCTATAATGTTTCACTATCAAATTTCAAGTTATTAGTCATATATTGGTTATATTTTAAATTATTAACTATATAAAAAATTGAGATATAACTTTAGATCGCCATCTTCAAAGAGTTTGCATTTTATGTTTTAAAATGGATAAAAAATAATTTACCAGAAAGCGATGTCCGAATCAATTCTCATTGTATAAATGTATCACATGTCATACCCATTTTGATTATTTAATTCATAAATACAGTGGTGTCGAGAAAATATGAAGTTATTTATTGTCAACTCAACCTCTACTAATGAATAGGGTTGAAAGACATTGATAAAAATACATTTAAAAAAAAATTGATATGGAAATATTGATATGATTCTAATTTTTTTATTTAAATTTACGTGTGGGAAACTGCGGGTTACACAACGTAAAACTTTCACTGATGAGTTTCACACTTAAATTAAACTATAGAAGTTTGAACTCAGAACCTCTCACTTTCTAAAACATGATGCAAGCAGTTGAACTACTAAATTTCTACTTAGTGTACAAAAAGCTTACAAGATTAAAACATGTTCAGCATCTCATGCCTGATTCGGTGCACTTTGAGCTATGAAGGTAGACCCATGTTTGGCCAAATTTATGACCCATGTTCAATGATGCAAATGTAGAAAACTAGAAATGCTTGCCTTCTCACGCTTCTTTCTTTCTTTATTGGAAACTGAATGGACTTGAACCAGAATAATGAGGAGTTGAGGTTGTCACGATGAGCACTTTTGAATTTGAACCATATGAAAAAATTGAGAGGTAGATGAAGGAGTGGACAAAAAAAATCATAATATAAAGTGGAATGATTGATTGTATGATTTATACTAGAATAAATTTGAGAATTAAACCTTTAAAAGCGGAACACCAAATAAATGGAATGTAAGCTCTTGATAATGATAATGATAATAACAACCAGTATATAGATACTATTTGTCAAATTTAATTAAAATGATTAATTTCAAAACCTTGTCTCTAATAGGATGATAGCCCTAAGATGAAAATAAATAAATAAAGTTGAAAGCTGAAATTTATGCCGAAATTTATGGAAGCTTGGAAGGACCAATATGACATATATAAATTGTCTTTTTAGATACAAACAGAGAGAAATAATCATAGAATAGAAGGATGAGTTAAATTTTTTAATCTTTTAAAACTCATATTTTGAATTAAACCAAAATTTATATCATTTAATAGAGTTTGTCGGTGAAGTGACTTAAAAATAAAATCTGAAAAAGAAAAGGAAAAAAACAAAGATGGGTGAGAGGCATGAACGGTGTGAAAGTTCTGAGTGACGACTGCAGTCCGTGAACGGCGTGCATCACTTAATGTGGTCTGCTGATGCCCTGCTCTTCTTTCCTAACTCTTCTTCTTTTTCTTCTTCATTAATTCTTTCTTTTTGACCTGAGATGAGTCATCATGATTTCGCAACATCACAACCTACTTGTATCCTCGACACTAAAATAAGAGGAAACAATTGTTTGAAAATAGAATTGAAGTATTGAACACTGCGGTTGGACTAAACTCACCCATAAAAAGGTTTTTCACGTGGGTTAGTCTGATGGTTATAAAGCGCGGAAGATTTTGGATTTAATTTATCCTTAAATTCATCTTAACCACACCTCATCGATTTACCAGTGTATAAGAATTAAAAGGTTTTTTAGTCTTATCTTTAATATGGAGTGAAGGAACTCATGTTAAAAAAAAAATTGGATTCTTTGAGACCAGGGAAATAAATGATTGTATCGGCTGAGATATCTTAGATTTTAATACATTGATATATTGGCCAATATCTCAAGTTTTAATTTTAAATAAAATTAGGTGAGAAATTTCTCGATCGATATTGAGATTTGAACTCTTGTTCGAGACAATTGGTTTATGAAAAAACAATATTTTTGACGTTTGCTTATATCAAATGGATGTCCATCTTAATGTGAATATTATTACTACAAAATATTTATCAGTAATTTTATTTAATACTAAAAAGTAAGAGCTAAAATGTTTAATAAGTTGTATTTTTGACAATTTGATAGTCTCTATGATTTGCTATCTAGCCATCTTCTCTATTTAATTTTTTTTTTCTTTAGAAAGTCACAAGTTGGATCCCATCCAATGACCTGAGTTTCCAATATTGCGTGGAATTCAAAATTTCAGTCTATACCCATTGAATTTAAAGGGAGCAATTTGGAGATATTGTGAAATATTGAGTTTTTAAAAAATGGGTCATAATGTAAACAAACAAATCACCAGACAATAAATACATGAGTAATCGTATTAATGCAAAAGAGATTTGCCTTATTATTTTTAGAATGGAATTACAATATTTTTCTTCCTCATACCCCTTTTAATATAGATAAATTTCTATAACTATTAAAATTTCTTAAAGATAGATGACATTAAATATAAAATTAAAAATATATTTATGTCTTGAAAACTGTCAGTCGAGTACCCTATATTACATAGATTGTCACATAATAGAACACGTTAATGCTACGTTCAATACCCTTCTGGGCCACTCTTCACAGTTTCTTTTATCAAGTGTGCATGGGATTGGGAGGCTTATACATGCTCTAAGGATCGGGGGTAGAAAATTCGGCCGAACCGAGATTTTGGCTGAATTTTCGTATCGGCCTAGATTTTTTCTCTCTTCTCAATATTTTTTTTTTGAAAATCTTGGTGGCTTTTTTTTCTAAAAAAAAATCATTTTAAAAAAATAAACAATGATGTTTTTTAAAAAAAATAAAAAAATATAAATATCGACTGATATCTAGGCCGATATTCGCCCGATAAGATATTGATCGGGCCCACAACAGATATTTTTTTTTAAAAAAAATAAATAAATAAATCGGCTGTATCGGCTGAATTTTTTACCTGAGACATCTTAATTATATCGGCCGAATTTTATACCCCTACTAAGGACAAGTCGAGTTAAAAAGTCGTCTGTCCAAGTCTGAATACAGATGAGATCCGTGGACACCTTAATCATCAAAAATAAAATAAACACATTAATACAACAAATTAAATACAGATATACTTGACATTTTGGAATTTTTTGGAAAAAGAAAAAAGGGAGCACTTACACACACCCGGTTTTCCTGCCGAATCTGAATTTTCGTGGCAAATTACCATTTTGCCCCCATATTTTTAATCATTCGAATGAATGCCCAGTTCATTTTGGCATTCATTCGAATGAATCCTCAAGTATATTTTAATTCATTCGAATGAATGGGCCTCATTCATTCATTCAAATGTTCATTGAATGAATGAGGCTCATTCATTTGAATTATTTTAAATAATAAAATTTATTTTAAAATTTTAAAGTTATTTTCTGAGCAGTGTGTATTTTCAAAATTTCTCAAATTAAATATCCGGACTAATTACGATAATCTGATAAAAATACTTTAAGACTTTAAGGTCTTTTGACACTCCTAAATATTTAAAACACAGTATTTTACGAATAAGGGTATCCCTAGGGTGTGCCGAAAACACATTTAGGAGAGTAAAAGACCTTAAAGTTTAAAGTTTTTTATCAGGTTATCGTAATTAGTTTGGATATTCAATTTGAGAAATTTTAGAAATATACAGTGCTTAAAAAATAACTTTAAATTTTAAAGGAGATTTTATTATTTAATACACTATGCACTATTTTTTAAGCACTGTGTATTTCCAAAAATTTTCAAATTAAATATCCGGATTAATTACGATAACTGATAAAAATAATTTAAGACTTGAAGATCTTTTGACACTCCTAAATGTATTTTCGACACATCCTAGGGATACCCTTATTTGTAAAATATTGTGTTTTAAATATTTAGGAGTGTCAAAAGACTTAAAGTCTTAAATTATTTTTATCAGGTTATTGTAATTAGTTTATATTCAATTTGAGAAATTTTGAAAATAAACAGTAATTAAAAATAATGGTCTATATTTTCACAGTTGATTTTGAATCATTCTAATGATAACTGTCATTTGAATACACTTACATATAGTACATTCTTTAAATTTTTTAAATTTTAAACTTATTTTTTGATCAGTTTGTATTTTCAAAATTTCTCAAATTAAATATCCGGACTAATTACGCTGATAAAAATACTTTAAGACTTTAAGGTGTTTTGACACTCTAAATATTTAAAACACAATATTTTACAAATAAGAGTATCCCTAGGGTGTATCGAAAACATATTTAGACTGTCAAAAGATCTTGAAGTCTTAAATTATTTTTATCAATTATTAATTAGTCCGGATATTTAATTTAAGAAATTTTGAAAATACATACTACTCAGAAAATAACTTTAAAGTTTTAAAATAAATTTTATTATTTAAAATCATTCGAATGATTTTCATTTGAATAAATGAGGCCATTCATTCGAATGAATTGAAAATACATTTGAGGATTCATTCAAATGAATGTCAAAATGAACTTGGTATTCATTCGAATAATTAAAAATACAGGAATAAAATGATAATTTTCACAAAATATTTAGGGACAGAAAAAGCAGGTGGCCTTAAATGCTCTCAAGAGAAAAAAAACACTGAACCCAATAGATTCGTTCTTTATCAAGTTGGTTGGCAGAAAGAGCATTTCTTGTCAAATTAAATGTTGTATTCCACTGACTTGCAACATTTGGGCCCAAGAAATGGAATACCATTACAAGAGTCATTACTGGCCACCAAATTTGTATTCAAACAAGGCTCATCTATCAATAACAACCGTACACGTGGCACACAGTATCCAACCATTGTGGACTTTGGTTGCACCCTCTGGTACAAGGTCTGATTGGACCATTATCAACCTTCAATGTACCGCATACATAAGCCTGAAATATGGGTAGTGGTTTGGTCCCCATTTTAGATATATTTCATCCTTGAGGTGGTTGTCTGAATTTAAAAATGTTTATGTTGGAGGGTAGGATTCATTGGATATTCCAACTTAAAACATTCAACAATTTAATAGGCTTGTGTTAGAAGGTGGGATTTGTTAAATAATAAAAATAATTCTAAACTTAGATAATTTATTATAAAATTATCAGCATCTAAAAAGAAAACTCATCATATAGATTTAAAATTAATGATAAAACCAGTGAATAATTTTTTTAATAATATTATCCAATTAAGTGATTGAAATACATAAAAACATATCAATATAAGTTATTATATATCTACTTCAAATAAAAAGTGGCCATCCTAACATGTGAATAGTCTTTTAGGTGATATAGGTTTTTATATATTTGAACTCTTTCACATCTCAAAAAATCATGAACTATCTTATCCTCTCACGTCTTTTCAATTCTCATTCCCAGTTTCTCTTGTCAGCTGCAAATCAGTGCACCGATTCACTAAAAAGTGATTCGGTCGGTGCACCTATTTCTAAATATTTAATTTTTTAAATTTTTTACATAGACAGATAGAGATAATATGAGAAATTCATCTAAAATCATATCTACTGAAAGAATTTTCTTTGAATCTTCTCATGTCTCCGCAATTCTCATTCTCAATTTCCTTTGTAAGCTGCAAATCGGTGCATCGATTTATTGAAAAATGATCTACTCAGTGCACCAATTTTTAAATATTTATTTTTTTAAACTTTTCATATAAAGAGACAGATGAAAATAAAATGAGAAATACACTAAAATTCATATGTGCTCAAAAAAATTTCCTTCGTTCAGATGTCCACCCCAGATAAATCTTTAAATGAATCTCTGTTAAGTCCTCTTCCACTAACTTTCAATTTCACAATATTTATGATTGCCGGCACAATTCGGTGTAAGATATTGGACTTCGTGCTACCATTTGATGCTGTTGTCTGCACTAACGAATTTTTTAAAAGATGATGTCAAATAATTAAAGTTATTATATAAATTCAGATTACAAATTTAAAAGTAAACACAATCTAGAGTTGAATTAAATCCTACTTACTCCTCTGAACAATTCGATGGGCTAATTGAATTCAAAGTTAATGTGAGTTACATTAGATTGAATCTAGTGCTGCATCTATAACACTCACTTTGATATTGTAAACACTGTTATTTAATTCGCATATTTTTTTATTTTTTATCAGTTTATGTAAAAAACAAAATAGGATTATAAAAATTTGAGTTAGAGTCATTCGAGCTTAACTTACTTGACTCAAAAGTCAAAATAGGACAGAGCTTACTTAATCCATTTTAAAATATAGATTTAGTTTAAACTACATAAATCTAATCCAGTTTGAATTCAAAGTTGAATCAGGGCTGATATTTTTTATATAGGAAGTGGAAATCTCGAGTTTGATTTCTATTTCATTTTAGAGGCGACTCCCTTTAGAGTTATTCAGTGTGTGTAAGTAGGGAGGTTTGTATATATCTCAAAGATTAGTTGTTTGTTCTAAAAGACATCGACATCTTAATTAAAAAAAAAGACTAACATTTTTTATTTATCTTATTGTTTTCTAGGTATTTCACTTGATGATCATTTTTAAGTATTGCTATTATAAATTGTGTATAATTTTGGAATACTTTGGCTCAAATTGTGCCCCTCTAATTATACAATATATATATAAATCTAGGTACATCCCCTTAACTAGGGAACGTGACAAATATAGAACAATACAAATATGGAAGGTCAACCATGTCCAGTAATAAATTGTGATTATACTTTTACATATTTTTAGTAAATTATTTTAATTACAATAATATATTTTGTTACTATGATCTAATACTCAAAATACTTTAATTACATCAAATTATGATAACAAGCTAATTAGTTGACAGTTTGTTTTTTTTAAATATTAACTCAGTTACAAATCTCAGCCGTTCAAACTGAAAATGCTAAACTTTAGCAAAATAACACACATAGCCACGTGGAGGCTTGACCTTTGTTCCTTTTTATTCATATTTCATAGCCATTTGATAAGAAAAATAAAAAATACATTGGAAAGTTCTAAAGAAATCTCTAAGTTTTTCCTCAACTCCAAAGAATGTTTTGTGTTTTAAAGATATTACAAAAATCCCTTAAGTTTTTATGAAATTTTACAATTTTTTTAAACTAAAAGTCAAACTTAAATTCAAAATACAAAATAACAAAATTGCCACTTAAAATACACTCTTATATAGAAGAAGTCTTTAATTTATCCCCGCTTCATCCCAATACCAATTTATCATTTAGAAGTAGCACCTACGTTCTCCTAAATATTCATGATATTTTTTTAATATTTTTATGATTATCCCTCACTTTTTTTCTTAAGTTCATCTCTATTTTTCATTTTATGAGTTTTCATGTAATATTTTTTTTATTTGATGAGAAATGATTATTATAATTTTATTTTTCTTTTTTATTATTCTTTCTAAAGACTTCTTTTGTTATTTTATGTCATAAAATTTAGAGAGATTTTTAATATTACAAGAAAATTTAAAATGAGTTTAAAATTTTTAAGAATAATTTTTGGATAGTGATTTTTGCACCACTATTTTTTCTCTGCACGATTTTTATTGAAAATAATTTTTGCGTGTACTTTTAAAAAAGAAGAAAAATATGAAAAGAGAAAAATATGAATAAAATTAAAATTTCATTTAAAAAGTGGTGTACAGTGAAAAAAATGGTGGCACAAAATTCACTAATCTATTTTTTTCCACTTTCTTTAATTAGAATCTCTTCTATTTTCAATCCAAACGCTTACTTCTCTTACTTACATTTATAAACACAAACACACACATAAATGTATTCTCCTTCTTCTCTCACTGCTTCATTTCCGTCTTTCTTTCACACGCACAGAGAGAGAGAGAGAGAGAGAGAGAGAATGGAAGGGGTGAGAGGATACTGGAGGCGAAAGCGGTACCAGAGGCTAGATGGGTCGGGTCGGCGGCAAAAGAAAAACCGGGTCGAGCTGGCGACTTTGGGTAATACCCGCAAAAGACGATTTTGGAGGATCAAGGTCACACCAAAACTCCGTATGTTTCGACTCAGCTCGCCCAAGAAATTCTTCATCAAACTCAGAGATGCCTACGTCAGGATGATGCTCTCCTTCGCCAACGCTGGCGCTTTCAGCGGCGCTGGTGGCGGCTTGACGTACGGCGTCGGAGGAGGAGCCTTCGGCGGTTTCGGTAAGCCGGCGTTAAAGGAGTACGACGAGAAAGTGCTGGTGGAGATCTACAAATCGCTTATGGTCCAGCAGCAGTTGATGGCTCGTAGCAGTAGAAATGGAGATGGGTAGTGCTCTTTTCTTTCCGTGTATGCGCGACTCTATTTTTCATTATATTTTTTTTCTCCTTTTTATTTGTCCTTTTTTTTTGGTAATTTATGTTGGTCTGATGGTGGGAATAATTGTATAAATTGATGTTTTAACCATTTTGAGAATCCCATAAAACTTTAAATTATTTAAATTTCTCCTTTTAGGTTATAGAATCCAAAATTCCACGCCTCATTGCAACTCAATTTTATAAAAATTCCAAAGTCATATTAAATCAATGATATAATATCACTTAAATAAATGATTTATAACAACCGATACTTAGATATTGAGGATGATATAATTTGATAGTACGTGTAAACCTCTCAATTCACATACCGAATAACACTGTGGTAAAATTTCTTCAAGTTGATAATTATAACATTGTGAGATAAATAGGCTATGAAAATTGATAATTTATAATAATTTACTTTTAAATATAAAATCATAAGACTAAAATGATCAGATAGGTTCAAATTTTTATATTTAATATTTTCATTATTTTTTATATATTTTATCAGAAAATATGTAGCCAAATTAATTTTTTTAGATTTTTCTTTAGAATTTGTTAAATTATTTTAGGATTTTTTTTTGTTTATTAATTTTAGTTGTAGACTTGTAGACAATAAATTTACTGTAGAAGATAAGTGGTAAGAAGTTTAATGAAGAAGCTTTTACAGTTGGAAAGGGACCCAGGCTTGACTTATTTTCCGATGAAGAAATGGACATGTTCTCCGCATTACTTGAGGTGTGAGGTATGGAATCCCTTGCATTTACTATATTCATGCGATCTCTTGCGCATGGTTTTATGAGTTCTTTGAAATGTTTTATATTTAATGAATTTATATTTTTAAGTTTACTAATTTTAATAATTTTAGATTATTTTAAAACATGATTTTATTAATTTTATTAAAATGATTTTAGTGGATTCTGTATTAAACAGACGCATGTAGTGTGTTTGTGAAAAAATCACTGTTATAATGTTATTATATATTTGGATTCTCTAGATTGGATCCAAAGGGGGAAAAAGGTAAAAAGTTGTTGTCACCCTCACTTCAAGATGTTGGCATTTAACACAAGAGTGATGGGTACATTAAAAAAAAATTGAAATGTAAGAAGAAATCACCTTAATTTGATAAATAAAGATATATAAATAAATATTTACTCTATATTAAAAACAAGAGAATCCTTATATGAAGGATAATGACTCATGCAATGCGTTTTCACCGTGGTCCACAACTTTAAAAAGAAAAAAAATATTTGAACATATCTTTTTGAAAGAGAGAAGAAAAAAATATTAGTAAAATGATTTTTTACTTTTGAACGAGGTACGACATGGTGAAAACTTATATAGTGCATGCCGTATCTGATTTATTATTATTATTATTATTATTATTATTATTATTTGTGGGCCATCAATTGGGGGCATGAGGAACAAGGTCTTAAAATTTATGTGAGTTTGAATTGACTTATTGATATAATTCGGGCATTATCAATATTGAAATAATTTGGACACAGTTGCATCTAAGGGCTACCATTTCCATCTCATTTTTATTTGAATTTTAGTTCATTCATGTCTTTCTCAATTAAATGACTCAAACTCGACTTAAACTCTATCCTTATCGAGTTAAATACTAAATCCGCTATTTAAAACTTTAGTGAAGATGCAAATGAGAAGATTATTCTATAGTTAAATTTTGAAGTTTGCAAGTGATTTCATTATATATGAAATTAGTTTCACTAAAAGGGATATTCATGTAATTAAATAAATAGTCAAGTTTTGAAAGATAAGGATGAGTTAGAGGGGTTCCTCTGATTTTTGGGGAATGGAGTGGTGGACTTGGATTTCTTGCATGAGAATAATTAATTAGGGCTCTCTATTGTTAATTGTTATTTTTAGAAGAGGACCCGACCAGATGCGTGTTTAGTGCAGTTTTTTTCTTTTTCCTTTCATTTTTTTAATCAAACACCAGTTCTAACTTCTAAGAATATACAATTTAGTTATAGGTCAATGGTTGTTTTGTTATTATTATTATCATCATCAGAGTATATTGTTTTAATTATATATTAATAATTCAAAATTGTCCAATGTAAATAGAAAAATATGTATTGTTTTTTCGAGATTTAAATCTAATCTTACGTTATTGAGAAGTTTTTTCAAATTTGTATATCATGACTATAAATTTCAATCACTAATATAATCAAATCTCACAAATGTCACACTTACAAAAGAAACACTTAGTTTTGCCTTGTTTTTAAATTGTCTACCTAACTCCTTGAACATAAATTTGTATGTCTGTTACGATGTCTCTCAAATGAATACATACAGGGATTGACAGCTACTTAACTTTAGGCTTCATTAACAGTAACACATCCACCAACATCGACATTAATAAATAAGCCAAAGGTCTACCTTCAAAAATACAAAACTCTTAATTCTTTAAAAAGTATAGTTTTTTTTTTTTAATTTACATGTGGAAAATCACGGAAACCCAGCGTAAAACCCTCATAGGTGATCTCACTGCCCTGAGGCACATCAAATGTTAGATCATGGAAGCTCGAACTCGCAACCTTCCACTTTCTGATGTGGGAGGTAACCAGTTGAGTTACACCCATGTGGGTTAAAACACCCGCCTCACAAAGCAGGGTCTTCAATTCGATTTACGCTCAACTATAACATGCTACTCTCTGCATATTTAGTCGGTTTGTGTGGATTAAAAGTTTACACATACCCATGAGATTAGTCTCACTTCTAATGTAAAGTAAGGATACCCATATTAGAGGTCAAAAAATTGGCACAACCGATATATCGCCGATATCAACTTCTCTCTTCTTCTTCTTTTTTCCCATATATTGGGAATTTTTTCCTGAATTAAAAAAAATATGCCTCTTTTTCTTTTATAAAAAATCTGAAAACCCAAATATTGGCCAATATGCACTTGATATCATTCGAGATATCGCTCGGGCCCATGACTGATACTCAATTTTTTTCAAAAGGCGATATTTATTTATTTTGGCGATATCTCGATACAATATGTATCAATCGATATTTAATACCATGATCCATATTATTAAAAGAAATAGTGTGCTACGATTCAATTGGCAAACAAATGTTGGAAGAGTCTGCCTTATTTATTTTTCACTTATCCATTAGAAGAAAAACTGGTGCCTTGGATTCTCAATTTTGTCCACTAGTTGAGAAATGATAATGGAAAAAAGTCCAACACTTTACTATGTAGAAATGATTCTAGTGTAGAAACTAGAAAAATTCAGCCCATAAAAATGTGACATTGAATCAAATAGGACCACTTGATAAGGATGTTTGTTGAGAAAATAAATAAATTGGGTCCACTTCATTGACCATTTATGGACATTGATGGATTCTAGTCAATTTCAAGATGGGACCCATTTCACATGATATAAACTAAGAAATTGAGAATGGTAGAAATTGATTCCACTATAAAACTCCAAAACAATGTTTTACTTACAAGTTACAAACTTACAATAGGGTCGGACTTGCGGAGTGGAACCATTGTCAAAATCAGAAAAATGGTTCAATCACAATGAAGAAAGATTAGTAAAGTTTTTGGTATAGCAACAGAGTAATGTAGTTTGAATTATATGATATTTAAAATTGAAATAAAATTTAATAATTTTTTTTAAAAAAATATATAGTTGTTGACTCGAGACTTTAAAAGAAGTTCGTCTAGTAGAAGTGTTGGGAGGATACACTTTTCCTATCTCACAAAACCAATAAATATCGAACAAAGAAGAAAAAAATCAACACCACAATACAGAGATTTATGTGGTTCATTTCATTACGTTCATGGGTTCAACACCTATCTACTATGCTAAAAAAAAATCGAAGGAGAATCTGTTGTGGCTCTCAGTTACAGCTTTTGCTCTTAACTCTCTTTTAAAAATAGAACATTATATACTGGCCACCACCAAAGACGATAAATATCCTGGATATCAATACATTAAAATTTGAAAAATATTGAAAATATTTTAGATATCGATCAATTCTTTTTCTTCAAAATTCTTAAGACCCACCATGATTCGGCTCATCTTATGAACGATCAAACACAAGCCTATTATGACTCATTTTATAAATCATTATCATCACAAGTCAAAACCTCATATATCTGCAGTTGACTTTGAAGTTTTATTTCCTCCACGCATTTATAAAATATTTTTGTTAATTTATAGAAAAATATTTATTCCTATCTTTGAAGTGCAAGTTCCATCAGAATAAATGTTTATTTTGATATAAAAGAAATGCATGAGCAGGGCATTAAAAAACCCTCAAAGAGAATAAATAATGGATAATAGATAAGTATTACGTCTAAAGATTATTATTAAATAATATAATTTGGTGGAATATACAACGAACCAATGAACTAAGTGTAGGTCACGTTTCATAATCTTATTTTTTTAAAGAATTTCATTATCATATGCACTATTTTATTTTATTTTATTTTCTTAAGCACTTTGATGGATGCAAAAGGATAGAAGTGAATGAAACTTTACCCATACTTTATTTATGTGAACTTTTACATGTTTTATTTAATTATATAGCCCATTATTTATTTATGAAAATCATGTCCTTATTCATTCTTCTTAAAATTATTTTTATTATTTAAAAGGGAACCATAACAAAGCTGCTTCATTGAATTCATGAACTTAATGCTGTTCCATGAATCATGCCTTTCGATGGCCCAAGTCATGTCTCATGTTTCTTCTTTTTTTTTTTTTTTATTCCTCAACAGATTTGATAAACTTCATTTTAGACAATTTGATAATCCTTATAATAATCTACCCTATATCAGCTAAATATATTTATTTAGAATGTTGATCACATCTACTGATAGTATCCATTGATCATTTAAATAAAAAATAAAAATTACAAATAAGTGGTGGTTACTATCTGCAATAATATGTGATTATTCATACATCAATATGTATTAAGTATTGAACTTATGACTGAGGGTGATATGTCTCTCTATGCAGAAACATTTAATGAAAAAGTCATAAGAGTTTGACAAGGAAACTCTCTAACCAAAGTTCTCAATAAATAGACTATCAACCCGATAGGTGCATTGAAAAGGTCACTAAATGAAAATGATGTTCGTAAACTTTTATCATCAATTGATCATTTTATTTATAAAATTTTAATTTTTTTAATATTTTTGATAAATTATTTATTTTTAAAAATTTAAAATCAAAAGATAGATGATCTAATGGTGACGGACTATGTAGAATAAAAATCAATTAAAAAGATAGTTTCATTATCTAAGTCTTTATCGTGTTTTTATTTACAATATCATATAAAAATTATACTTTAATATGTCTCAACTAATACTTAAAATCATGATGTAAAAGTGTTCCAGTTGTATTGGAATTACATATAAGTATACTTAATTTGCTGGTTGGAATCAAGAGGAAGAGAATTATTAGAGGCTCTGACTAAAGACCATAGTAGATAGAGGAGTAGGAGAGTAACCATTCGGAGGCGCAATTTTAGTTACCTCAATTTCACTTCTATTATCTATTTGGGGAAGAAATGAGTTTCATGTGAAGAAGAGAATTGGAGATTTATAAAGGACTTGAGTTACTACTTAATAGACTAGTCTTTTGACTCCATAAACCCTAAACAAGTAGTATTAGAGTCAAGTCTCAAGCTTCGCATGTGGACTAAGGGGATCTCCTAACCGGTTGGGATGGCCAGCGACGTTCTATCCTTCGGAGAGCTTCTTTCAAGGGAGGAAGTGTTGGGGCAACGAACCAGTCCCATATTAGCTGTGAAGGGGCATATTTAGGAACTTATTTAGGATTTATGCCACTCCACCTAATAGACTAATATTTTGAATTGGTTACCAAGGTTCTATCATTATCCTCAGCTCGAATTCAACATCTTAACTTGATTCAATTTTCAGAACAATCAACCTAATCATATTTTAAGTTGAGTTGAGTCGAGTTAGCTTATATTTAGAAAATGAAAAGAATCCAATTAAGTTATTAAAATTAGTATATACTTTCTTTTATCTATTTAGTTTCTAATATTATCTCTAAACTAAAGCCCTTTAAGTCTAGGTTGATCTAGTCTTTTAATCCTAAACTAAGTATAACTCGAATTACAACAACCCTATTTGATCAAACCCAAGCCTCACCTCAGTGGTATTAATAAGGCCCAAGCCCAAAATCAAGCCTGAAATGTACATGTAAGCTTATCTTGGGTAAGGCTTTTCTCAACGTAAAACAATTTTCATATTATTTTCAAGAAATAAAGACTATACTTACATAAGTTTTTATGTTTATACAAAATCTTTATTACAAATAGATTTATAAGTTGTGACTCAAAGCCCAAACTAAATTAAAAAGACTTTTTTTTGTTAATGGAGGTTTGAGTTTGAGTCTACTCAACTCGCTAAGTTTGAGTTGAGACTTGAGTCCAAAGCCCAAACTTAGGGAGTCAACTCAACTCGTCTCAATCTATTCATCCTACAGCCTCAATGTGAATTTCTGGGCTTCAAATGCATGAGTTCAAAATTATGGCTAATCATGAAAGCCCAACTCGTCGAAGGGCCCATTTTGAATGCCCCATTTGCAATATATATAATGAAAGTTTTAATTTTGTAATGCCCATTAGGCGCACCAACCCTACTTAAAACTATCAAGTAAGAATTGCATCTAAGCATTTCATTAAATTAAATGGGATCCATAATTTATGTAATATTGTAAACACAGGTATGATATGATATGGAAAATGGGATTCAAAATACAATTCTTCTTCATCTTCATCTTCTTCTTAGTACGACAGAATAATTCTAGATAAAGCCCAGTGGGCTTGGCCTCGATCTTTCCCTTTTATAGCCAGACGCCGTCTGTGTTTGTTACTTTGTACTTCGATTCCAACTTTCCAACCCTGTACCTAAACGGGCCAGGCCTGGATGTTCCTAAGTGAAATTTGGTTTTGCAAAAGATTTGCGTTGCAGGCCTTTTGGGGCCCACTTCGGTACATCTTAACTATCCACAAAACTGTTTTATTAACATTCTTTTGCATTTTCTTGAAAAAATAATGACCTTAATAGGCACAAAAAATCCCTTTTTTTGAGGTCTGGAGGTGTCCATGCGTCGCATCCAACTAGTCCTCTAGAGTGTATGAAAACTCTCCTATCGCATACACCGGATAAGTCGATGTGACCTTACTTTCTATAAATATTCCCATGGGAAGTGACTCTTCATTGGAGATCCCATGGTTTGAACCCAAGACCTCCTCTAAAAATCTTGCTCTCAAACCAATTGGGATAACCCCTTGGAGTTTAACTTGAGCCTTATTTGTGTCTGAAAAGATAACTAGATGGTCGAAGATTTGACCATCTATAGCTGTGGCTTCACATATTTTACTATATCATCGTCCACGTCATTTTCCTATCTCTCTAAATAAATGAGATAAATAGCTCTGATGATGATTAGATGACATGGGTTGGGTTTAGAGTTTAGGGTTTACGTCTAGTGGCAAAATTGAAAACCAAAATTTAAGACCTTAGGGATTCAATGACATAAAATAGCACCGATATAAGATAATGTATTAATTTTACTCTAAACAATTAAATAACAAACATATCAATATTTTAATTAAATTTAAAGAGGAAAAAATGTCAGTATAATTTAGTTATCTTGACAAATAATGCTCAAAATACCATTGAAGAATCCCTAATAATCCAACACAATTTCATAATATATTTTAAAAAAATCATAGTAAATTGTCAAAGATTATCTAAAGAAAGTTCAAAGTCTGAACAAAATCCTTATAATTAGAGTCGACATGGTTTACCCATTCCACCAAGTGGTTCTTGAGTAGTTGAGTGCACATCATCCATGAGCATGAGGTTGGTAGAACAGAGAGAGCAAACACAAAAATAATTATTAAAAGAAAACAAATGATTAACCTTAACTTAGGACCTAGTAATCAGACTCCTTCATATGTTCATCTAAGTAAATTTATGATTGATTAAGAATTTAAAATCCTAATTTAAAGGTCCAATTTTCATACCATACATAAAATTTTATCATGACTTAGACTTGGACTGAATCAATCAATAGATTTTTCAAGTCAAAAGTTTGGGGTTTTCTCTAAATAATTGTTCCAACGAAATTTAAAATTTGGGCAATCTTGTACTGGCGCAGTTTCAACCTCCATTGCTAATTTATTGGCAAATTCTATGTGTTGCTGACCTTTTCTCAATCAAGTCTGCCATTTATGTTTAGTTGATGTTATCCTAACAAAGTAGAGCTTTTAGTCTTTTAGAGATTGATTAAATCAACAAGGATTGGCTTAGGTTAGGTTAGGTTAGGTTGAATATTCATTAAGATTTTGAGGAGACTTTTTTATTTTTTTAATATTAAAGTAAATCGTAGTTTTTTTAGAAAATAATTTTATCAATTACAAAATTATTCTCTCTATTAAAAATAGATGATACCGAATAAACTATTCAGTTCTTCATCTTTACCTTTTTATACACATGCCCAAGTAGTAGGGGTCCAAAAAACGATGGACCCGAGATCTCAGCCAAGATGCTAAGATCTCGGGTCCATCGTTTTTCGGCCGATATCTCGTTGATATCGAACGGTATTTTTCTCTTCTTTTTTATTTTTACAAATCTCGGCTCCGATATCGGCGAATTTTAGGTCATATCAGCCGAGATCTTACCCGTACGGCCGATACATCTCATATCGACTGAGATATTTCAGACATTTTTTTTACCCCTTCCAAGTAGAATAAGACCACGTATTTATAAACTTCTCTTCATGGAAACTCTCTCAAATGCTAATCATTGTTTAAGACATAGTTTTAGTTTTAACTTTAATAATTAAAAGTGATTGATGACATTGCTTAGTTTTGAAGCTGTATTGGGTCACACATTTTCACCCATTCATATTTATCACAATTATTTGAATAGTCACCAAACCTGCTAAAAGTTTTCACTTCGAAGGGAAATCCAAGTGAAGAGACAAGTTTCATTGAAAACAGGGGTTTAAAAAATGCACACGTCGATATATCAGCTGATATGAAAATATTGGCCCATATGATAGTCTCTCCTCTTTTTATTTTTTTATAAATATCGGTGTTATTTTATTTTTTCTGAATTAAAAAATATAAAAAAAACTGAAAAAGAAACTATTTTTTTTAAAAGAAAATTGAAAATATAAATATCAATTGATATCGGCTGATATCTGGGCCTGGGCCCATCACTATTTTGTTTTTTGTTTTTAATACCGATATTAATCGTATCGACCGATATTAGACCAATACGATTAGAGGATATATCGGTGATATCGGTTGATATGATTAATGTACAATTGATACGTTTCGTATCGGCCGATATCTCGACCTCTGATTGAAAATAGGATATAATACTCAAGATTTTATATTATTAATGGGATTTGGTCCAGTGATCTTATAAAAATTAAAAATATTGATTTGAGTAAAGTTTTATTTCATGGAAATTTGAATATTTTGGAAGTTTTAAAATTTTAAGCAAGTGATCTTCTCACGAATATTTTGTATAGCTCAATTTAAATTTCACTTTATTACTTATTTTGAATTTTAATCATCTCGTCCAATCCTTTGTTACGAGTGACTGAAATGGTTGAACGACCAAATTTGGGTCACAAAAATAATCTACGTTGTGAAGAGAATCAAGAGTGGAGAATCTGACTTCTGTGTAGCCAGTAAGTACACCAGAGTCTTTCAGTAACTTTCAGTCCCATAGGGATTCGCACCCACATTACAATAATTCGAACCCTGGAGGAATGGACCCATTTGGGTAAATGGGTACAGAAGTACAGATTTTCATGTGCACTACTGCACCCTCTACTTGGCAACTTGCTACCCATAAATTATTTTCTCCAAACATCTAAGCAGACTGACAATCTCAACTATCCATGTAAAAATAATTATATAAATATTTTTTTTACACGGGAAATACTCACATGCACATTGGATGGGACAGTATTATTTAAGTATAAAATTCATTAAAATGTTTCATTTAACATGTTGTTTATTAAAATTATCATGATCAAATTGATGAAGTCGTATTTTTTAATATTATAAAGCTTAGAGATTAAAAAGATAAATTTAAAATAATAAAATTTTAAAACTTGATTTGATCTATTCAATTATGGTGATTTTTTTATTAACCATATTTGACAAAAAAAAACATTTGAATGAATCAATCATTATTTCATTTATTAGATCCATTCCGATACTTTCCCACTTATTGCACAGGTGAGTATTACATCAAATAACTTGCTTTTAGGTCTATAATGAAAGATGTAACTTGTGGACAAATTAATTTTACTAAATCAATCAAAAAAATTTATAAGCTTTTCAAATTTTAATCAATTAAATAATTTATTTTTAAGATCCGCCGCTCTTAGAACACCACAATATTCGTCCTTTAGGAGTTAATAGTCACACGGTGAATCAATTATTCTCCATCCTTCTTTATGAATTATGATACAATGGAATATGAGAGAGAAGTAATGTGGCTTTCTGACTCGGCCTGGCCCGGTCACCCTCTGCTACTGGAGCTGTAAAAGGGCCCCAACAAACGATTTCAAGCCTATGTATGCAGGAGAAGTGAAGAAAACTCTAGCAGATAATCTTGCGCAAGTGAAGTTGTCTTTGTAAATATATTTTGTTTGATTCAATCAAAATAATTTTTAATAAATAATAAAAATTATTACTTGAATGTACGAATGATGATGGTCATCTTTAAAAGAGTATTCAAATCTGACCGGAAATGTGAGGTGGAATACTTAAATAGCAAGTTGCAATATAGAACTGTAGCAATTAAGCAAAGGCGAATCCATCACAATTGTATTCCCAACAACACAGCTGAGGTTAATTGTTTTTTAATAAATTGGTAATTAGAAGTACTAATGATCTGATGATTCATCAAAAAAATGTTGATTGAATAAGGGAAAAACTGATGCAAATCATTTAATTATGGCATGGATAAGTGTGATGATGAGATTACAATATTTCTCTCTTGACTCTTGACAGAACAAAACTCAAAATGAGTCTGAGCTCTCTCTCGTTAAGTCTTTTCAAATTGAAGTAGTTTTTCTTTTTATACTTTGTTTTGAAATTTGAATACTCTGTTTCAAGTTTAATGCATACAAGTATCAAAGTTCAATAGCCTTTTGAATTTTAATTTTTCATTTGAACTTAATTATTATAAACTAAAATTTACTATGAAGTTTCTGTGCATATTTTCCCATACTTCATATCCACTTTCACACAAAAAAATAAAAAATCATTGCATAAATTGGATGCCCACCAAACTTTAACCCTTCTCACATTATTCTTATTTCAATTAAAACTCAAGAGCAGGGGTAAAAATATCTCCCGAAATATCTGGAGTTTTGGACACCCAATATATCTCGGGCAATACGAAATATATAGTTCGTACAGGCGAGATCTCGGCCAATACGGCCAAGATTTGACAAAAAATTAAGAGAGAGAGAGAGTGAGAAATATCGGTCGTATCGGGCGAGATATCGGCCGATATTTGTGGGATCGAGATCTCAGACCTAGCGTTTTTTTACCCCTGCTTAAGAGTCAAGAACAAGTGTCCCTTAAAGTTCAATTAGGGTATCTATTCAAGGGCAAGACTATTGAAGTTTGGGCTTTCTTTCATGTGAAGCTCGGTTCATTATGGCTGCGTTTGGATGAGGGAAGTTGGGAGAATGAAGTGTTATATGTCATTACCTTTGTTTGGTAACTAAAAAGTAAGAAAAAAAATCAACGTTTACCTTTATATATCTCTCTACTTTTACTTTTGAAATCTTTATTTAAACAAACAGTATTCATAACTGATTATCCACCTCTGAAAAAATTACCTATCATCCAAACGCAGCCTATAAATTTAAATATAATCATTTATTTATCCAATTAATTTGTTCTCTTGTTTAGATTGATCATAATAAATAAATATTATATATTTTTATCAATTAATTTGTTTTTTATCTTCAAAATTTAAAGACTACTATAATTCAATGAATCCCATTTTGGGTGAACTCAAGCCTAAAAGTTTGGTAAACCTTCCCTCTATTCATATTGACTTATATATATATATATATAATATTGCTGGGTGTATCATACTATCAGTTACATCTACTCTTTATTATTATTTTTTAAATCTGAATAAAAAGTGAATGTAGCTGACTGTATGATACTATCTGCAATATATGATCATTTTAGTTTATTTATAGGAATATTTCTATGATAAAAAAGTGAACCTTCCGAATGTACTAAATTGTTTAAAATAAATAAGTTGTAAATTAATAATTTCTCCATATGTTTTTCCTAATTTCATATTGGATGGTGCTCCTAACTTTACTACTCTTTCCAGCTCAGCGAACCTTTACAGATATGCACAACCTTTTTCTATGTGGCTTTCATCACAAATGATGGGTTAGTCATGCTGTCATGGTAGAGCCTATTTAGGTCAGACATTGACCTAATCTTATTGATAAAAATTAAATTACTTAAAATGTAAATAATTAACATTTCCATGAGAGAAGGTACTTTAATAATTTATGAACTTCAGAATTCACCAAAATTATTATAACGTGACATCCGATCCATGTGACATTGAACTAGTCAAATATGAAAAGTGGATGTTTAAGCTCTTAGTCAAGTTCAATATAAAGAAAATTTTCACAGATGGCACATGGGCAACGGCTTTATTTAAACCCGTGAAGTCTAAAACTTTGAAATTACACTCTCTTTCTCATATATAGATAAATATATTTATCTGTATAAATTAATTTTATTTAAATTTTAGATTTATTCAAATTGATCTCATCATTTGATATAAAATAAATCTGAAATTAAATACATTTTTACTGTTATTTTAAATAAGATATTTTTAATTTAATAGATCAACTGATCAAATCCTCAAATATATATATATGTGTGTTAATTTGAAAACCATAACTTTTTTTTTTTTTAAATTTACATGTGCGAAACTATAGAAAACCCAGCATAGAGCCCCGACAAGTGATACCCACTATCCTAAACCCAAACCCATCAACTCCTTCCATTGATACCCAACACAGATGGTCACTTACAGCATAAATATCTATTCAAACATAACGATTTTTACATGTGATATTGAAAAAAAAATTGAATTTACGTATAAAAAACTGAAAAAAAAAAATTTGAATTTACGTATAAAAAACTGGAGAAAACCTTACGTGGACTCGAGTTCATTTAATAATTAACGCAACCTCCTAATTTTTTAAACATTTGTTATTGAAAAGAGAAAAATATAAATATAGTTTTTTACACAAGGAAATAAAATTATTTTCACCACTCTATTATTATGTAAGAGCACCTCAAAAAATTAACGTCACCTTCAAACCACTTATCACTTCAATATTTTGTTAAGAAATTGAATTTGCAACTTTTAGAATGAAATAATGAACTCTTAAAAATATTAGGCCCACCTATTATTGATTTTTAAAATGTAATGCTCAACAGGACAAAACAAATAAAATATTTCTGTTATTAACTTTTGTCGTCAGTGCCCAATCAATGTCATATTTTTTTAAGACCATGACCTGTGCAAAAAGGGGTCCACCACATTGTTGGTCACTTGGTCCCAGACATTCCAGCTGTGCAACCATATTAAGACTTTAGAGAGCGAGAGAGTCAAGATTCTAACTCCAAATGTATTTCTTCATTAAATGAACAAATTGCATGGTATCAAAGAACCCACCAATCACATTAAATAGATTTTTTTTCAAAAAAATTATTCACTTGCTTTGGCGTATTGACATAAAAATAAATAATTTGCTTCAAAGCATAAATATTTATATTACAACAAGGAAATTTCAAATTTGATTATTCACCTTTGTTAATTATCAAGTAAAACATACTTATCAAGATATTTTTTAGTATATAAATAAATCTTAAAATATTATTTATTTATTTTTGTTTTTTGAATTTTTTTCTTTTTCTTTTTAAATTTACATGTGGAAAACAGGATAAATTCAAAAAACAAAAAAAAATATAAATTTTTTTAAATACTATATTTGGTATAGTTGGATAGCTTTATGTCTCAACACCGAACAAATGCAACATCGGCCTCTAGGAAACAACGAAACAGACAAGTGTGCTCCACATCAGTCTATTTTATATTAAGTTCAAACAGCTGAAATTGTTTTTTTTTTTTTAATTTTTATCTAGTAATTTTTTATTTTAAAAAATTATGAGTTAAAAATGATTAAATTAATCTTATTTTAGACAATTTGAAAACCCTGTTATGTTACTTGACAAATATTGCAAAATTACAGGAAAACATTAAAGAAATAATGAATAAATCATCTTTATCTTTTATCCCAGAGTGAGACTAACTCTCCAAAATGACCCACCATCGCAGTAATATAAAGGACCTAAGTTATTTACAGATAGCAAGAGAAATTTTCCAGTGACAAGACTCGTGACCTAACCAATTTTAACATGAAAGAGTGAGGGACTAACATATTAATATACTTATCACATGTGTGGGGTTCATAACTCATAACAACACACTTCCATACATTTTTTCTTCCAGAGGAAAAAGTCTGGCCTAAGCATACTATTAATCATTATTTTAAGAGAGGGAAACTAAAGTAAAAGACGGTGGGATTCGCCTAACAGAAATTTCTTAGTTCTCTAACCGTGTAATTAGCAATAAGTACAATAACCTCCTGCCCTACCCTACCCTGCCTCATCGAATCAAATAAAAGATAGAAGAATTAAAAAATTGGATTGAACTAAAATGTTGATTAAGCAGGTTCTAAGTGGGGCCCCAATATTGGCGACCCAATTATTAGAAACACATGGTAAGGTGGAAGGAATATGTTCCTCTACTGTTCTTTCGTCTATTTCCACGCAACAGTGAGAGGTGTGGGGGCCAAGTAACACAACTGGCTCAATAGGACACACTAGAAATTAAGAAATTGAGGGTATAAAGGGCAAGATATATAAAAATATTTGAGATGCATAAATAAATGAAGAAAAATGAGAGATGGCCACCTAAGTGCAGACCAGCAAAGAGACGAGGGGGAAGAGCTGATTTACATCAGGGGTCCAAAATTCCCTGATATTGAGATATGGATGTCTCGCATCTCGGCCGATATCTCTCTTAATCATTTTATTTTTTTAAATATTATGTACAGACAGAAAATGGGAA
The DNA here is from genome assembly GCA_022113865.1 of Chimonanthus praecox. Taxonomy (NCBI): domain Eukaryota; kingdom Viridiplantae; phylum Streptophyta; class Magnoliopsida; order Laurales; family Calycanthaceae; genus Chimonanthus; species Chimonanthus praecox. The sequence goes on along the minus strand of CM039093.1, from coordinate 2,261,118 downwards.
GATCTCGACTGATAATCCAAGTTCACATATCACAGCTGCCCCCACACTTATGTGGGTCGGATTCAAGTCGAATTTGCCGTCCCAATCACATGGCCAAATATCAACACACATAAGAATTGCCGATTTAGGGATGAATATGTCATAGGAATGATCAACAGAAATTAGAACAAGCACATAAGAGTTGTCGAAAACGACCATTTTCTAACAAATAATAATAAATAAAATAAAATAGACTCATTTGACCTAATAAATACTATAAAATCTCAAATTTTCATTTTATTAAGTAGATTTTAATTATTGCACTTGGAAATGACAGTATTAAAGATGATTTAAAAATATCTTTAACAGGAAAAAAAAAGTGTGTTTTGGACAAAGTAATTGAAGACTTAGATTAAGAGTCATAGGTAAAAAAGAGTTATGTAACGTAATCATATATAATAGGACGAGATTAAAACATTACGGTTATGAACGTTCACTTGTCAATCTATAGTCTTGAAATGATTAATACATCTACGGTGGTTATATATGGTACGGGTTTGTAGATATTCCAAATATTACCCAATATTTTAATTTTAATTTTATTAAAAAAATCCTAACGTTTGAACTGATTTTGTATGTGAACTCCAAATTCTTATGCTTACCAATGTTGGGTAATATCGCAAATTTCAATAAAAATTAACAAATGAGAAAATTCCCAACTGGACCAAAACAAATTTTGGGCCACAAATTTAAGATTTTAGATTGAACCAGTCACAGTTTCTACTAGCTAAGTTATTTATAGAAAAGCTAAATGAAGATTGGAAATAGAAGAAAATCAAACGCAAGTCTGCTAGCTACCAATGAACCAACGTAAATTAATGCTGGATGAGTAAATGCAGCATTTAATTAGAAGTATAATCAAGGCCCTCCAACAGCTGGGTCACTGCCCAATGGGAAAAAATAAATAAAAAATCTGCAATTGGCTGCATATGATACAGGATCACCGTACAGTCAGTCAAACTTTTCTCAAAGGCATAATAAAATATGAATTGGACGGCTTGATGGATGCCACTCGAAATGTACGGTTCTGATCAATATCAAATGCTACTGCCAATGCAGTGCAGCAGCGGCAGCAGAGCATAGGTAGCAGCAGCACTAACTATGGAAATTTTTACACGGTGAGATTCGTTCAAAACTTACAATCTCGAGGCGAGGTTTACCAATTCGAGCTAAATTTTAAAATAATTATTCAAAAAAAATCTCAAGGGGGGTTTGCTGGCATATTACCAGTTTAGCCAAATCTAATAATGGATGGATAAAATCCAATATCAACAAAACGAATATCCCTTTTTTCCTTTTTTTTATTTCCACGGGCACGAAAAAAGAATAAAATACAAATCGCCCAAAATAAAAGAAAAGAAAAAACATGAAAGAGATATACGAACGGTAGCCACGAGCGAGGGAATAAAAGTGGGTAAAATATTTTAAAATGATTAAAGAACAAATTAGAGAAGGGGGGGAATTACCGGGATCTGCCGGTTAAGGGGGTGGGACCGAACAGGTCGTATGGAGCCCACAAGGAATCGAGAGGGCAGGCCCGGTTAGAGTCAAGGCGGAGCCAGGGCTTGCCGCTGCCGCTCCAGTGAAGGAGGCTGACCGGGCCGGGATGAAGATCACGACAGCTGCCCCTTACGTTATCCCCTCCCAACCCGTGTTGGTTCCACCTGTGCTCGATTGGCTCCACGTGTCCCGCAAAAACCAAAAGGAATGGAGGCAACGATCCCAGCTCGTAAATCCGACCGTTCTTCTGAATCTCCATCCACCGTTCGATCTGCTTCGTGTACCCATACCGCCTCCAGCGATCGAGATCAATAACCATCACTCCAGTGTTGAAGTAGCACGGCCGCCTGCCGGAGAACGTGCCATATAGCCGCTCATCGGACCAAAATCTAGCCGTGAAGTACTTCGTGAAGTTGGCGTGGCAGTATTCAGGAGCGCCGACAATCCTGGATCCAAGGCTGGTAGACCAGAGCTTGGCGACGTCGTCGACGACGACCAAGTCGGAGTCGAGGTAGATGACTCGGCGCACGCATGGCTCTAGAATATCAGCCAAGTAATTTCTTGCATAATTCAGCGGCTGCTCAAGCGCCTGACGGACGGAGGTCGAGATCAGAGGCCGTACGATCTCAGGATCGAAGAAGTAGACCTTGAATTTCAGCTGTGGGAATGTGGACCGCACCAGCGCTTCTAGATCGTTGTCCGAGACGAGGAAATGGAAGAAGACATTCTCCGGGCATCGGGCGTGCTGAAGAATGGAATGGACGGCGGCAATCGAGCCACGGAGGTACTCCTCATCGAGTGTAATCGCGATGTGCACCAGTGACGGATCGCAGACAGTCGCTTTCCCCTCTCCCGGCTTGTTGCATTCCTCGGCATTGCGGAATGGCTGCGATTTTCTGAAAGGAAATCGAGTCCGGTAATCAACAGTTGAGATCTGGCTGGGAAATCGGAGATATCCGTCGAGATTCGACGATCTGATTGCTTCCGCAGGCGGAAACGATTGGAGCGAAGGAGATAGGACAATCATCACCATTGCCGCGGAGAGAAAGCTCGAAATCCTGATAATCCAAAGCATTTTCCTCCTCCAGTTGCTTCCCACTCGCTTCCTCCTCCTCCTACTATCCCTAAAATCGAAGAGATCAAATAATCGGGAGGCGAAAAACGGAAAGAAGAATGAAATTGTGCCTCTGAAGTCTGCCAGAGAGAGAGAAAAAAAGGCGGAGCGGAATCGGAATCGCTTCAAGGCCCCCGGATTTTCACCCGTCCGTACGGATGGAATCGCTTGGGGCGAAAGCGATCTTTTTCTTTCTGGCGAGTAAAGGAGGAGAAGAGAACCAATGGCGGAGGCCTCTAACGTGCGCCGCTAGTGCCACCAGCCCCTCTGTCTCTCTCTCTCTTTCGGCTCTTCCTCCTAGTCCTCGACCGCAGAAGAGGAAGCGGCAGCACGGATGATGAATCCTTTCTTTTTTTCCTCTTTTGCTTCTATAAGACTGCTGCTTTGCTGCTCCCTCTTAGCTTTTTTCTCTCCTCGATCGTAGAAATCGAAATCTACGGCCAAAATTAACTAAAAGAAGGGGATTTTATACCTTGATTACTGTCACTTATTATATTAATATCAGTGTCATTAGATGTTAATGACACTTGGAAATGAGACCTTATTGATAAATTTGGAAATAGAAATAGGGAGAATCCCAAAACCAAAGCCCCCAATCGCAAAAAGGCCAGAGCTTCGGAAAAGATGGGCCAGCTCCAGCTGTGCTGTCTTTTCATAAATTCCAAATACATCCATTTTGAACTCAAATTACTAATATACACCCTGGCTTCCCCCTCCTCAGCTTGGTAGTAAGGGAAGGGTATTTTAGTCTTTTGGATTAACTAATTTTTTATGGATAATCTGTTAAATATACTACTTTTGTCCATCTTATATCGTTTAGTGTTTAAGCTTTTTAAAGCACCCACTACCCTTCTAGACACGTGCAAGTCTCTTTATCTGATCATATATCAAGTAAATTGGTAGAGTGACTTTTTGAAATCGTGTCATTTTCGTAAAGTGGTCTTTTGAGGTGGAATATGAATTGAATTTAGTATTCTCATTTTCTAAAATCAAATTTTTAATCATTACTCTAAGCCGTTCAAATTTATACTTATCTAAATAAGTTCTCCAATGAAATATCTTAGTGTTAGTATGACTTATTATCACAAATATCAATGATATTTTCAAATTTATCACATTTTTATCAACAAGATAATAATTGATATTAATATCTCGATATTTATGGACACTGCAGTAAATTCACGATAAATAGTAATATTGTGATAATATTTCGATAAATTGTCAGTACTTTTCGTTTGATGGTTTTTCAAAAATTATATTTTTGTGAGATTTTCTTACTCATTTCTCAGTAAAAATCTAAGAATTTAAAAATACCTGATATTATTAATCATCATTAATATTTTAAAAATGGTATTTGCGAGCTGTGACAATGGTATAACTGAAGCTCATGTTATGTTGGATCGGAAGATCCAGCCGTTCGTCTGCTTGATCTGATGGAGGATTTGATGTGGGTTTAATGGATGGGATGGGCCGAAGGAAGATTTGTTGGCTGTAAACCTATTGGGAGCCGAATATGGTATGGCAATTCAATAGATTTTTTTTTTCTTTGGTACTAATCGAATATCATAATTATTTGTTTTTTATTAAAATAAAAAGATATATTCATCTGAAAATGAAATTTATTTTTCTTCATTGGACTCTTTCGAATTTTTAGACATTTTGGATTATAGATATAAATATTTGAAATTAGGAATTGAGGTGTGTAGTTCCACGTCTCAACTCTCAACTAAGAAATGTAAGAAGAATGAATTCTAAGTAGGATGATTGGGAATATGAATGCTACTTTGAGTGATATGGTAGCCAATGGCAAATTCTAGAGTCTAACTTTCATACAGCCATCAAATCAAACAATGCTTAAAGTGGGGCCCACAGGCCATTAGCAACTCGAGCAAGCAATGGAAAAAATTGAGTCAATGATTAATAAGTCCTAATCAATTGGATCATATTATGATGTCCACTTAATTTTGTATGTTAACAATTGCAAATCATCAATAAAAAAAAAATTGTGTTTAGATTTAGATAGATTTGACAATCCCATCAAAAAGTTTTTATAAAATGATTAATGTTCAAATATTTTTTTTATTTTAATAGTAAATTTCACCATTAATCAATTTAAACCATAGCCGTCTAAATTTCTAAGTTGAGTCAAGTTAAGCTGGATTTATGCTAATTATGGTAGACAAGGAATAACTTAAGTGCAATAAAAGCAAGCTTTTAAAATGTTAACATCATCCTTTTTTCCCTAAAATAGTTAACCGACCTAATTTAACCCAAATTACTTGCCTTTTTGGAGCCAACTTAATCAAATAAAATATTCAAGCTCGAGTGACATGACTTGAGAACTCAACTTTTAAATTGTCAAGAAAATCTCAACCATGGAGATACAAAAAATCTATGATAAATAAGAAAAACATAAATAAAATAAACCCATTGATTTTTTACCCGACCCGAGTAATTTTTTAAGTCAAATCATCTTTTAGCCACTATACTTTGATGTACAATGGATGTGTTTACTACCCTCATTACATAATGAATGTGCTTTGTCAATATTCTAATTGTAGGAGATTTTCTTTTGACTTTCTGATTTTAAAGTCAATTGTTTTAGCCAATATGAATTCCAAACCATGTTACTTACTATTAAAAGAAGTTAATTCTAAATATGGAATACTGTTTTAAAATTGGGAAATTAAAAAGATAAAACCTGGCTATAAGCCTATAAGCAACACCTGTTGTAAGAATCTTTCTATTATAGTATTTAATTAGATAAGATCAACAATATTTACAGTAGGGTGGAATTAATCTTATACATTAGATTTACTTTTATTTTATTTTACATAGTATGCTGAGTTTATTCTTTTTAAGTAAAGAAAATCTTTAGAGTTTGACTCAGGGGGTGCAAATATCGGCCGATACTTCGATATCTCGGCCGTATCATATCGGCCGATATCACAATATCAATAGATATCGGTATTTTTTTTTTAAAAAAAAAAAAAAAGAGAAGAGAGAAAAATATCGTCTGATACTGAATTTTGCAATCTGATTTAACTATTTGTTCAACATATCATTAATAGAACTTATCTTATGATGGAAAACTTTGGATAAATTATCATATAAAAAACTATCATAATTGAGATCCATTGAATTATTTTTATACACAAAATTTTAAGATAAAAATAAAATATTAAATAAATATTTTTATTTATCATAATTAATGAAATGAACATTTATCAACTTGAATTTTAATTTTTAGAAGAAGTCAAATTTAGATTTGTGATTGAATGGGCTCACCTCATGTACACTATGAAGATTGTACTTTTGGGCTTATGTTACTTTTGCCCCAAATTCAATTATAATGTAATGATCTAAATAAAAAAGATAAATATTAAATTATGAAAATATCGACTTTAGTTCATCTGTTACTGGAAATAAATATTCAAGTGCTATCTCCTCATCACCGGAGAATGGATTCACACATTTTTACTTTTTCAATGTTCATGAACCTTCCCGGTGACAGCAAGTGAATTTTACAATTTGACAAGAGAAAAAGAAGAACTGAATTAAATAGGCTGGTTTTAGATTGTCTAATTGTTATTTAATTTAAAATAAGAATTTCAGTTGTATAAGCTTTCATGGTTATATATATATATATATATATATATATATATGGGGTAAACATTCTCACACGCGAGAATTCTTTTATGTCACAAGGGAATTCAATTTTTTTTTTTTATTTCCTTATTTATCCTTTGACTTATTGCATTGGTTAGATGGGTAAAATGAGAGTTTTTTTTAAAAAAAAATTGAATTCTCATGTGGGATGAAAAAATTATCCCGTGTGAGGAATGTGTGCCCTATATATGCATATGAGTTTTAAACATTTATTTATCCACTGAAGAGAGAATTGTATATTAACTAAATAAATAAAAGAGATTTATATCTGTCACTATAGAAAATAACGAATTTATTTTATTTTTTATTTTTGTTTACACAGGTGTACCTCAATTGATGATCTCCTATCTTAGAAAGCGGAAGGTGTTAGTTTGAGTCGCAATGAGTATCTGAGAGTTTTACGTTGAATTTTCTACACATAAATAAAAAAAAAAAGTTAGAAATAAATATTTGAATGTAAAACTTCTTCCAATGAGTATAAATTATCTAATTATTCATATTTAATTCAGATTTCATTTAAATATGACTTGGATTAGAGACTAATACTTTTAAAATGACAAACTGGTCCAGATGTCATTTAGGAAAGATATTGGATGGTTTTTGTCCTTCCTTGTGCACTAAAAAGAGGGTGGCACTGACAACGAATTGGATCCTCGGTCATCTTCAGAGACGGGATTTCCCTTCCTAGCCACGTGCCAAACAACTACGTTATACACGTGGCAAAGTTGAAGTTACCACGTTTTCTCACTACTTGTACGGCATCTTCTTCGCCGACAGCTTCGTTAGTCTTGATTCAATATCTAACTATGTTTAGCGTTACTTTTTACGAGTGAAACCTCCGAGCGGTTTCTAAACAGTGTTTTGAAAATCCATCTCGGTCAAACCGTCACAACGTTGAGTTCAACCATGTTCAATTGAGATTTTGAGATTCAATTTTAGTTAAATTTATATTAGCAATATAAATTATAAATAATATTAAATTTAAATGTCAAATACAAACAATAATAACATAAAAAATATGATGTACATGGGTGTAGTTCAACTGATTGTCTCCTATGTCAGAAAGTGAGAGATTATGTATTTAAACCCTACGACCTAACCTTTGATGTGCTCTAAGATTAGCGAACTCAGCTGTAGAAGTTTTACGCTAGGTATTCCGTAATTTTCTACACGTAAATTTAAAATAAAAATTATAGATAAAAAAAATAACATTTAAATTTTTTAATGAATCATATTTTAGTTTGATATTATCCATAATTATCTATTCAACCGACAATTTTTTATTAAACGCAACTGATATTATACGTTAAAAACAACAAATTTATATCCGATGGTGAAGTGAAACAAGGACGTGTTAACGTTGGAGGGCGTTGGTGGCAACGACGTTGTACCCGCTCTTCCGATGGTATTGACCAGGTTTAGATTTTGCCACGTTGCCTTAAGTTACCGTTGTTGATTAGAATAAAGATTTAGTGGGTACTTATGGAGTTCCTGTATAGAATGGGAAGGCTGCATACTTATTATATGGTCGGCTATAGGTAATTAAATTAAAGGAAATTTTAAATATAATAATCATATTTTTTAAAAATAAATAACAAATATTGATTTTAAAATAATCGAATATTTGTTGTCTAAAATCATAAGATCAATATGATTATATGAAATTCAAATTTCACATAATTAATATTATTATCATTCCTACATATTTCATCATAAAATATTTGACCTACCTCAATATTTGAAAAACAACAACTTTAAATAGAAGGACTTAAAATGCCTTTTAAAGGTTTTTTTTTATTTGATATGTGTTGTCAATATTTTAAATATCAAATACAATCTCTAACTTAGTAAGAATTAAATCAGAATCATCTCAGTTAAATTAGAAAAAACTTGACCAAAAAATCATTGAAATTTGATAAAAGTGAATTCAAATCATAAGTCTTGTGTTTGATTCACGCTCAACTTAAAGACGCCACTTTTTATAATTTTACTCGGTGTGTGTGAATTGAATGATTTTCACATGCTCTCAATAACTAGTTGAGTAAGACGTTTGTATAACTTTGATTATAAAAAAATAAATTTAAATTGTATTAATATTGACTAAATCTAAATCATATTAGACAAATCAACTTGAATTCAAGTGACTTTTAAATCCTTATTATTGTTTGCACCAACCAAGTTGGTTTACTCTGGGCTTGACCCACTAAATTATATGGTGGACACAATATCTTCTCGTTTTGGTAAATGGTGTCAACTTCAGGCCATGGGCTGGACCCATCCACTATAAGTGGTGTGGTGGATGAGGCCATGCCTATCTTCTCTTATTCTTTCCCAAGTAATTGAAAAAGATGGACGGTGGTCACGAAAGCATGTAACATGAAAATAAAGGAAGTGAAAGCTTTCCCATTTCTTGGCTTGCACGTTTGGATAATAAAATAAATAATTGACTAACCTACTTTTTTACTCCACTAATTCCTAATCATAGGACTTCTTTTTTTCTTAATTTTTTAATCAATCGTATTATTTCTTTCTACTTATTTTATCTATATTTTATATTAAATATAGTTCAATACATGTATATCTTCTTAAAATAACTGATATGACGTTTATTCTATTTATCAAAATTTTAGGAGAGCTAATTCAGGTGCAAGTGTTTTTTATTAAAAGTCAAGGATTAAAAAATGGGCACCTCGAGACATAATATCTATATACTTTTTTTTTTAATTTAAAAATATAGAAAAATATTAAAAAATAAAAAAGTATTAAAAATGAAAAGAGAAATGAAAAAAAAATCAATGTTATAGATCAAGCTTTCCATATATGAATTTCTCTCAAAAACCAAAAGTGAGTGAATGATTCACCAATTAAGGAAAGTGAATTACATAAAAAGTTCAAGTGATATAAAAGAGATAATTAAAATGGGCTAAACAACAAATCTAGTAAGCATAGGCCCCATATTTATGTTAACTAAATGAAAGTAATGTGTGATCATATCGCAATAAATATGACAGTAATGCTATTTATGTTTATAATGAGTTTTAAATTGTGTATGGAAAAAAAATATTATTTGAGAATTCGGGTTGAAGATAGTTGGACCTATGGATCTCTAGGCTTAGCCCAACATCTTAAAGCCTAAGCCAAATCCGAATTGGGCCCATATTGGGCCAGAAATTGTATCATATAATATAAGAAGACCATTAAGAACAAGTTTGCACATGACATGCAAACATGAAAACCATTATTCGTTGGGTCCATGGGCTTATATAGCTGGGCTCAAGTCCATTTCCTGTTATAACAATTGGCCCAAACCTCGTTGGTAGGTCAAGTCCAATTTTTCAATGCTTGTTTTAAAAATATCATTGTGTCCTTTGCTTATATCGTAATTATGGGTTGAGGGCTGAGACTCCTCCATGATCCGTCTCGCCCGATTCCTGCTAGGCCCGCTATGAATATTTTATCTTAGGTTGGACTATTATTTGATGAGGGCATTTGATACTAAAGTCATGCGCGGAGTCCAAATGAACTGAATATAGACATTAATCGTGCACTGTTAGTTCATTTTAAATTTAAGTACCACACTTATAATTTATGTCGAGTTTAAAATTTTATATGTCTAGCATGATGATTTTTTTTTTCTATAATGACATAGATGATCTTCTATACTAACCATATTATTTAAGGGTAGCGATCCTCCCACGGACATTTTGTGTTTTACTGTATTGTCCATTTTGCCCTTCGAATCGGTTCATCGAACCCTTCGAATCACTTATACCAAAGAGTTCGGCGAGCCGATTCGAAAGATGAAATGGATAATACAGTAAAACCCATACCAGGTTACACAAAATACCCGTGGGAGGATCGCTAACCATTAGTCGATGTGTTAAAAAAATATAAAATGCAATTTAATTTTCTAAATATTGACTTGACTATACCATGTTGTAAATCACTTTAAAACCACTCTAAAGATAACTCTCAGTTGTGACACATAATTGACCACTTTAAAAATCAAATTACAACTTGAATTTGTGTTTTTTTTTCCAAATAGACTATTCAAAAGACCATGCGCGAGTCTTGAGTATGAAAAACTCAAAGACAGCAAGTACTTAAATATACTAATTTATAAATTATAATGACAACAACTAGATTTAATTAATATTGAACTTTCTAGAATACAAACTCAAAACATTTGAAAACTCATTTGGAAATTGACATTCAACCAAACTAAGATGTTATTGATATAATTAAAATTATGGTCTACCTTTGATTTTCAATTAATATAAATTTTGTATTTGCCAATAAATAATCAAATCTCATAGATGACCTATCTAATTAGCATCATTATCATTTTTTTTCCTTTATATATATTGGATAACATGGGTATTTCCATTTCACATTGGAGGTGAGACTAATCCCACACACACTGGATGAATCTATAGAGAATGGCCGATTAGAGTTGAGCGTGAATCAAACTCAATACCTCAGTTTATAAGACAGACTTCTTGACCGTTATACTAATCCCTTCACGTCCAACAAAAAAATTTTGAAAAATGGCTTGCTAGATTTGCTCTGTGAGGTAACCATTTTTCAGTCAAAGAAGCAAATCTCCTACTTTCACCTGATTCATGCATGATACAAATAAATTAGCAAAGAGGTGAAAACAAGCAAATCTCCTACTTTTACCTGATTCATGCATGATACAAATAAGACCCTAAAGTCACCATTAATCATGTGATCCATCTTCCATTGCAAGTAAATCTCTCTCCACGAGCATCACATGCCACCTTTAAATTAAAAAAAAAAAAAAATTGTAAAAATGAAAATGATGTCTTCAAATCAAACAATTTCTTAGAATTTGATTTTCCACATAAATTTTGTGCAATTGATTTTCCTTGCTCTTTACAATCTTTACTTTAAAACACCCTGCATCTTTGTTTTTTATATAGAATTTTAGGTTTTTTTTGTTCGACATGGGTCAGTATCAATCATAATCTTTTTCCAAAAAAATTAAAAAAATGCAAATAAAAAGGAAAAGAAAAAAGAAAACTCATATTCGCAAGTTTTACGTACTTGACTTGGTGGCTTTTGATGTGGAATCAGTGCCCCTGAACATTTAAAAACTTAAAGAATAAAAAATGAAAAGTTTTGAGAGAAAAATAAGTTTTATTTCTAATTATGTATCAATTTTTTTTAATAAAGTTAACGACAGAAAATTAGAAACACTCTTATTTCTAATTAAAATGATGAAAGAAAAACTTTATTTAATTGTATAAGATAGATGGCTGTTGTTCTTGTCATTTTAGACATGCAACGTCTCTAAATAAAAAAATAGGGTGCCTTTACTGCTAACCATTTAAATATTTAATATGACAATGATGATAAAGATGGTAAGATAGGTAAGAGCATAAAGATTAAATAAAATTTTCTTTAATTTACTAGAATTACTAAAACATATCTATGATATTTGCACTTGTACAACACTTGATTGAGATAAAATGGACAAAGATGGTTTTAAAAAAAAAAATTTAGTATCAATCGATATCCGAGATTTAAATCGCTGATCATTCCTAAATATCCTGTTATCATCTATATTCAGGTGAAAGGTCCACTATGTAATCATCCAAACAGTCGAAATCTGGGATTGATGACAAATTTTCAACTCACTTACATTGCATTTATATGAGACCTTTTGTCTTGATCAAGTTTGACATGACAGTCAAGGCTCCACTTGCAATTAAATGATGAAAATTAATACTAAAGTTTGCTCAATATTAATGCCATCCATGCATTCCATGTATCAATCTTCCAGTCAATGTCCAAATTAAAATATCAGCCTCTTTTGCCCTTTCTTGTCTCTTTAGTTGACCCGCTAATTTGGTGTTTCCACGTGGCTTGCCACATAAAAAAGGCCGTGGACATGATTCACTTCCTTTCTTAGAATAGTTTTCAATTAGCCACCTGTGCATTTGATTATAATTTCATTATTAATTGGGAGTGTTTTAATGTGAAATTGGACATAGTTAAATTTTTTTTTTTAAACATGCGTTTTTCTACTTCACGTTAAAAGTGAGATTAATTCCTCGAACATGTATAAACCTTTTAATCTACAAACACCGGTTAAGATGATGAAGAGTAGCCCTAAGGAGAGTAGTGTTCAGAAATATTTGAGTGCGAATCGAATTCAAGACCTCTCTTCATGAGATGAATTTCTTGATCGCCAGACTAATTTTTTCTGAATTTTTTATTTTTATTTGATGTTATTGTTGTCGATTATTTATTTTTATTTTTAGTTGTTTAAGAATAAGGACCTCTACAAAAATGGGTAAGTCGATTGTGTCTCAGGTACTGCACCCTAAGTTGATAACTTAATTAACCTTGTAATTATTTTTTATAATCTCAATAGATGACTAGCAGAACTCGTTTAAGATTTTAGTTCCATCATTCGTATGAAAGGATCACGTGTTATGCGTGACAGATTGTAAGGCCCACATTTGGGCCTTTTGTCAATTTTTCCTCCTTTGTGGTGGGCCCTGAGCGTGTGGCATTAAAAGGCCCTGAGTTCAAGAGTTGGACTTGAGGTAGACTCAATTTCAGCCCAGACTTTAACACAAACATTTGATATTTGTGGAGTGGTGGTCCAAAGTTTGCAAGGCTCATATGAGTCCATTTTTTAGAATTCTCAAAGGGAAGAATATTTGCAAGTGGAGATTCGGTGTGAATACTTTATGTCATCCTGGAGTGGGCCTTACAAGAAAAAGGAACAATTAAGAGGGGTTGGTTTAACATATATTTGACTTCGAGCTGAAAAGTTCGGGTGTTTTGACTAATCGTGTCAACTAAGAGTCTCATCTAATTATTACAAAATTATATAGATGGATAAATTATGAGATTATTATACTGCAAAAATGAGAATTATTGAATGATGTTAACTAGGGCTGCAACTCGTGTTGGACGGACCGGGTTTTAATAAACCCAACTCTGACCCGACTCAGTCCATATTGAACCGACCCGACCCAAAAAAAAACTTGAGATAGTGAACGTGACCCAACTCGAGATTGTAATACCCTTAACCCAACCCGACCCTTAACCTGACCTGACCCGACCTGAGTTGCAGCCCTAATGAATAGGAACTCTATCTGCACGAATTTAAGCCCTCGAAAAGATTTTTGGATTTATTAAAACTCGTCTCCTCTCCCATTGCTTTTGTTTTCAAAGCTAGTGTGAAACAACGAATTCGTAAGTTTGAATAATCGAATATGCGAGCCACCACCCCATAACAAATCCAACAGGAAAAGGGAAAGAAAAACGGGGCCGTGTCATCTCTCTCTCACAAGTCAAATCTAAGCCATTTTATTTGCTTTGGATCAAAATCCAAGCTAGTTTGTGAAAAACCCAGATCAGAAAATGCACGATTTCTGCCTCACAATTCCGTATGGGCTTCTGGTTCTTGCTGGTGGGATTATAGGATATCTCAAGCATAGTGACAAATACCGTTCTCGGGATATTAACGGCAACTGTTAATAACGGGATATTTTCAAATTCTCGGGTTTTTAACGGGAATTTAACGGGAAAATCTCGCGGAAAATATAAATATTTAAAATAATAATTAAAAATTAATATAATAAAGGGAGTTTTTCTGAAGTTTGCATTATGAGATAATTTAAATCAAATAAAGGGATTTTCAAATTTACAAACTGAAATAAATTTAATTATTTAAATAATAAAATTTATTTTAAAACTTTAAAGTTATTTTTTTAGCAGTGTGTACTTTGAAAATTTCAAATTAAATATCCGGACTAATTACGATAATCCGATAAAAATACTTTAAGACTTCAAGGTCTTTTGACACTCTTAAATATTTAAAAACAGTATTTTACAAATAAAGGTATCCCTAGGGTGTGCCGAAAACACATTTAGGAGTGTCAAAAGACCTTAAAGTTTCAAAGTATTTTTATCACGTTATCGTAATTAATATGGATATTCAATTTGAGAAATTTTAGAAATACACAGTGCTTAAAAAACAATGTGCATAGTGTATTAAATAATAAAATCTCCTTTAAAACTTTAAAGTTATTTTTTAGACACTGTGTATTTCCAAAATTTCTCAAATTAAATATCCGGGCTAATTACGATAATTTGATAAAAATACTTTAAGACTTTAAGGTCTTTTAATACTCCTAAATGTGTTTTTGGCACGCCCTAGAGATACCCTTATTTATAAAGTACTGTGTTTTAAATATTTAGGAGTGTCAAAAGACCTTGAAGTCTAAAAGTATTTTTATCAGGTTATCGTAATTAGTCCGGATATTTAATTTGAGAAATTTTCAAAGTACACACTGCTTAAAAAATAACTTTAAAGTTTTAAAATAAATTTTATTATTTAAATAATTAAATTTTATCGATGCTTCTCCTTTCATTTCCAGCGGCGTGTGGATAGCGCGTGAAGCGCAGCGTGTATATGTATATGGGATAGCCGTGTACGGAAGAAAAATTTAAACCGTAAAAACGCGTTTTTAACGCGTTTTTACCATTTCTCGCGTTAAAAACGCGTTTTTAACGGTAAATTTCCGATAAAAACGGTATAGGCGATAAAATCACGTTTTTAACGCGGTAACGTTAATTTCCCGATATTTTCGCGGTAAAAACGAAAATACCGGCGGTATTTGTTACATTGATCTCAAGAAGGGAAGCACTTCTTCTTTGGCTGGAGGAGCTGGTTCTGGTCTTGTCCTTCTCTTTGCTGGCTTTCTAAGCCTCAAAGCCTTTGAAATTCGGGTTGAGTTGAAATTTAAAGGCCTCAGCCCAATCCGACCCGAATTTCGGTCGGGTTTTTCTTTTCTCAACCCAACCCGACCCTATAACCATACCATTGTAGCCCGACCAACATGATTTCTCGGGTCGGGTCATGCTGGTCGGGCCAGAATCCGACCCGAGTTGCAGCCCTAATGTTAACCATGGATCTTTTAAGATTAAATATGAACCATTTGATGAAAGAGAGATTTGAATGCAAATAATGTCATCCAATGTGTGTATCAAATCAAAGGAGTTCCAAGTCTGGCATGAACTTGTTTTTTTTATGATCAAAGTGTCCATGTCTTTTAGAGTGCCGACCAGTTGAGACATGTGCAAGTCTCTCCATCCATGCACATTGGGTAACTCTAAAGGGAATAACTCTTTTGGGTGGAGTGTGAAACAAACTAAGAACTCTCATGTCATGAAGTGGGTTCTGTGGCTACTACTCCAACCTATTTTCCCTTGTTAGGAGTCATAATTTTTATATTGATTGAAAATGAACAAAATACTCTCTCACGAATATACATAATCCAATTTTTTTTATTAAACTTTTTATCTTCATATGGAAAATATATTCATTGGAAGAAGAGAGAAGTTTCTTACTTTCTGTCACTTTAATAATGACAAACAACAAAACAACCTAATAAACTATGTTGGATTTTTCAAAACATTAGAATTTATTATAACAATATTTTTCTAAAAGATGTTATTTGAAAATATACCTTTCCGCGAAAGTGTCTTTTGAATTAGTGTGAAACCTTTGAGAGCGCTGCCATTGGAGGGATTTTGTGACTTGGGACTCTACATTTGCATGAAAACTCCGTTGGGCCTGTTTGTAAGTGTTTATTTGGCCCATTTTATCCTTCAGACAGGGCCAGGTTTTAGGCCTGCTTGAGTACCTGTCTGAATTGCAACTAGGGGGCCTGAGCTAATCCAAATTAGTCAAACCTAAGCCCCTGACCAACTTGTATTTTTTTTTTTTTTAAGCAAGAGCAACTTGTGGGTCTCATTAGATTCTATAAATGTAACTCAAATTTGGGCTTTCCTGTAAGTATATGCCCGGTCCAACCTGAATTAGAATTCAGATCTCATATTTTGGATCTGAACCCATATAGCTCAAACCTGAATTATTTCAGGCTTTTTCATGTAGTCTCGGTTAGCATTCATTGCTGTTTGCAGCAACAAGAGATTTCACTCAGTTTGCATTAAAATTGATTTTGATATTTAATGGAATTCTTTAGTGATAGCAGAAGAAACATGAAACTAAACTCATAGGCTTCTTGAATTCAGTGTAAAGAAACTAATAACCATTCCAAAATCCAAGTGAACAAAAAAGAGATACAAATCAAACTACATGGACAGAATTCAGATTAAAAATTGAAAAGAAAATCAAGTACAGAACGTGAAATTAATCAAATTGACAACACAGCATACTCAGAACTTCATGTATGTTGCAGAGATTAAGAACACTTGAGCAGGGAAAATCTACATGAACAGGAAACTTCATGTATCTGCAAAAATCCACTATCTGCTGCTCGGAACTTCACGGAAACTGGAATTTCATGTACTGATTTCGCCCGGTGGGAGGGCTAATGTACACCCATAGCAAAGAAATGATAATCGAAAGCAATCCAGACCACACAAAAACTATTGTAGGAACCTTTCCCCTCCTCCCCATCAATCCTTTTGCAAACGGGTAGAGATGACACAACACCCAAAAGCTGAAGAACACACCTCCAAGAAGCTTACTCCATTGTGGGTATTCACTATACACTGTTCTGGCCACTCCAACGGCGATCGCTACCATGTTTATCATCATAATTGTAATTGGAGGAACCATCAAAAAGCTCCATTTCACCGCGTAAAGCTCTGCGAATTCATCATCGTCGTCGACCGTAGACTTCGATGTCAAGTTGAATGAAATTTGGACGCCTGCAATCACCTTAAGTAGTCCTTGCAAGACAGCGGCCGGGTGCGCACTAGTCCCTCCAATCAGCCAAAATTGCTCGTTTCGCCACCAGTCATCTAGTGTGATTCCCGACCACCTGATTTCAAGAACTGCAAGCAAGCACAGTGTAATCGTGATGGAGAGCAAGAAAATGAGGAATGTTACACTCAGTGATTGTACGATGAATTGCCCAGTAAACAGGGACATTGCAGGGAGAATGCAGTAGACGAGTAGAAAGATAGAGGTGAAGGGGTACATCCCAACATTGAAGTAAGCCACCCGCTGCAAGAATTTCATCCTTGGGCTGGCAAACAGTGCATTGTTTCGGGAGAAGAAAATTTCTACAGAACCCGTTGCCCATCGGAGAACTTGGTGTAATCTGTCCGTTAAATTGATCGGTGCAGTCCCTCTAAATGCGTCCCGTTTTGTGACACAGTACACCGACCGCCATTCTCTGTTGTGCATTCGGTATCCGGTGACAACATCCTCCGTTACTGAACCATAAATCCAGCCTACTCTTTGGCCCCACTCAGTTCGATCCTCGTAGAAGCAGGATACGACGCTGATAGCTTCAGCAACCGTTGCAGCATCCAACGGCTCTCTTGGGACAGCGAGAGAACCAGCCGGCCGACCTTGTTTCGATCTTCCTTGAAGTCCTTCGAGCAGCCTTCCTTGGTATTCTGCCACTGGGATAGATGCCACAAATATTTCCGAATTCCCAAACTTCTTTGGAAGAAGCATTGATTCGATGTCTCCATCATCATCACCGTCACGCAAAGCAGAATTATCTAATTCATTCTTTGTCAACTTGGGCTTTCGAAGTATCATCTTAATCTTCTTTCGACCGAACCATCCCTTATGTTCAGTGGCTCTTGGAGGGCTAAAACCATACAGAGCAGTTCTTCGGAAAATGCAACCTGTACCCACATACATCGGACCTTGCAACCCGTCGAGTGCTCGCATGCTGACATCGAAGAACACGGTATTGTGATTGGCATAACGGTCATTTGGGTCGATGCCCTCAAATCTTTGGGGGAATTGTACATAACATATCCGATCACCACCTCGGTCGAGCATGAAGCACATTCCTTCTCTTAGTGCCAAGGAATTGTAGATGTAGTGATCACAATCGAGATTGAGAATGAAGGGGCCATTGGACATGATGGCACTTGTTCGCACTAGAGCATTCATCGCACCAGCCTTCTTGTTGTGATCATACCCGGGTCTCTTTTCTCTTGAAACATAAACCAGCATTGGCAATCGGATGTCTACTTCTGTGGTGTTAACAAGATTTGCATCATCTGCTTCAGCACCCATTACAGGTTCTGCATTTGGGGGAGCCAGCATTGCCTACACAAGTTATTAATAGAGCAGAAAATGAGATTCTGATTCGGGTCATTTCAATCCCAATTTGGATCTACCATTTATTTTCTAGTTCTTTTCCAAAAAAAATATTTCAGGAAATACATGAAAAGCAGTATACCACCTACAGAAAGAGGTGGGAAAACAGATTTCTGGGGACTTCGATGCCCCACACTTTGGGTCATTTCAATCCCAATTCGGGTCATTTGGATCATTTCAAACCCAATTTGAATAAATTGGTCACCATTTTTTCTAGCCCTTCTGTCCCTAAATAGAGCAGAAAAAAGATAATGAAGAAAAGCAGATAATATGCATTTGGATGCTCCAATTTGGATCGTTTGTGGACCCAATTCAGATCATTTTGGATACCAATTTTTCTTGAACTTCCTTCCCAATAACAATATTGGCAACATATGAGAATTGGGCAAACACCAAATTTTTTGCTCTTCCAAAACATTGAACTGAATTTTATTTTTCTGATAAAGAACTTTGAACTGAATTTGTCCATGGCTATTCCCCTTCCTAAAGAGTTAAATTTTGCCTATTTACTACAAAAGCAGTACACTTCTTGAACTGCGTTGTGGGATTCCATTTCGTCCAAAAAGTTCATTTCTTACCTAAACAATTGAACTATTTGTTTATTGAAAAAATTCAACCATTTATTTTCAAGAATTGTATCTAAAACATTAGATTTACCTGAATTATACCGGCATGATCACCTCTGGAATTGTCTGGCTCAGCAGACAACCAAGTTCCCGGCCAATGTGCTCCATCGGACATCCATGTGGCCTTCGGAACCTTGACAGGTTCAGAAGGATTGCCTCGCAATTCCATCTGTTTCTTCTTTGTTCTCAGCTCTTCGTGTGCATTATAAGCATCGGAGCGCCTTCTGATTGACTCAGGCAAAGAGTTAATCCTAACCTTGAATTCATCATACTCTCTCTTCACTCTCCTCCTCTCCCGAACAAAATCAAGTTTCACTTTGTTCTTAAGGAAGTCACGTTTCTGACTGAAATATGCCTCCGGATTCCTCGGTTCTATGCTGTGTTTTCTGCAGAATGGAACCCAAATTCTAGCAAAGCTTGCAGTTTCTGCAAGTGCTTCAAAAGTTAGAAGTGAACCCCCATCGTCGGATAGATAACATGCGAGTTTTTCAACAGGGTAATCGACTGCAAGGATTGAAAGAATAGTGTTTGCAGTGACAAGAGGAGGTTCTTTATCCGGGTCTGCTGTTGAAACAAACACATCAATGCCAGGAAGATCGGATATTCCTTTCGGATTCCGTAGGTTTGGGGACTCAAACCGGTCTTTCAAAACCAAGAGGTCAGTCACTCTGTTTACAGGACAGAGTTTTGGGAGCTGATCGAGTAACCATGAAATGGCGAACCAAATTTCGCATGTTACCGACAATCCCCACAGCCACATTGCTTCATGGTTTGGATGTAGAATTCTCCAAGCAAGGAAGAAACCAAGAGCAACCAGTCGGATTGCAATTAGCAATCTGCAGAATCAAATCAGTATCGTAAGAAATATTTCAAGAGAGACTGAACCAGTAAATGATATTCAGTAAATTCAGCATTAGTGAGAGTTCTAATCACACTCGGCTTATGTTAAAAGACTGAAATCTACAATCATGAGATATTTACATTTGGCAAAATCTATCATCTTCATGAGATTTGATTTAAATCTCTTAAAAAACTTGAGATTTGCTTTTACGATCTCTGGCAGGAGATTATATCTATGCAAGACTGAATTTCCCGCATCTTCTAATAGATTTTTCTTTTTCATAAATTATGGATAATAATTAATTCTTGATGATATTTTATAATTTTAACATTTAAAATCTATATTTTGTTAGCATTTATTTTATACTTTTCAAGTTTTTATATTGAAGTAACCTACTAATACTAATATTTGAATCTATTAAGATTTTCAAAAACTACAAAACAGAAACAACATCAATTTGAATGGAAAAAACTTGTAATCTACAGGTTCAAAATCTCGCAGTTGGCAAACACGGCCTTACCTATACGGGCTGAGAATTGCTGTAGAGATCCCAACTTTTCTTGTAAGAGGCCGCCTGCTCTTTTCTCCAAAATCGGGAGGATCTTCGAATCCGTTCATCCCAACTCCACTATATCCATCTTTAGGCCAAACTGCATTTCCATAACCATATGTCCCCTTTGTCTCGTAGAGCCAACCGGTGTGATCGAAATCAGGTGGGTGATTGGGTGCCTTGAATGATCTCACTATCGACCGTGTGTTGGGTCTGAATTTTGCCATTGAAGACAGTGGAAGGGCCCGGTCATCTGCTTCTGACCCAGATTCTTCTTCTTCTTCTTCTTCTTCGCCACCGACATCTTGATACTGCTCCTTACAACCCGGGCATTTTCCTCCATTTCCAAGGCACTCCAAGTAGCAATCTCTGCAAATCTTGAACCCACATTCGCAAGGTGAACTTGATTTACTGATAAGCGCCTTTTCATCGCAACCCTTCATTCCGCAGAACATTCCAGTGGATTTCACCATCTGGGTCTGATCATTGGAGAACTCGATGACATGGCCCCGAGTCACCGAATTGAACCCTCCAGTAAAAATTGTTCCAGAAATGTAACTCCTATCAGGCCTTTCACCAATCTTTGACTCTTCAGGGAGGCTGCTCTGGGAGGCCGATAAAGGCTGGTGATCTGGAGTGGGCGGTATATGAACGGTATACCTGACAAATTCTGTGCTCGCTTCGGTTTCGTCCTTTGATGTTGAACAGTAACGCCCACCACTGGAAGCTCTGTTTTCTCTGCCACTGAGAGGGGAATTTGGGTTGTTTGACAGTGAAGGACGCTGGATCGGGCTCGTCAATCCCATGCTTCTGGAACCTCCTCCCTTGCCTCCCGAAGAAACGGTAATTGTCACCGGAGAAGCTGGAGAAGAAGCCATCTGAACCATTTTCTTTTCTGGGCTCAACAAATCAGATGGTAAATTCAAAAACCCAGATTATCAGAAAGGAAAGAAGCGCTCAAATTCAGGTGAAAATGCACAAATCAATTCCAGGAAGGAAAGAAAATTTGATTCTGAACAAAACCCAGATGAGATTACTTTGAGAAAAAAAAATCGTTGGAAATCTAATGAATTCCAAATGGGAGAAAGAATGAGAGATGAGGAAGAAATGGGTTTGTCTTTGTTATTTTATCCTTCCAACGGTAGACTTGTATTTGAATTAGACGGAGTGAAAAGAAAGAGTTCTGGGATCGTATGAGGAACGAGTCAAAAAGAGAAGGGTTTTCTTTCCAACGGTCGACTAATCTGGACGGTCCAATAAATGCGATCCGACGGTCATGATACGACTTTAACGGTCGTGGATCGACCTCTATACTAGCGGTTTCCAAATTTGAAAGCGAGAAAGCCGTTGTGACGCTTTCATTTTCTCTCTCACCCTTTTAACGGTAAGGATGTAATACATATTTTCAAGTGGGCCCACTTGCCCCAAAACTATCTCCTCTAGCATATGTACATATTTATTTTGAATCTATTTTAAATTAATCTGGTCATTGTATTAAAATCTATATAAAATTAATTTTATTTTGACCGTTGTTGATCTCTAAAACTTTTAAAAATCCTAACCTTTTCAAATTAATGAACTTGATATTTTATAAAAACGTCCTTATAACATATCTTTCAAGTACACCTATTCCTATATATTGGACCGAGGGGTCCAAATCTAGGCTGATACATCTAAGGTTTTGGATGCTCGAGATATCTCGGCCGATATGAGATGTATCGATCGTTGAGGCAAAATCTCGGCTGACATGACCGAGATCTTACCGATATTAGCCGATACGGCTGAGATTTGACAAAAAATAAAAATAAATAAAGAGAAATAAATATCGCTAGATATCGAACGATATTTGTGGGTCCGATATCTCGAATTCACCGTCTTTTTGACCAGTGATTGGACCCCACCCTATGGGCCTCATGAGGCTAGAGCATACTATCATCTCCCAGCGATGTCGCCCAGGTGAAAGCATATTATAAAGCATGAAAAATCACTCAATGTGTAAAACTCTGCCCCAGATTAGGCGTGTTTTAGCTTAATATTTGTGTTTAACTGGTTAATCTCGAAGATTACGGTTAGAGCTTTGAGGAAAGCCAGGTGTGGCCCAATCCGAGCTTGAAAGCTCAGTGATCCAGCTCATCCAGCAGGAGGGGCATTTTGGTAATTTACCGCTTGTAGTTATTATTTTTTTGGTAAATTGTGTTGTTAGGTGATTATTATTTGTTGATAATATTCTCCTTAATCAGGGATTTGTATTTCTGATTTTAAAATAATTTTATTTTCAGAAAATGGTATTTAAATCAGCCCGTCAAAACCCCGAAAGGGAGAAATAATTATTTTAAGTAATTTTGGAAATGAGATAAAATCCAAAACTAGTATTGTGTGTTAGACCATTTTAAGAATGGTCTAGTTATTCTTTTTCACTCCAAAATGAGATTCCTAATTAGTTTTATTTAACATTTGTTTATTTAAGTAAATAGTGAAAAAATGTGATTTTTATTTAAATCAATGGTTTTTAGTGAGAATTAAATTCCAAAAAATTTATGATAATCAAAATTTTCAAAACCCAACCTATCTGTAAGGTTGGATTAAGATTTTGAGTTGGTAAAATCATACATTTAGTGAAAAATCGGGTTTTATCTAATTTAGGGGCCTTTTTGCAAAAATGGAAGTTTGTAGGGACTGTTTTGCAACCAACCAAAAGTTTACTGTTGTAAACGTAAGTCGGTACTGCATGCAGAAGCATGCAGAAGCATGCAGTGGCTCGACCGCCTCTTCTTCTGGTCGGTTTTCTATAAATTTGGTCCTCAAATCAGCTTTCAAACTCCCAATGAATTCATCTAAGATTTCTACCTCCTCTCTGTTTCCCAGCTGCCCTGAGAAAAACGAGCCGATCCTTCTCTGTTTCCCAGTTATAGCTCACCCGTAACTTAGAAGGAAAGCTTTCAAAAATCAGATTTTCTCAGCTCAGGAACTCCAGTGAAGGTAATCACTGTGTTCCTCTCTCAATTGTAGGTGGTTTAGAATAAAGAAAAACCGAATTTGACCATGATTTGAGTGAGTAAAATGATTTCAAAGTTTTAAGGAAAACCCAGTTTTATTTGTATCAGTAAGCTTTAGGTGTTAAGATCGAATGGCTTACTGAGTTTCAAAGTTTAAAACTATTCCCTATGGAAAGAGGACTCCCAGAGGAGTCCATCGGACCGGCTAGGTGTGGAAACCGAATCCGGAGAACCCTCTGTTTCCAGATTCGTATTTCATACAGTGACTGCCGTCACTGTCAGCAGCAGACAGTGGAGGAAGACGACTCTTGGACGGTCCGATAGTCGATCTTCGGACTGTCCGAGGGTCAGACCTTCGAACGGTCCGAGCAGTACCCCTCAGACGTTCCGAGCTTCACCCGAAGCTTAGAAGCGTCCGAGGCCAGCCTGACCCACTCGGACGAATAGAGCAGAGTTCGGAAGGACCGAGCCCTACTTTGGACGTGTCGATCCCCACTTCGGATGTTCCAAAGTATACAGACCTACCGAGGTCAGTTTTCTCTGTTTAATCGGTTCGGATGGACTTCGGATGATCCGAGACCCGATCTTCGGACGATTTGAAGTCAAACCTATGTTCTGAGGTCAGTGACTAGTTTAGGTGTGGTTCGGATGATCCGTAGCCACAGTACCTGGTTCCGAGGCATGTTCCGAGAAATCCAGTTTTTTAGTGTAAATCTGGTTTGTTTATTCAATATGATGTGATGTTAGTACCCCATTGTTAATTAAAATGTGTACTAATCCTCTTCTCTTATTACTCTAGTGTAAATACTATTGTATTCACTTCCAGGCCGACTCTAATGGTCGGGCACTAAGTGATCTCACTTCCATGCCAACGTTATATAGTTGGGCACTGAGTGACCTCGAGGCCTAACTCAAAATGTCAGATCTGGTCCTATCCAGAAGACAACCGAGAAGTGACCCGAAGATCTAGACCTAACTCAGTAAATCAATCTGGTTAATGCCCAGAAGATAATATGAGTTTTGGACTAAGCACCCTTTTTATTATATTATTATCTTGTGGATGATTATAATTTAAAAATGATAGAAACCGAGTACGAGACGCAATTCCATTTACCTTGGATGTTTCGGGAAAACCAGTATGATTTTGAAATACTGCTTGTTTGTGTACATGCTATATATGAATGCTATGTATATTGATTGTGCACATGTTTGTTGTTTGAACAGAGACCGCGAAACCACCCAGTCACGGTGAGGGAGCTTAACTTTACAGCTTGATTTAAACAGGTTTAATTGTTATGGTTATTGAGCAATGAGTGGATTAAGATTTGATGAACCCACTCATGTGCCTAGACTTGACGCACTATGGTAAGAATGCTTATGATGCTGGCCTAGACTTGACGCACTATGGTAAGAGTGCTTATGATGCTAGCCTAGACTTAACGCACTATGGTAAGAGTGCTTATGATGCTGGCCTAGACTTGACGCACTATGGTAAGAGTGCTTATGATGCTGGTAAATGCTATGATCAGACGAAATGTGTAATACTGCTTCCACGTGCCTGGACTATTGAATCAATATCGGCCATATGGGAGATGTTTTATGTCTACTGGACCATGTGTGGACTGTGGGCGTCAGTTGCTGACCCGAAGGGTGTCAGTACCAGCTATGGGAGAGCCGGAGATATACTTGCGAGAATGTATTTTATGTCTACTGGACCATGGGTGGACTGTGGGCGTCAGTTGCTGACCCGAAGGGTGTCAGTACCGGCTATGGGAGAGCCAGAGATATAATTGTAAGGATGTATTTTGACCTTGTCGGGACTTAATACTATGATTGTCAATATGGGATCTAGAGGCTACGTTGGATGACAATAGTACTGGAAGAATGATGAAATGATGGAAATGATGATGAGACTTTACTTGATATTGTGATTTTATTATTAAGCATGAGATGTTATATTGCAACTGTTGATTATTTATACTAACATGTTGTTTACTTTGAAACTGCACTGTTATATTTCCTTCATAGGGCTAGTTAGCTCACCCCACTCACCTTTCAAGAGATGAACCCGAAGAGGAGAACCCACCGATTGAAGCTTAGAGTGGATAAGCTGCGGCGTTGCTTTGGGATTCCCACTGAGAGGAACACCTTTGTTTTTGTACCTTTTGGTTCTTGGAACCATTTTCTTTGTAAAGTACCGCGGGTGGTACTTAGTGTGTGTTAACGTGATGTACTAGGATTGCTGCGTTTCTGTAGCTACTCTGATGTGATTTTGTAATAATAATTCAATGGTTGGATTATGTGATCTTGTTGTGTGTTATTGTTTTATGTCTATTTTGTGGGGTGGACTTGGTATGTGTTTGGGTCCACATGTTGGGATCATGTGTGACCTTTGGGCCTAACCGTTGATTCGGCCCAGTTAGTATGCTTGTGAGTTAGTTTATCTAAAAAAAAAATCAGTCGCGTTTCGGGCCCACCCTTTGGGTCGGGACGTGACACAATGAATGGGTGACATTTCAACACAATACTAAATTTTTATTGTATCTAACATGTGTTGAGATGTCACTTATTTTTTGAGTGATTTCCCATGCTCTGTGAAGTTCAACTCTAGATGATTCATACTTAAGATTTTAAGTTGTGAATGGTAAGCACATGAAGTTACGGGAATCTATGCCCTTCTTTTCTCGATCACCAGTTTAAATGATACTCCATCCGTTTCATTTTAGGTATCTCATTTAAAAGATTTGTATTTTTTTAAGGAACTTTATATATAAGACTAGCATTCCATGTGATCTCATCCATTTTCAACACATTTTATACTATTCTAATATAAATGAGACAACTATTTTGAGACAATTCCAAAATTCATATAGAACAATTAATTTGGGACAGAGGGAGTATTAAATTAAAAATTTAGTAAGGCAAGTGTATGTTAGGTTTTTTTAAAAAAAAATCATGAATTGTTTAGACAAAATAACCGATGGGTGTGAAAGCTTATTTCAAGTCATATATGTGAACCAAATTTCATCTAAAAAATCAAGTCTTAACTACTTAATGTAGCAATTGAAATTATTCTCTGTTTAAATAAAAGGACATCGAGTGGTGATGTTTCATTAAGTGAACTTTAAACTCACCAGTGAAATTTTTACTTAACTTTAAAAAAATTTAAAAGAAAAGAAGTATAACTAGGTGCAACTTAAGTGACATGTTGCACCTACAACTACCTCTTCTACAATGGGAGAAAATGTTGATTATTGACTCGATTTGGCTCGGCCCAATTTTGACTTGATTTGATTCGGCAATTGTATAGCCGTTGGTGCATCTCTTTTATTTGAAAAATAACTGTATGTAAGTGAGTGAAAAAGTGTATTGAATCTGAGAGTGAGAGATAGTGAGAAAGAGGGTGAAAGAGAGAGCCATTGATTGTATCTTCTTCTTCTTCTTCTTCAGATCTAGTGAAATTCTTTGTGTTATCTGTGGACGTAGGCATTTCGTTGAACTACGTAAATCTGCGTCTTCTTTCTTGTGTGGATTGTTTGTTTTCTTACATTGATTTTCTGTTGTTAAGCACTACAGAAAAAGTTTGGCATCTCGTGGGTCTCACTTTCTCTTAAAGAATAGATCTAAATATGAGAACTTACACTTTTGTAAGAGAAGTCTCCTCCCTTTTTTCTATCCATCACCATGGTACACCAACTTTAAAAGGAAAATACTATTTTGACATTACTTTTCTTTTCTTCTCTCTTCCCTCTTTAAAAAAGAGAAGGTAAAATGATTTTTTTCTTTTTAAGAGTAGTATACCATAATGAAAATTCTAGGTCCATAGATCATTATCTATTCTATGATTGTTCCATTTTGATATTAATAAATATTTATTAATTTAAAAAATAAAAATCAAATAAAAAAAAATCTTAAACCCTTTTAGGAAAGATAATCAGCAAGTCTATTCATGGGTCACCTTACATAGGATAACTCAATTGGCTGACAGAAACTAGAAGTGTTCGATTTGAGTCTCATACTTATTCGATGCTTGTGGCTTGTTGAAAATTGTGTAGGTCTAAAGTTTTATCAAATATCTTCGTACTCTTGTACATAGGATCCTGAGATTCTTCGTCACACAAAAAGAATTTGTGTATTCATGGGTCAGGTCCTAGTTGAGTTTTTCTTTTTACATAAGTTTGAGCATGTTCTGGAATCACAATCTACTTCTTGCCTTGTTATGAGTGAGTTCCGTTTGGATCTTTAGATGTTTTTTGGGTTGGTTCACTAAACTCTTTGTCACGGTTCAAATTGGTCTTCTTTAAATTTTTCAAATAATTCTTATACTGCCACTAGTGATTGCATTATTTTTTTGTTTGGAGTGCTAATCTATAGCTCTTGTGGGCTTTGCCTTTTGTTTTTGTTTTTTATTTTCTCTCGCTTGAGCTCATTTTTCCTTTTTAAATGAATACTGACTTTTCATTAAGAAAAAAACTTTGATTTTTATTTTTATTCTCAAACCTTGACTCTAATTTAAGGGTGATAATTTTTTACTTGACCCATGAACCCATCCGACTCGATCAAACAAACATCATGAATTTCCTAAAATAAATCTAAATTGACTCAACCTGATCTGACTCAAAATAAATTCGGATTAGTTTGGGTAAAGGGGTCTTGAACCCATTCCAAATTGAATTAAAATCTCAATAATTTATTTATTTTTTATGTATTCATTTTAGCTTGTATATCCACCAAGTTCAAAAAAAAAGTCCTAACATGTCCCAATATCCTCTCATGATAGTGAAGTTCTTTTATCTTTCTTCTTCCATTAAAAGTAATTTTCTCTCATTTTTTTCATTTTTTTATAACTTCAGGTAGAATTGAGTTTGGTCGGGTTGAATAAAATAAATTTGGATTAAACTGAGTCAGTCGATTTTAAGTCAATAGTTAAAAAATCATAGACAAGTAGGTCAAGTCTAATAAAAATCTGTTATTACCTATAATAAACCCAACCTAATTCATTATCACCTCTACTCTAACCCCCAATGTGTTGGATTTTCTTAGATTAAAATTTGAACGCGCCTCTTTAAGATATATCATATATGGAAGCCTTGCCGACTCAGCGGTGCCTCTTTAGTAATATAAATAATTTGATAAAGTGAGTCTAAAGCCACTTTAAAACTCATTTTCAGATTTTAATTAAATAAATTGCAAACCTTCATGAATTTCTAGTTTCAAATCTTAGTGAGATGTTTTAAGTTTTTTTAGTGAGTGAAGAGATTTTATTAACTGTATAGGGCATTAACATAATATACAGTTGAGTTGACTAATGAGTTAAAGGGTTTAATGGATTTTCAAGTGCTTTACATAAAAGCTTGAGTTGATGATAATCTCAAGTGGAATTATATCTAAATTTCTTTTCTTATTTTTTATAATTTCTAAAATGAAAATGGGTGGGGTTAGCTTGACGGTCAAGATTTCCGTCTCATAAAGTGGGGTCTTGAATTTGATTTACTCTCAATCCTAACCGGCCATTGCCCATAAACTTAACTGGTGTGTATGGATGGAAAGGTTTTACATATGTTCTTGGGATTAGTCTCTCCATATTTAAAATTAAAAAAAATGAAACATTAATTAAGATGAAAATTTCGCATAAAAATACTCATTGTTTAAATTTTTTTGTAAAACATAAGAAAGATTTAATATTAAAAAGATTTTATATTCCCTCTCACTCAATTTAATTGTCTAATATGCATTTTGAGATTGTGCCAAAATAGTCGTCTCATATGCATTTTGAAAGAGTTAAAGGATGTTGGAGAAAAGTTCATAAGTCTTTTGAAAACTCTTTTTTTAAAAAATCAATTTTTTAAAATGGGATAATTAAAATGGAACCAATGGAGTATATAATTTGTATTATATATAAGTTAATGATTCTAAGAAACACCTTGTTTTGTACATGATTATTTAAGAGGTAAAAAACAAATCCACATTTCTTAATCGAAAATAGCTGCGGATGGACGATTATATTGATGGTGTGCATAGTTTTTAAAAATTTAAAATTGTCGGCGTCCAAAATCCAAATGCGCTAACTTCTACGTTTTCTCAATTTGACAAAGGATTTGTCAATGATACGTTGATACCTATGTTGGAATGCTAGTGATGTATTAATATTATATTTATTTTAGAACCCAAACACATCTAAAATTCTAATAATATATTGCACACCACAACAAAGTGTGAAAGGAGCAAAGTGCAGTTAATAGAATTTTGGAGGACTGAGTCCTTATGTGGCCTAAAAATTCCACTTGGATGGATAAATGGGTTTTACTTGAGATAAT
The DNA here is from genome assembly GCA_022113865.1 of Chimonanthus praecox. NCBI lineage: Eukaryota > Viridiplantae > Streptophyta > Magnoliopsida > Laurales > Calycanthaceae > Chimonanthus > Chimonanthus praecox. The sequence continues at coordinate 2,231,327 of CM039093.1, read as the reverse complement.
ATGAGGATATATTTGTCAATTGAGAGTTATTAAAATTAAAAACAAGAGAATTTTTTAATAAGAATGAAATTTCATCATTTGAATGTCTCCTAGAAAAGAATCATTTAATTGACTCTCCCCAATATAGTAATTTAAAACAATTGAAAATTATAGTAATTTAAAATATATGAAAAAGGCTTTTGTGTGGCCAAAATTCAAATATTTGATTTTTTGAATATTGAGATTTTTCAATATTTGTTTCCATTCGAATGCACTTTTATAAAAGCAATAAAATCTATTTTTATTAAAAAAAAATATGAATTCATGAGAAATTAAATAAATTTAGACCGACTTACTTTGATATTTTTTAGTTTTTAACGTATGATCCGTACTCGTGAGGTCGTAGTTCTCCTTCACACGCACGTGCCACGGTGACACAAGGGACGTCAATCGAGGTTGGACCCACCAATTACACCTGTTAATAAAATGAAATTCATGATAGGCGCCGAGATTGAATGCTTCTATATATTTCTAGATTATAAAAATGAATGCCTGAAATACCCTCAAAGAATAAATCAAATTACATCCCTTTTGTCGTTGTCATGTGCATCTCAGAATATCATCAAATCATTGCCCATTCATATTTTTTAATATATGAAACCAATTGTACAATAATATTTTTATTCTATTTTACTCTTAATTTTATTGTGATAAGAAAATAATATTTTTTAATGTTTTATACTTTTAATTTATTATGATAAAATAATAGACAAAATAGAGTCGCTGTTTTATTCTAGTAAACGTATGTATGTCCAAATAAATTCTCTATAATTATTTCAAAATAAAAAGAAAAACTCAAAACCTTGAAATGAATGGAGAATAATTCAAATATTATACCTTTTCTTAGTTTGCTTGATGTAAAAAAAATTATTTGCTAAATCATATCATATTTTGAGTATGACTTAAATGTAAGTACTAATTTTTTAAAATCTAATGGCATTCAATTATTTTTTAGAAAATAATAAATAATATTATAATTAAATATTGTTTTGAGATGATTACCCGTCGCTAAGTATTAACAAGAGCATTTACATGTGACATTTTACATCCCAAGGATGACACCATAAATGCGGATTACTGAACTGCGTGTCCCGCGTGCCATGAAACAAACACCAGCGAAGACCACCACACTCATGTGCTACTGAACTGCGTGTCCCGCGTGCCATGAAACAAACACCAGCGAAGACCACCACACTCATGTGCCCGACTGTAGCTAATAGCCAGTTGGATGTGGGCCCTCTACATCGTTTGATTTCTATCTTGTGCACCGCACGTCCACGGTATTCATATTGAACAAGTCCCATATAGCTACACGTGTCCATTAGTGGGACTCACTTGTTAACTAAAAAAAGATTTATTGATTAGCCAATAAATTAAAGACTTAGTTCATCATACATTACTATTTTATAAAATTCAATTCATAATTTTGAGTTACTGAATTATATGGATGGTCCACAAATATTATTTTAGATCACATGGCTAATAATATCAAATAAATTTTATTTTTAATCAATTTTCTATCCATTAATCCACCTTTCTTCCTTCTATTTATAATGTCCAATATGATGAATCTTGATTAGAAAATTCCATTGCAAATTTGAAATGCCCGTTTGGATACGATTTCTTTCCCGTTTGAATTTCAAAACGAGGAAAGGTCGCATGAAACGGGTCCACTTCTTCCTTACCTTTTCCCAATTGAAAAAAAAAAAAATACAGAGAAAATCGAATTCCGCAAAAGAAAAGAAAAACTGCTTTGTTTTGAGTTGTTTGAGTCTTTCTCCCACTGAAAAGACCTTTTCTCCCCACGCCTGATTTTCTTCCCAAACAAGAGAAAGTATTTTCAAAGAAAACCAACTATTTCTCTGTCCGCGTTTCCTTCTTTTCCTTCTCTCTTCCCTACGTGTTTAGTTTCTTATAATATTCTTTCTTGCTCTCTATATTTTCCTCTTCTCTGTCTCTGTTTCTTCTCCAGGAGAGAGGAAGAAAAAAGAGGAAGCCCATCTCAAATCACCCATTTCTCTACTCCTCTACACACCCCCAAAATCATGCCTCTCAAGTTTCTACTGGTCTTTTTCCTCTTTTCTTCCTCCTTTATCTTCTTCCTTTTGCCTTCTTTTACTCTTTCCCAAGCTCAATCTGAAGCTCCTCCTCCTGCAGCAGATGCTTGCAACGGGATTTTCCTTTCTTATGCCTTCAAAGACCGAACTAAAATCCACCCATTTCTTTCGAACCCTTCTCTCCAGCCCTACTCCTTCAGATCCACTGCAACCATTCTCAATGCTGGCGCTGAAGAGCTCAAGTCCTGGAACCTCTTTATCGGCTTCCAATACAACGAAATTCTAGTCTCTGCCAACCCTGCCGTGCTCTCCGATGGGTCGTCCCTCCCAGCGGGCGTTGGTAATGGGACCTTCTTCTCAGGTTTTCCCAACACTGATCTGAAAACAGCAATTGAGACTGCCGGGGATTTGACCCAGATCCAAGTTGGGATCGAGTTGGTTGGCACCCAGTTTGGCGTTCGGGATCCCGGTGTTCCTATGCCTAAGAACATTAGTCTGGCAAACGATGGTTACATCTGCCCGACTGTCAAAGTTGAAGGTATTCTTGTTTGATCTTTGCTTGAATTTTGCTGCCTGGGTTGTCTTTCCATTTTAATTTAGTTGTTTAGAAGCAATATTTTGATAATCTAACCATCAATAAATCTTCTATAATCACCTCTGTTTAATTAGATTCAAGCGCCAAGTCAAACCACTTTGAAACATTATGACCTGTAATGTTAGTATAAGATCAAAATAACATAAAACATTGCTATATTTAAAAATAGATAAGTATGAAAATTTAAATATCATATTACAACCATGATACTATGGTAGCAACACTGGAAAATGACACTTTCTTTTTAAGTTTTAATTGTTTTTGAACAAACCAAGCTGTCTTAGAGACCGGTTAGATCCACCCAGGTAGAACCGGGTGATTTTGTTTGGTTTTTAAATACTGCTTTAAGTTACGCTTCTTTTGATTGCAGTTTCAGCAAAATCAAATTCATATCCCATCAAATCTCTTTCTTCCCCTAACTCTTACTTTCAAGGGTTGTCTTCTGATTTGAATTTAATTGTTTGATGTAGTGACATATAGGCAATTTCATTGGGTTATAATCAGCTGCTGCAGTTTCAGCCAAACTGAAGTCATATTCAAACCAAAAACTGTTTATTACCTTGTCTTACATTGATGGGTAATGGATCAACTTCTAGTTTGATTTCTGAGGATCATGTTTCTTTCAATGTCATATAGTTGATTTCATTGGATTTAAATAAGGTACTACAGTTCTTCAGGACCATTTGATATCTCAGTTCAGCTTCTCGGGTTCTACTTCTCCATTCAACCTTATGTCCTTATCAACAATCAAATTCGTGTCACTTCACATTCTATCGTGTGATGTTTAGCAACCTGAATCCACATCTTTAATGACCTCAATATTCTTGTACTTGATCCTTTCTTGATGCTTGTTTACATCATTGTTACTTCATTCTAGTTAGGTGTTTCATCATTTAACATTTTGGTTATTATGCCTTCAAGCTCATTTATAACTTTACTGGTTTTGTTCCTTCTACTCTCAAGGGGGAACATAGTAGTCAAAGGCACACCTTGCATTCGCCAAGGCCTGTACCTAGGCTCCAAAACAATTTTGCACTTCTCCTAGCTCTAAGGCAGCGTCATCTTAATTAAATTTAGTTCTTGAAAAATTCTATAATAAGCCTATTTTGTTATTTTTAATAACTAGTAGAAATTATAGTTAACATAAAACAGTGGATAGTAACACTTAGTTAGACAATCTATTACATAATTTGCTTGGAAGCTCAATTCTATTCATATTGGTGCTTTTATTTAGAAAATTTTATTTTGTTAACATTATATTTTAATGAATGATATCTTGAAGTATCTAACAAGTATGCGTCCACACCTAGACTTGCACCTTGTGCCTTAATTGTGCATTGCACCTTGAGTACTCTGTGGGGGAGTAAATTTCATTTTGGTGTTAGGAGTCACTATTAACCAAACAGACTATTATAGTTCCAAATCCTAACCAGTTTTTCAAGTATCACCAACATTTAAAAAAATTCTCTTTTAACCCGCATGAGTAGCTCATTTGGTCTAAGCATCTAGGATTAGACTTAGAGGTCTTGGGTTTGACTCCTCTTGGGCTTATCTGATTAATAAGGCTTGCGGGTGGTTTCGTGTATCTGTTGGAAAACTATGTGAAATAACAAAGGATCAAAGTTCAAATAGTTGTACTAGAAGGCATATTAGTGGGTCTAACAAACCAATATGCATCAATTTTTGCCATTCCATCCATACTGGTATGAATTTCTTAAGCCTTGAAAGTGATGAAACATCCAAACTGTAGTACAATTATGGATTTTGAAGTTTGTTGACATTTTCAGATGTCATGTTTATGCACTGGCCATTATTGGAAGATTAAAGGTATTTTTTGCAGTGCCATCATACATGTTTTGTATACCTACCATGATGCTCATTGGTGGGTATTCAGAACATTGTAAAAGAACTTTTATCCATGATTGCAAGGGAAAGGCATTTACAGGAGGCATGAAAGTAGGTCGTCGTCAAATTTTTGAAAATAGTGCTCTAGGTTCTTCTGACAATTAGATGAAATACAAGGTGCTGCACTATCATGATATTTACAACTACAGGGGTTTGTGATTACCTAGCTTAGATAGATTGGACGCTGGTGTGATGATGACTATGACAACGATGACATTGTGGCTTGTGATGACGTCATTTTGCCATCACAAGTCTGAGTTGCAAAACACAAGCTTGGTCAAAAACATTAACTCATAGCCCCCTAAATTTGATCGACCTTTTTCCAAAAACTCTTGATTGTGTACCCTAACATATATCCATTACCTACAAATTGAGAAAATGTAGCAACTATTTGCCTTTTATCTGAAAAAAAAAAAAAGGTTTAGTCGATAGATGATAAAGGATCTCCTAGTTTGGGAGGTTTGAAAAGTATGGGCCACCCATGGTGGGCCCATGACATGAGGTGAAAGTAGAATACTCCAAATTGGGGGGGTCAAAGAGTTTCTTAAAACATCCTTAGTGGAAAAAAATGTGATCGAAAGATCCCACTGAATCAAAATTGCTAAATGAATCTAAGAAATAGTGAAATTCTTGATCTCTCTCATTCCACCAAAGGAAGCACGGGCTATGGTAGTTGCACAATCTTCTATTAATGCATGGACAACTATGTGGACTGCTAGACTTATCGGCCTTGATAATCACAAAGCATGACACTGCCACATCAATATAATGCCTCTATAGTTTATCCTTTAGACACCGATTAATCGTAATGAGGCGACTGACCCTATTTTAGACTATGGTAGATGACACAAATCATTTCTGGTTTCAGATTTCTCAACAACTCCTGTCCTCACAACATGAACATTCTAGATCATTATAGTTTTGATATAGCATCAAAAGTTCAAAACAAGTGAAACCTTTGCAAAATCTAGCTCAAGGGTGCTCCATTTGTCGTTAAATATGCTCAAATCTGTTTTTCCTTATAATCCAATCATTTCTGATATTTGTTGTACGTCTCATATATACATCTTGTTTTGCAGGAAGGAATTTGATGCATGTATGTTGTACTAAAGATGCGAAGTTCAAAGCAAACATCACCGAAGAAAAATTCCAGGATCGTCAAGATGGTGATCTTACAATAGCGTATGATGTGCTCCAAACATACGGATCTAGTTACCTAGCACAGGTAACAATTTCAAATCACAACCCACTTGGCCGTCTCGATAATTGGAATCTGAATTGGGATTGGATGAGAGGTGAATTCATATACAGCATGAAGGGTGCTTATACATCAATCGTCGATCCAACAGACTGCATCTATGGGGAGCAAGGTGCATACTTCCAGGACTTTGATTTCAGCAAGGTATTGAATTGTCAAAAATCTCCGACGATCTTGGACCTTCCTCTGAGCAAAGCAAACGACACTTTAGTTGGATTGATCCCATTCTGTTGCCGTAATGGGACTATCTTGCCGCCAAGTATGGATCCAAGCAAGTCTACGTCAGCATTCCAGCTCCAAGTATTTAAAATGCCACCTGATCTCAACAAAACCCAGCTTTTTGCACCACAGAACTGGAAGATCAGTGGCAGGCTTAACCCTGATTACCAATGTGGGCCCCCAGTTCGTGTTAGCCCGACTCAGTTCCCTGACACGAGTGGATTAGACTCAACAACATCGGCAGTTGCAAGCTGGCAAGTAGTCTGCAACATCACACAGCCAAAGGGTTCAAAGCCACGTTGCTGTGTTTCTTTCTCTGCATTTTACAATGAATCAATTGTTCCTTGCCCTACTTGTGCTTGTGGTTGCCCATCCAACATTAGTCCGACTTGCAGCAAAACTGCTCCTGCCCTTCTTCTTCCTTCCGAAGCACTTCTCGTCCCTTTCGCCAATAGAACAACCAAAGCTCTTGCATGGGCTGAACTCAAGCACTTCCAAGTGCCAAACCCGTTGCCTTGCGGTGACTACTGTGGTGTCAGTCTCAATTGGCATTTGTCGACGGACTATAATCGGGGTTGGAGTGCGAGAATCACTCTCTTCAATTGGGAAAGCGCCAGCTTCAGCGATTGGTTTGCTGCAGTGCAATTGGACAAGGCCTTTGCAGGCTATGAAGCAATGTATTCTTTCAACGGAACTGCATTGCCAGGTGTAAACAACACTATTTTCATGCAAGGCCTTCCGGGATTGAATTATCTTGTAGCAGAGGCAGATGGCGCTAACCCATCAACTGATCCTCGGGTACCTGGAAAACAGCAGACGGTGGTATCATTTACCAAGAAATTAACACCAGGGATCAATGTGGCTGGTGGTGATGGGTTTCCAAGTAAGGTATTCTTTAATGGGGAGGAGTGTTCGATTCCATCAACAATTCCTACGGGGAATGGGTACAGAGCCAGGGCACCTAGTGGCTTTATTTCTTTGCTTCTTGTACCTATTGTACTTCTTTGTTTAGTGCTGTAGTCTTGTAAGAGGCTTGGAAACTTGTTATCGGATTGCTGATTCTTTGATTCTTTTGAAAGAATTTGGGTGGGAAATCTCTGCACTTGAGCTTTGGGCATCTCATCAACACAAACTGACATATGAATTGATTGGAGAACTTAGGGAGTTTGTTTCTCGCGCTCTCATGGGAGGATACAGCATGTGATGCAGTCGCGACTGAAGTTCACTGGTATTCATTGTTCTATTTCTGCGTTATTGAAATGATGTAATCATAGACATTCTCCAACATGTTGAATTTCACTCCTTTTTTGAAATGAAATGTGTTGAAATATATACAGGTATCTGCATTTTAGAATTTTGAAATCTCTCTATGGAAATTTTGTCTCTGTTGAAAGTATGGATTATATTATCCAGCTCTGTTATCACTTGATTGTAAAGTAAGACTTGTTCTGATTGTTTGGTTGATGAAATGCTGAATCGAAGGGTCGTTTTGTTTGGATGGTGTATTTCTCATGGACAATTGCTCTCTGTCAGCCTGTATGGGGGCCTGGTAGCTCATTGTCAGGTCCACTAAGGATAATCAATATGGGAGCTGTTTTTTTCCTTATTTTTTTAATTTTTTTTATTGTTTTCTCATTCTTTTTTTTTTTTACTTTTTTTTTTTCTTTTTTTTTTAAATTAAAAACTTATAACAAAATAGAGAAATGAAAAATCTAGTGTAAGCATATTTTGGTTAAAAAGTATCGGATCCTCAAGAGCTGAAATTTCTATATGTATAGTATTTGTTATTAATAATTGAAAAATATTTAAGAAATTTAGAAAATAGAAAATTAATATGAAGAAACACCTGTTATAAAATTTATATTCTCTAATTTCCATAATAATGTGTATTTTTTTTATTATTTATTAATTTTTTTGTGAAAAAAAATGAATTTTATGAAAATGATGAAATATTAAAAATATCATATGAACACTCTAAAAACGACACCAATCACATTAAGTGCTCTTTATTTAATTTCATAAATATTTTAATAACATTTCTTTAAATTTATTTAAATAAGAAACTCCAAAATGGTAATTATCTTAGAAAATTCAGTTTTTGTAAATTTTTAGAGAAAAAAAAAAAAGGAAAACAACACGAGCACTGTGAAAATATATCAATCATATTATGTAGTTTTCATTCAATTCCATAAACACCAAATATCATTTCATTACATTATTTTCAAAAAAAAAACCCCTAAATCAGAGTATCTTAGAGCAAAAATTAAAATAAAATTATGAAAATATCTCAAAATAAGAAAAATGTTAGAATGGATAGAGACCTTTCACACTTCCTATAAAATCCGATACGATGCGATCATTTAATGACCAATATCAATCTATACAATAATTGTATCACTGATACTATATGTATCGGCCAACAGTCTGTTTCATATAGTGTATATATTTTTTGATACCATTGAATCGAGGCTAGAACAGAAGTCTTAAACCACGTTGAGAATACAGTGCTAGCATCTATGTACTCAAATTCTAAGAAAAAAATTGGGCAAATACCGAAATTTCAGCAGAAAATTTTCATATGTAAGAGATGTAAATTTTATATGAAATTGAGTCTTTTGGGGTTTACCCATTTTCTGAAAGCACTGGTATTTCAGGCCAAAATTAGCCCAAATTTCAGTAAGTGAAAAAATATAGGCCCAAATTTAAGTAGGTATGAATCAAATAATTAAAAAAAAAAAAAAACCCAAGAGTGAGATGAAAGATTCAAATTTCCATGATATCAGGAGAAATTTTTTCAGCTAATATTTCTCCAAAGTATAATAATACTTGGCTTGAATCACACTTCTACTTGATATTTGACAAAGTACTTGTGTTGTTTAAAAAATTAAAAATATTTAAAGATTAATTTGACCTGTCCTGTCTGATTAACTCGTTAGTCTCCATATTAATTGGCAGAGTCTATCTTGCTCTAAATAGATACGGTTTTAAAAAATAAAATAAGAGAGAAAAAGAATTTATGCTTTCGTTGAGAGTCGAACTCAAGACCTCCCGCTTACTAAACGGGTGCTCTAACCAACTGAGCTACGAAAGCTTCTGCTTGGAATGCAATCTATATTTTTATTTGTCTTGTGAACCCTCGGTCCAAAAGGACTGCAAGAAAGACGCAGCTAAAGGCCTTTAAAATATCAAAGAGTTGAAATGAAAAAAAGTTAAACTTCACTTCAAATCGGTGGAACAGAGACCTTAATAATGATGAAAATGTTACAGATTTTTATGTTTTCAAATTTTAAATTTGAGAAAGTGGAGGAAAAATTAATACTTTCTCTCTTTTTATAGAAAGTGATGTCTTCAAAATAACTTTTAAGATAGAAAAAATGTTTTTTACACATGTATCGATACATATTTTTGTAGAAAATCCTCTCTCCTAGCGAGAAAATAAAAAAAGTGGGTTTAAAGATAATTTTATTTTTTCTAAAAACTAACTCAACTTTGATGTAGAAGTCCATGATAATATTAAAAAGGGTTTTACGGATACTCGTTGTCGTCTGTGTGGCCATAATTGGTGATTTCATGGGATTAGACCAATGGCCTCGAGTCTTTGTGAAGTGAACATGCAAAGAAAAACTAAAAGACTAAAAGGCTTTTTAAGAGGGACCACCCATTTCTAAGCAAAGTGGACCCTATGTGAATTGAAGCAAAAATTAGAGATTAATGGATACAGGTGGGTAAAAGTGGCACTAAATTTATCATGATCTTAGAATTTTTGTTAGTTGTCTCAGTGTCATTTAAGTCTTTAGTTTTTCCTCTTCACAAGCAATGTGGCACTCTTTTTTGAAACTCCAACATCCCTCCTTTGAATAAGGCTCTCTGATGGATAAAACGTCGCCAACTATCTCTTCACAAGCAATGGGGACCTAGGTTTGATACCAATGTTAAAATTGAGTTTGTAGTCTAATATTTACCCAGTTTCATATAAATATTTAGTTTTTCTCCCTATGGGACTCTCGTTCTCACCCCCAATACTATCTATAGTACCAGTAACAAGAGACAAATGCCTATTTTACATGTTGAGAACAGGAGGAAACATCCTATCTATTCGCTTACGGGAGTCTCTCCAAGATATAGGAGGTTGGAGCTTGTGTCAGAGGGGGTGGCATCCAGGATCTTTGACATTGTAGCTGGCAGGGGCTTCTCAGAGTCGTCTCAACACTTAGTCGATGGCTGTTGGGATTCTTCTTGGTCGAGATTCTCCTCTTTGGGTTCTTCGGCTTTGTTGCAGATCGCTTCTTCAGAGGCCCGGGTACTATCCTTCCCAGTTTTTCCTTATGATTCTTCTTCTGTTGGTGAGCAGTCTTTATGGATGTTTTCTTCACCAGGGTCATTGACTGGGGTGTTATCTTTTCTTTATCTTAACTCTCTTCCCCCTTCGATAGCTAGGACTAGTAGCTCTCCTTTCTCCTTGTTAAGTTCTGCCTCTAAGATCGATTCAAGTACCAATAGGCCTAATTTAGATGGGCTTCGGTTTCCTAGGATTAGTGAGGGGATGGCTGTCTGGTTAGAGAGGGAGTTTACTTCAGAAGAAATTTTGGCAACCTTGGACAGTTTGAATGGGGATAAGGCTCCTGGGCCTGATGGCTTCAATTTTGCCTTCTTTAAGACTTGTTGGGAGTCAGTAGGTCCTCTGATCATCAGGTTCTTTAAGGAATTTTTCTCGAATGGGATTTTATATAAGGGTTTGAAGAATTCATTTATCTCGTTGATTCCAAAAAGAGAAGGTCCATCTGAATTATCTCACTATCGTCCAATTAGTCTCGTGGGAAGTATCTACAAATTGTTGGCAAAGGTTTTAGCGGAGAGACTAAAAAAGGCACTACCCCAGGTCATAGATGACTCGCAAGGCGCTTTCATTGAAAAAAGGCAAATTTTGGACGGTATTCTGATCGCAAATGAACTGGTGCATCTGAGGAAAAAAGAGGGGAAATCTGGGCTACTTTTCAAGATAGATATGGAAAAAGCCTATGATTGCGTCGACTGGACTTTTGTGAGGTATCTTTTTCAGAGGATGGGTTTTGGTTGGAGGTGGCGGAAGTGGATGAAGGCATGCATAGAGGGATCTAGATATTCAGTGTTGGTCAATGGTTCTCCCACTTCACCTATTGATGCTACTAGGGGTTTGAGACAGGGAGACCCTCTCTCTCCTTTTATCTTTACAATGGTAGGGGAAAGTTTGAATCGATTGGTATTGAAGGCAAAAGAATTGGACTTAGTAAGGGGTTTTGAGGTTGGGTCAGAGGGGCCCGTGATCACACACTTGCAGTTTGCGGATGACACTCTTTTTTTTTGTGATTATAGTAAATCAGAGGTGTTGGGTTTTCGGGCAATCTTGAGATGCTTTGAGTTAGTCTCTGGACTTCGGATTAATTTAGGTAAAAGCACCCTCATTGGAATTGGTACAGAAGATTCGGAGGTCCGAGATTGGGCGAATGAAGTTGGTTGTGGGATCGGGAAACTTCCCTTTTTGTACTTAGGTCTACCGGTTGGGGGTAATCCAAGGCTCAAAAGGTTTTGGTCCCCCGGTTCTAGAGAAAGTGGAGAAGAGATTGGCAGGGTGGGGTAAGAGGTACTTATCGTTGGGTGGTAGGGTAACTCTTCTTAAGTCAGTTTTGGTAAACATACCTTTATACTTCTTATCGCTCTTCAAAATTCCCATTGGGGTAGCCAACGCATTGGAAAAACTTTTTAGGAGATTTTTATGGGGAGACCAAGAGGGGAAGAAGAAAGTCCATTTGGTAGCCTGGTCTGAGGTTACTAAACCAAAACATAAAGGCGGCTTAGGTTTTGTCCCTATTAGAGTGAAGAACGAAGCATTGCTATGCAAATGGGGTTGGCGTTTTGGTTTAGAAAGAAACGCCCTTTGGGTCAGGCTACTATCGGTTAAATATGGCCTAGCGAACTCAAATGGGTGGTCATTGGGAGAAGGAGTTGCCCGAGATGGATCCAGGCTGATTAAAGATTGGTGGAAGGTGTGTGAAGGGGGGACGGAGGTAGGTCTGTTGTTTCGAAAAAATCTTCGTTTCTTGGTAGGCAAGGGGGATCGAATATTCTTTTGGGATGATCTTTGGTTGGGGGACAGACCATTGAAGGAGTCTTTCCCTAGATTATTTAGGGCTTCTAGGATCAAACATGCTTTGGTTAAGGACATGGTTAAGTTGGATAGGCACGGTACTTCTTGGATTTTTGATTTTAGGAGAGAACTTCGGACCTTTGAGAGTGATTCCCTAAATGACCTTAAGGCGAAACTGAGGGAGTTCAAGTTAGATGTGGAGAGTGGGGATGAATGGGTGTGGATGGGGAATCCTTCTGGGGTTTATTCGGTCAAGTCACTATCTGAGCTTACTCAACAATGTATGGAGGGTCCTCTTGTTTCTCAGACTATTATTTGGAAGAACCTAGCCCCTCCTAGAGTTCAAATGTTCACCTGGTGTGGGGCTAAACGAAGGATTCTGACTAAATTGGAACTTAATCGAAGGGGACTTTTGGGTCCTGATGGCGATTCTTCTTGTCCCTTTGTGAAGTGGCTGAAGAATCTCTCGACCATCTTTTTGTCACTTGTTCAGTGGCTTGGAGTTTATGGAGTAGGTTTGTAAACCTGTTGGGAGCTTCATGGGTTAGCCCGGGTTCGTGGGAGGGTTTGTTGGAATCTTGGTCGTTGCCCGTTTGCATCGTCGTAAGAAAGTGGTGTGGAATACTATTCCGCGGCGATATTGTGGTCGATTTGGAGAGAGAGGAACTCTCGGGTTTTTGAGGGTACTAGGGTAGAGCTCGGTGAGCTTTCGAATTTGCAAAATGGAGATGGAGCTCGTGGATTTGCGCTAGTAACGATTTCAATGATTTCAAAACGGAGGATTTGTGTCTTTCTTTGGATGGTTGTTTGGATCCCCTCGTAAGAGAATCAAACGAAGTTAGAATGGTCTCCTCCAGCCTCCGGGTCTTGGAAGTTTAATGTCGATGGATCTTCCAAAGGTAAACCAGGACGGCCGGGATTGGGGGCGCGCTAAGGAATCACTTGGGTTTACATATCGCGTTCTCGGAGTCTGTTGGTATTATAGAGTCGAATGAGGCGGAACTTCTCGGTATTAGGAGAGCTCTTGTCTTAGGGACCTTTATAGGGGGGGAGAAGCTAATTATTGAAAGTGACTCTTCCAATGCTATCAATGGGCCATGGGCTTGAAACGTCCACCTTGGAAACTGGTCACCTTAGTGAGGGAGATTAAGGAATTATCGAAGGGCTTGGAAGTTTCCTTTTCTCAGATTAGTAGATCAACAAATGGGGTAGCGGACTTCCTTGCGAGGAATGGTGTTGAAGGGGTGACCCGAGGCACCTTCTTTTCTCCGACAGGGTAGTTGGTTTGGGGTGACGCTTGTTTTTGTTGTTGCTGGTTTTTTTTTTTTTTACTCTTGTATTGGGAGGGGACCTATTTCTCATAGGCCTTCACCCTTCTTTCTTCTCCTTCTTTTGTAATCCTTTTATTTATAGAAGTCCACTTTTAACCGTTTCAAAAAAACAACCAAATTTAGCTTTCTAAAATTGCAAAGAGAACACACAATTTTCTTTATAGAGGCCATCCAAACAAAATATAACACTATTTTCTAAAGTATCACATCATCCCTAATGAGAAGCTCCCATATTTTTTACTTCATTGATTTATTTTTTTTATATTTTTTACTTCTATTTAAAAAAGTGCAAAACAAAGTTCCCACTAATTTTGCATTTTCAATTGATGTGTTTTGATTGAAAGGAGCAGAAGACAACTAATGGCCAAAAATGAAATGGTAAAAAAATATAATGAAAAATAATGTTGAAAGCATAAAGTAAAGAAAATATTAACGTGTAATAAATTTTCTAATATAATTTTGATTTTTAAAAGTCGATATAATTTGAAGACAACTTATATAATTTTTTTTCTTTAATATTTTTCAATTTCAATACATATTCTAGCAAACAAAAAAAAGACTATTCACAAAATAATCACATATAGATAACAAAAAAATTGTTAAAAGCGGATTTTTTGTCATTTTATCAAATTTTGGATCTTCTCTTGGCCCCCAAATTAGAGTATATATTACATATTAAGTAATAAATAATTTTAGAATGAGACTCGAACAAAGTCAGATTAAAGTTAAAGCCGCCGACTTAGCTTAAGGAGACCCAAAAGCAGACACGATAAGAGCTCTCTCTCTCTCTCTCTCTCTCTCTCTCTTGCGTGCCTGTTTCTTCTCCCTTTCCTTCTGATTCTTTCTTTTTACCACTTTCACAGAAACAGCTTTCCAAGAAGGCTTGTTTCCTAACTAGCCTTTCTCTAATTTCCCGACCCCAGTTGCAGTTTTTCTGCCCGATTCGTTACCCATATTTCATGGAGTCCGACTCCTGGTCTGATCACTTCTCTTTTAAACGCCTCCATTCTGCTCGCCTCTCTCCGTCTGACGGTCTCTCTCTCTCTCTCTCTCTCTCCCTGTATGCTCTGTTTGGATGCATGGAAATGAACGTGAACAGTTTTTAACGAAGATGTGATTAAACCCATATGCATTTTTGGTTTAAAATTTGCAATTTACAAGAATGTATGGCAGAAAGTTAAAACCATATCTTTTTCTAGTTAAACATGGTTTTTTTTTTTCTGAGAAAGTGGTTCCTTGGAAATAGCTGTTTTTAACTAAAAATGGAAATGAATTTGCTGGTTTGCCCCCATTTTGGTTAAAAAAAATAGATATTTTTTGAAGAAAGTGCTTTACTTTAGGGGGTTTTCAGTTTCCGAAGTAGGTTTTGATCGGTTATTTGGGATTTTTAATGCCTGTGATGCAGATCCATATGTCGGATTGGAAGAATTAGACGGTGCCGATGGTTATAGGGCGGAATTCCCCTGCTCGTTCTGTTTGGAGGACTTTGATATCATCGGCCTCTGCTGCCACATCGAGGACAAGCATCCGGTTGAGGCGAAAAATGGGGTATGAATTAGGAATTTTCATTTCCAATCTTCTTTGACATAAATTGAGGTAGCTGAAGCTTTGTTTCACTTGTTGATTGTAAAAATAGTTCTTTTTGAATTTTAAGTGATAAGCAATTAGATAAATTTCATCACTTTACGTCAGAAAAAGTGTAGTTGCCCATTTTTTTTTTTCATAGTCTAAAAACTCGAAAAACTTCAAAAAGAGCTGGTCCAAGTGGATTTAACTTGATAGGATTTCAAGTAGAGCAAGTCAATGAGTTGCATGGAGGCTTTCGAGTCGAGTCTGTGTTCAATTTTTAAACTCTGGTTGTGATTCAAATGGTATTATTTAATGACGGGGTTTGCTCTTGAATGTGTTAAAGCTCTCATCTTTACAAATTCAACAGTAGCAAAAGCAAAGAGATTTGATTGTTTCCAATTGGGAGGCTTCCACATGCAAGGACTGGTCGGGTTAAAATGTCCCTTGTCCAAATACAGACACCTTGGTCATAAAAAAAAAAGATTTGGGCATTTAAAAGAATGATGAAAATGGGACATTTTGGAAAATAGGAACCCAGTTTCATGAGAAAGCATCCTTTATGAAATATTCATTAAAAAACAATTATCCGTTGTGAACTTGAACTAACTTGGGAAGAGCTACATGTACATGTTGTCCCCTCATTGTTATACTATGAATTGAATTCATCCATTTTTGAGATACCTTTCTAATATTTTCTACTTAAAATTAATGTCCACTGTTCTTTTCAGCCTTATATGAAGCATAATGATTTTGAAGTTGCTTGGAAAAGCTATGTGCATGTGGTTCTGAACTGTATTTCAAGCATCAAAGTTTGAAGTTGAGAAGCTTGGATTCAAATTGGATAGTAGGCTTTCAGTTTCAACTTTGACTTGGGTGATTTCAATGAAGCTAGAGCAAGTTGACTTGGTTGAATTTTAAGAAATTTCTGCTAGAAGAAGTTGACTTGGTTGAATTTTAAATCAGTCATTGAGTTTTTCAAATATTGTTTAAAACTAAAAGCCAATTTAGAATGAATTCGTGCTGGTCAATGCTGCATTTTCTTTCTTTTTTTTCACTGTTATTTAGTTTATTGAATGTTGTTGGCTTAAATGAAAACCTTCTTTGCCCAAATTTGGTTCGTTTCATTAGTTTGTTAGTGTGGATTTTGGTCAGGTCAAATAAATATGGGCATGTCTGATGAATATCCTGATCTCACATGTTTGGTGTCGGTGCATACTTGGTGGCAGTCCGATGAGGACTTTTGTGTGAAACCCCTGCCACCGATGTGGGAAGAGTCCCACATTGGTAGTGGAGGCAAGGAGGAGAGTGCTTATATGTGAGGCCAAGCCTCTTAACTCATGTGACGTGTTTTGAGCTGGGCCAGGTGGTCCCAGGCCCAAAGGTAAATCCGTGCGGGCTCGCTTGTGTGCGAGGCCCAGAGCGGACAATATCACACTGAGTTGGACCCTAAGCCCTGTATTCGGGTCAGGTCGTTACATTTGTGTAAAGAAAATCCCATTGCTTAGGGTATGATGGATTCAAATAGTTGTAGTCGTGGTTGGGTTACTTGAATCTAACGTAATAAGCTAATAATGGTTGCATATTACTTATGTGTTATGCTGCTATATACATGCCTTCGACTCGCAGGATACTGTCATCATGGTATATAATCAATTCAGTTTGCTTGAAATTTTCTTTTGGAGGTTGTTTTTATTATAAATTTGGTCATTAGAGACTTTACATTCATAATCAGTATATGCTTTCTGTGCAGATTTGCCCTGTTTGCACAACAAGGGTGGGGATGGACATGGTTGGACACATAACCATGCAGCATGGTCATTTGGATAAGATATCCTTTTTTACTATTTAGGTTGAAGTTATATGTGGAAATTTGAAGGTGGTCGTTTTATAAATGTGACATTATTGGGTTCTTCCAGAACTTATATTTGTTGCTTAGAGTCTTTGTGTTCTTTACTTCTTTTAACTTTTTATGTTATGTCATTTTTTTGAAAGGTCTGTTATTTCAGCTCTTTGAATGTCATTTTGAGGGTATGGTGTTATGCTCTGGATTCCTTGACAGAAGCTAACATGCACCGTAGGAGGAGATTCCGTAAACGTTCATCAGGGTCTCATTCAACACTTTCTTTATTGAGAAAGGAGCTGCGGGAAGGGCATCTACAATCTCTCTTTGGTGGTTCATCTGCTAATGCGGCGCCTGATCCACTGTTGTCATTTATCAACAACTTGCCTCTTACTAATGCTTTGGGAAGTGTAAAACCTAGCTCTTTGGATGAAGGTATTTCAGTTGGTAAGAACTCGGATAAGAAAGCTGTAAAAAGGTATGAGACACTGATACTTCCACTGCAGTTTCCCCCTAATTATGTTTTTAACTAAATGAATTAACTATGGTATTTGCTTGAAACGTGCACTTTAGGGAACTCACAGATTATTGATTATAGTTCCTTTAATTGGGCAAAATCCAAAATTTTGACTGAATGGTTTTTAGGCCCACCTGACATAAGTAATTGGCAGTTTCAGATCATCTGGAAATGCTGAATATTTTAATTATCAATATATTTAAATTGGAAATCTTCTCCCTTCTCGTATCTGCTATGATGGATAAGCAACTTGCTCAATACAAGCAACTGCCGGAATTGTGTGATCTCTGCATTTTTCAATGTGTTAAAGAATATGGTTTTTGTTGATTGAAAATATAGATGAGAAAATTGTTATGATAATGATGATTTTATGTGTATGTTTATAAACTAATATATTGGCATGTCTTATACTTATAACTCGAAAGAGTTGCAGACATTTCATTTGTCAGTTCTGACTTCCTCAATGTAAAAATTTTCTTCACTAGTTTCTACTTCAATTTCTTCTTTCTTCATTTTTCTTGGCCTGTTAGTCCTTTTAACACATTTTGTTCATCTGTTTCCAGCATTGTACACACTGTATCGGACAAGGACCAGAAGGAGAAGGCTCAAAGAAGTGATTTTGTGCAGGAGATTTTGCTGTCAACTTTTCTTGATGATGTCCTATGAAGTCAATTTTGGTGCTGGCGATCACTATGGAGGAGCCTTCTAACACTGAAGGCAAATTTGGGTTGGATTAGCACACGGGTGGCGCATGATCATCGTGCTAGGTTTTATAGAAAGATATATAGCATTTTTAGCAATGTGCCATTTGGTTGGAGTATACTTCCTAAATCTTCAATTTAGTGAGCAACTGCATGTCAGGTCTAACTTTTGCATCAAATTCTGTAAGCATCATCCCCTTCAAACCTTGCATCTCATATCCATATTTTACCCAAACATTCGGAAGGCGGGACATTTGTCAAATCCAATTATAAGTGACACTAGCCAAGATAGATGAGATATATAACTGGTTTTATTGATGATGATGATGAGTTGTTGGCACTCGTCACCTTAGTTCTTGCATGCAGTGAACGTTTGTTCTTATGTAGGATTAAATGATTAATGGTTTAATGCAGCACTGCTACTACCCTCTGATTAGAGAAGAAGTAGAAATTAGTGCCATCTCTGCAAATGGCACTGCAAAATCTTCCTGTTTGGTCACCATTTGCCAATGAATGAGACTTTAGTATAGGATCTATCAAAGTGATGCCATTATAGGAAATGAACATTAAATCGCTTGGATGTATGTTTTTCACCTATATAATTTGAAATTCATTTAATCATTTTAATCTTCAATTTGAAATGTTAATCATGAAATAGGAAATTGTGGACCCACTCGAACTGGGAATCAAATCCAACAAATAATGGGTTGACATAATTTAATTATAAAATCTTCAGGTAAGAGTTTTTTTTTTTTTTTGTCATTTTGAAATGACAGTTTTTTATTTTATTATTGAGCATGAAATTGAGTCTACTTAGTTCTGTGAAAGGCATCATTTACTGATTTCATAAGCACGTATCAACTAATTTGCAGACCTTTGTTTAATATGTGATTTTAAAATTAATAGTCAATGTGAAATGTTTCAATATGAATTTTAATTTATCGGTGAGTATCAAGTAGATACGTGTAAATTATGCATTGGTAAAGCATGTTTGAAGAGTTTAAATTGATCATAAAATGGAACCTATATTAGAAAAATAAAGAAGAAAATGCTTTATAAGAGGCATTACTTTGGGCATTAAATCGACGATTGAATTATACAAAAAAATTGTCAAATTTAATTTTGATTGCTAACATTTTCCAAGGTTACTCCATAGAAAAACTTAAGTGTGATCAGCATCATTCCGTAGATTTTTTAACCCATATTTGCATTAAAAATGAAGAAAATGCTGTTGCACAAAATGCAAAAAATGTCTCTTTTTTTATATTAAATTTTCTTATCCTTCAACTGAAAATCAATTCCTTAGAAGAAGAAAAAAGTTCTTTTCTATGATTTTGGCAAAGAGCTCTTATTTCATAAAAGGAGAAAACAAGACATTTATGAAGAAGATTACTGATCTGCTTTCATTAATTTTATTGCTAAATCCAAATATGCAGTATGTAATACCCATTCATATGATCCAGGCTGCAAAAGTAGACTGTCAACCATCAAATTCAGCATGTTCATTTATTCATCCAAGCTGTTGCAATAATCAAAGGCCCTCTCGCTAGTCTTTCAAGTTACAAGCACAGCACAAGGACGAAGGATCCATCCACTAAATATCTGTACATTTACTGCAAATGGACTTCAGTGTAACAAGTTCAAAAATAGCTTTAGCTTTTCAATAAAATACATGTCACGGGTGTGGCACCCGCCTGCTATTATAACAATTTAAAGAGGCTCTATACCTGTACCAAAACCAGGTCCCATCATAAATTTTTAACCAATTGAATTTAAGAAGTCAGTCATTTTAAACCTTTGATTCATTTTAAAAAGTTTTACATGAATTTTTTTTAATCTTTGGGTGAAATCAACTCGAAATGAGTTCAAATTAAATACTGATACAATTCGTAAATTAAATACTGATACAATTTGTAAGAGGTAGATGGGTGTGAGAAGAGGAAGTAGTACCCTAGTGGGCCAAGACAAAAACCGATAATAGAGTGTACTGAAACCATGAGATTTAAAGCTTTAGTTTATAATTTCAATATCACGCATTCATTTATCCAACACTTTATCAGATGGCCAAATGTTTATTATAGATCTTTTGAGTTTTTTACAATTACATGGATAGATTAAAAGGTCTTCTTTCATTAGGAGGTATGCACAGTGCTCCCCAGCAGTGGATACTTGCCAAAACATGATCACCTGTTTTGTTGTATAACTTTATGATGGCAAACATGCTTCCCACACACTACATCTGAAACAAAATATGAATTTTATTTGCCTTCTTATCCATAACAAGTCAAGGGCTCCAGCAATAAAAAAAATCCTCTTTGTATACAATGTAAAGTCATGAAGTGTGCACAACTTAATATACAGAGATCAAACATGCCACATATTGCAATTGGAACCTCTTTTATCTCAATAATCCAATTTTTATCGGTGAGAATTGGGTCTTTAAAAAAATGAGAATTGGATAAATGGAGGGGAGGGGGGAGGGGAGGGGAGGGGAGGGGACGAGGGCATAAAAAAGAATTGCATGGATTATGACTTCTACTGGTCATGTATTTTGCTTTCTGTTCATCATCCTTTATACCACCTATCTTGCAAAGGAATCAAAGCAAGACAAGCAGCCACCATTTACTAGATCCATCATCTGCCTTCATTCTCAATGTGGCTGAAATTGGGATTGTTGAACACCTGCTATGCTTGAATACTTGAATCCATAAACAGCTAAAAATGACGGTGGATGGAACGCCTAGCAGTGTCTTTGCTTCAAAAGAAACAGGGAAGAGTTAGCCCCTCTACTACATGTTCTAGACATTTATTATCTCAAGCTTTCCAACCTCAAGTGTCTTATGCATTAAGAGAGAACAGAATATGGGAGTCTCTTTATTATTAATGTTTGTATATATTGGGAAATTATCCTATTCAAAAAAAAAATTGACAGTAAGCAAACATAGCTAACCATCAGAAAGAGAGATTTCAACAGCGAAGGAAATAACCTCATCATCTTCTGACCAGTTAACTACCGGTCCTTAATTCGCTTTGAACATCATCTTCTCCGTCACTGTCATCAGTCAATTATGCTCGCCAATATAAGACAATTTTGAACCCTAAGGGTTATCCCAATTGATTTGGGAGCAAAATCTCTAGAAGGAGGTCTTAGATTCAAACCATGGGAGCCTCAATGAAGGGTCACTTCCCATAGGAATATGTACAGAGTAAGGTCCCATCGATTTACCCGGTGTGCGGGGATAGGGGGTTTTCACACACCCCGGACGACTAGTCGGGTGCGATGCGTGGACACCTCCAGACCTCAAAAAAAAAAAATATGACAATTTTGACAATTTTCAAATTTAATTATGAGTGCCAACATCTACAATGGAACAAATGACTTTGACAATGATGATAATCTCGAGACTACTTTCTGAGTTCCAGTTTTTCATTCAACAGTATATATATATATATATAGAGAGAGAGAGAGAGAGAGGAAGGAGGTGAAGGGCATGTCCCATGTTATTCCACAATTTACTGTGTCCCTTCCTGTTGTATCAATCCTAAGTGTTTTATGACCTGCTAATACCTTCTAATTTTTATCTTTTGATTTTCGTCCTTGTATTGATTTTCAGTCTTTTACAAATGTCCCAAACAGTTCTAAAAATCCCGCCATCATCTCGTCCATTGTTGCCTCTGACATACTGCATCTTCATATTTTCTTAAGTGATAAAACATGCATCTCCATCGCCATTATTCAAGTTATTTATTTTTTATTGCTCTTTGTTCAGTTCTATATGGCATTGCAGGCTTGACTGTTTTCATATAAAATTATCACTCTTCAATCACACAACACTCCACCGGCTTGCCTACAGTAGCCCCCCATCTCACCCAGACATCTCCCTTACATCCATCCTAATAGTCACATTCAGATTACACACCCTTGTTTGGTTCTATGGTGATGACCACGATCCATTTGGTTCTCGAGTTGGACTGGAACTTCAAAATTTCTCATGATGTGGTACAGAGATCATAACTTTAATAAGTTCCTCTTCAATCTCAAATCCACTGAACTTAACACTCCATATAGCCTGTTTCTATCCTATTTTTTAAATAACACTGCTTGAGTTTGAGGCTTTCCAATAAGTAATACACATTAAACAACATAAAACAAAGAAATTCATCTTGGATTTATGATGCCGGGTTGTCCACAACTAAAGCAAATGCATAAGAGCTCAAAACAGACGCCTGTTCACCATCACCATTGTCATCAACTCATCATTGCTATTACTAATGTTATCTTGAAATGAGCAAAGGAAACATTATGAAGACATATTTTTCTTTATATATAATTTTGATCCATCTTTGCCTTTTGGCTCCCTGCTTAATATGTAAACGTTATGGTTAACTGTCTTCCATTTCCCTTTTCTTTCTATTTCTTCTTTTTTCAAGTGGTGATGCAACTCAAACCCACAGCCTTTTAGGTTTGTCCATGAGCACTCAACAACTAAGAGACAAGCTCATCTTTAACTGTGTCAATATTCTACTTCCAAATATATACATTTGCTTCTGTCCATCTACTTTGTTTCCAACAGATGCATTGAATATTCTAACAATCAAGGTTTCTTCCAATACAACACATCATCAATACTTCGCTGAAAAAAAAACAAAAAATGACCTTTACTTTCTACTCCTCTGTCACACCAATACAGATTCCAATACTACTGTGGCTGATACAACAGCCAATGAAGAAGACAATATTAGAATGCAGACCACAATAAAGAGACATGGTTGGATTCCACATATAGGATAAATTATGACGACATGATGACAAATGCTAACATGCACACAAACATATATGATGATGGAAGGCATCTCATGGAAGACATCATTCAATCATGTTTTGGCTGCCATCTAGAGGTTCTTTAAGGACATGAAAAGGTTTTTTATCCAGCCGTGAATATCTCATATAGTATAGATTTCTTTTATATTCATATAGCAATGAAATTCTGTTACTGATAGGGTAAAAACACGTTTGTAACTTATAATGTATTCAAAATTTTATAAATCTTTTAATAACAAAGAAATCTTCTTTCACTCTGCTTCTCTGATTTACATTCCTCCACTTAAGATTCCGGAGACTCCAAGTACCTAAGGTTCCAGTTATTGAAATAGTAGTCCCAGAAATAGAAAACTAAAGCAAGATCAATATTCAGTAGCAATTCTACAAAACAAAGACATGTCAATGTGAAACATGAAAATGGTAAATCATAAGGTAAATGATGAAACAGAAAGCTCATTGCTGACCTCACAATGATATATGCTTGAGTAAATTAAGCCGAGTTTTAAAGCAACAAAAATAGGCGTACCTAATTCAGTATCTGTGGAAAAAATCTTTGAATGCCTCTTCACTATGACTTTGTCGCTCTTTTGCCTCATCAACTATACCTGAACTGCATCCTTCACCATATACGTAAGAAGAAATCTGAGCACTAGACCCAGTAGTAGGCTGTCCATACTGCTGATAACCCGACACAGCATGTGATGAAGTGACCATTTCTTGTTCATCCCATAAACCATCATCATCAACAGGGGTAACATTGAGGTCATGAATTACTTGTTTTCTAGGATGTCTTACTCTTGCAGAGAAACCATCACCATTTTGAACTGAGGAGGTAGGAGTTTCACCCAAAAAATTTGATCTTTCACTGTCATGGACCCTACCCTCAAAAGCCACTGAATGTGAAACACCACTTCCAAGTGATTTTGGATTTTCAACAGTCAGATGATTTTGCTGCACGTCAGTAGTGACAACATTACTTGCTAAAGAGGAATGTAGCATCCCATTAGTTCTCTCAGTAATTTCAGTGGACTGGTTCATCCTATAGGTTGATGAAATCAAATTGTGAATCCGACGGCGTAACCTGCGGCGCACCAAGACAGTCGATGCCCCCAATCTAGATATTGGTGAAGCAACTTGAATATCATCACCAACAACATATCTAGGAGAGGCACGCATGTCCATTCCAAGTGACATTGCTTGTCCTCCAAAAAGTACTGGATGTTGGGAGGACGAGTTACGCGAATGTGTATCAAAATCTTCTGCATCATTTCCACTGGCAAAGTGCTCAGAAAACATGCCACTATTGTTTGTGCTCTGATCAAGCACCAAATTCTGAACATGTGAATTTGAGGATACAGGTTCTGAAGACTTGCAACCTTCACAGTACCAGTTACCTTCAGGTACTTCTCTTCCTAGACCAACACAATAGGTATGTGCAGGGGAATCACAGATATCACATAGTAACATAAGGCTGTCATCTCCACCTTGTTGGCACATCATACAAACCATATTTTCATATGGATCAAGATAGCCCCTCATTTCCTCCTCAGAAGGCCGATAAACCTACAAAGAAATTTTGGTCAGGTTAAAAGGCCCCATAAGCAAGCATGCACAAAACATCAAACATATTCAAAAGAGCGTCAACTGTCACATTAAGCCTGAGAGTTACACTATTCAAAATATCATAATCATACTTGTGATTCAACTCCTAGGACTGAAACTTCAGCTGAAAATATGATTAGCAAATAGGGACCCTCAATGACAATTGGTACTTTACAGAACTAAAACAAACCCTACTCCTAGGGCATGAACTTAGTTAAACACAGGGATGACTGAAGAAGTAGAAATATAGAAGCTGGCCCTAGGCAGATTGGATCAAGACTTTGATGAGATGCTCATATATATCCTACGAGGATTCCGCACCAGCATTTGTGTCAAATCAAATCAATACCATTACATTGAGCACACTTATGTATCTGACTATATTAGAAGCATATTGTGTTAGTAAAGCATATTTACTAGTTTCATGCTGAGCAACAGAATATGAAGGGCCAGATCGGGTCAAGACTTTAATGAGATGATCACGTCATAACCTACAAGGATTCAACACAAGCATTTGTTTCAAATCAAATCAATACCATTAAATTGAGAACACTTAAGTATCTGACTACATTAGAAGCATATGGTGTCATTATAGCATATTTACTAGTTTCATGCTCAGCAACAGAATGTGAAGGAAAGGAATTGCTTCAAAGAAAATAGAAAACAAAATCAGGCAGAAAGGGAGGCATTACTGCTGTTGATTCAAGTTTGTACAAATGAAATTCTGTCAATACCCAAGACAGGCTCCATATTGACATATGTACATGTCTCTGTGGCTATGGATGTATCTTGCAAGTTGCAGATAGCAGATATGTATCTATTAAATTCACTCCAACAATGCATGCTTCCAGGGTGTATCTATTGGGCCAAAAAAATAGTCCTTCAGGTCCCAGAGTAGGGGTGTATCAGCCAATAGGGTCCTATACAGACTGACAATTTAGGCCCTCAGGTCCCAGAATAGGGATGGATCAGACAGCTGATGCATCATGTACCAAAACAATTTCATCAATCTTTCAGCGTCATATAATATCGATTGGGAGTCGAGTTTTCCAAACACTGTCCAAATACAGAAATGTGAAATCACTGCACTAACAGTTGGCCCTGTGAACTAGGTATACAAGTTTCATATAGTTACAAATTCCTTGGAGTAATATTTTTAAATTGCTTCTAAATGTATCCAATGTCGATATCAATCTTTAGCATAAAAAAAATGCATCTGTTCTTTCGTAAATGTATAAGAGAAATGGGGATGACAATATACCTGATCACGTCTTGGGACCCTTATGACTGACTCCCTCAAGCCAATGCCTGTAATGGATCTTGCCGATTTACTGATAGTTGTAAACCGTTGCTTGCATACAGGGCATCGAGATTCCACCTTGGACCACTCCATTATGCAAGTGAAACAGAAATAATGGAAGCAAGAATTCAATGTCCCACGGACAGTATCCTTGTGCTCTTCTGTCAAACAGATTCCACAGACTTGCTTTCCCATATCCAGCTGTGAATCATCAACCTTCTCTTTCCCCTTCCTTCCCTTCCTTGTCACAGCTCCCTGCTCTTGACAGGGCGAAGCCGTGTCAACTGGCAAACTCTTCGACAGTGATGAACTTCTTAAGCAAGTAATTGGGCTCCCATTGCTCGCAAGCTCCCTAATAAATTCTCTCTCTTCCTCTGATACTGTGTATTCGAAATCTGTTGACCCAGAATCGTCTGATTCCAAATGCACAGTTGTTCTCTTTTTTCTTAATCTTCCCTTCTTCTTGTTCTTCTTTGGTACAATTGTATCTTCAACAACAAAGTCATCATCAGAGCTCACCACTGTCTTCTTTCTCTTCCTTCCTTTCCTCTCATTCTTCTCCAGTGCAATCGTATTGTCAACAACAAAGTCTTCATCGGAGCTCACTGCTGTCTTCTTTCCTTTCCTTCCTTTCTTTATGTTCTTCTCTGGCACAACTGTATCCTCAACAACAAAATCATCATCAGAGCTCAGCACTTTCAAATCCGATTTCACCAGTCTCTTATTCGATGCATTCTTCTTCTTCTTTTTGGTATTCTTCTTCAATTTCCGATTCATTTTTCTGCCTTTGGGAGGCCCTTTTCTCCGAGTAACCTGGTTTGGCACCCTTTTCTTTATTGTAACCCAATTTTCTTCTTCGTCGTCCAAGCAATCATCTGCATCCGGCATGAATTCCTCATCCCCATCTTCATCATCGTCACCTCCATCGCTATCATCCAAAACCCTAGAAACCCTACATTTCTTCTGTTTGGTCCCAATTTTCCTCCAGCCAGTAAATCCCTTTCTGCGTTTTGGTCGGACGACTTTCCGGCCCTCACTGGAGCTTCCACCACTGCAACTTGTTGCAAGGGAATCAAAATCAAAGCTTTCTTCAGAAAATTCCTGAGAAGAAGAAGCGCAATACTCCTCCTCAGAATTATCGTCGTCAGATTCGTCATCCCCCACCACATAATCCTCGTCAGAACCGTCCGAGATCTTCTCTGTGGATCGAATTTTCTTTCTCTTCTTGGTTCCATTTCCGTCAGCAAATCTCCCTCTTCTCCCCATCAAAAACCCTAGAAAATCGAAAAAATGAAACCCTAGAATCCAAAAAAAATCAAATCTATAAACAAGAATGAATCTTGAAAAGAAATTTGTACTAAACTCGAGGTTGGGATTTTAAGGAAAGAGATTTACTGGAGTTATTGGAGTCGGGCATTGATTGGAAAAGGAATTAAGAAATTTCCGAGAGAAGTTTCGTACTTGGCTGGTTTTTCTGGTTTTCTATATATACGCCGACTCATGGTTTTGGAGAGCAACGCCCATTGGTAATATACACCGCGGGAACAAAAAAAAATTGGTACTCCTCGGGTTAAAATTTGTGGAGAAGGAAATTTGAGTTCTATTGGATAATAACAACTTTATAATTATGTTGATCAAATTAAAATAAATCTCATTCCATAATAAATATACAATCTCCTTATTTAAAATAAGTGTTCAAATTCTTAGAGCTAGTCTTTGTAAAGGAAAATCAAAATAATATATTGAGAAATACCAGATATACTAGTGTACTCGTCCACTTCACTATTATTAAAGGTCCACGTGATTGGAAGGTGAATTGAGAAATGCCAAATTTAAATGATATTCAAACTTTATTTATTGTTATCATTTATGTATTTTATTAGAAAATATGTAACCCACTCTACATTTTAATGATAAATATTTTTAAATGAGAAGACTTAGATAGTCTTTTTTTAATTGATTAAAAATAAAAACTCAGCTGTAAGTTAAAAATTATAAAAGTTTTGCTTAACTAAACTAGAGGCAGGTTAGAAGGTATAAAATTTGAGTGTTATAGAGTACAATTGGGTCAAATCAAATCAAGTTCAAATCAAATTAATTTTATTATAGAACTGATATAATTTGAGATATTTGAAATATTCAAATTATTTAAAATATAAATGGTCTAATTTGAGATACTCAAATTATTCAAAATATAAGCGAAAATAGTCGAAAACCCAACTCAGAAAAATTAAAATATTTTAAATTATAAAAAAATTGGATTTCTACAATTAAAATGTAGGGTTTCTAGATGCAGGTGGATGGAGCAATGACCCATCTTCCTCAGCATGCCTTGATGAGCTCGTGTATAAAGATCTTTATGGGATTCTGCAATCTACGACAGAAACGAAAAGGAGAGTACATTGGGAAAGTAAAAAAGATCGGAATGACCAATGGGCAATGGGCAATGGGCAAAAGAAATATTATAAAAAGGAAGAATTTTTTTTTTTTCTGTTTAATAGTTGTTTGTGGAAAAAAAATATATTAGAATCCATTATGTTTCATTTTTTTATTCTCTTCATCTTCATTTTGACTTTCTCGTAGAAAAGAAATTTATATTTCTCTCATCTCTCAGTAAACTTATCAACTCAGAATTTAAGTAAATTCGAATTTTGAGTTTTAGTAGAAAATATTTTCATCTATATATATAGAACTCTATACATCTAAAAAATGTAATTTTCTTGTATAAAAATAAAAAATCATTAAATAAACTATTAATTTAAATTCCTTCTTTAGAATTAGAAATTTTGTGATTTTTATGTAAATTAGATATTTTTGTAATTTTTATAAAAAAGCTTGAAATGTGGTAAAGAACTGGATTTTCTTTCTATTAATAGATCCAAATGTTTTGTTTTATTTAACATGAGACATGAGTTTGATAAATACTGTATTTATTTATTAATTATTTTGAATAATTATTCGGAACAATGAATAAATGAAACTATCTAGAGACCAATATAATTTTTCTTTCATGAGATGGATAGTTTTTTTTTTTTGAATTTATCATGTGAGAAACCGTAAGAAATCAGCATAAAACCCCCACGAGTGATACCCGCTGCCCTTAAGGTACACCAAGTAAAGCCATGGAGGTTCAAGACAATTATCGTGAAATTAACAACAAAGTAAAATTAATAATAAGTAAATGGAACTATTTAGAGACCAATATAATTTTTCTTTCATAAGATGGATAGTTATTTTTTATTTTATTTTTTTAAATTTACGTGCGGGAAATCGCAGGAAATCCAGCATCAAACTCCCACGAGTGATACTCACTGTCCTTAAGATACACCAGATAAGGCCATGGGAGTTCGAATTGAGTTTTTATTTGCTCTATGTTATTAATAATTATGTTTGTGTCAAAAAGACATTTTATTTTTCATTACACAGACACATCAAGACAATTATCGTGAAATTAACAACAAAGTAAAATTGCTCTACTAAATAATTTTTTTTTTTTCAAAAAAATTATGTTCTCGTATATTTTCCTCTTTAGTTACCAAACAAATATAGAACAATCTATTTGCAAAAGAGGAGAAAATTCCTTTGATGCATGGAAAACCCCTACAAAACTTTCATATCATTCAAATGCAACCTAAGAATATCAAATTGCATTTATTTAACCCAATACAACAAGAGGTTCTTGCGGATTCTTACTTGTTAGACTCGGGCCTGCATTAAAATCTATTATTCTCAATCTAACCCTAATTAATTTTAATTTTATTTTAGACAAGTCTAAGTTTTACCCGACCCGAGTTGCACCCGGAGGACTTGCCCCCTTAAATCATATCAAAGTGCTAATAGAAACCGTATTAGGAGAACTTAATAATGTATCAATTTTGTTCTCTTCTTCCCCGCGTGTCTTTCCATATCCAGACTGAATCTCCACTAGAGCTAGGCATAGAAGTATCAAAGTTTGGGCCTCTAGTTCTTAAAATAAACCAAAGCATTAATAAAAATAACATAAAAAAATGTTCAAATATGTGGCCCTCTCAATATCTAAATTTTTGCAAATATTCAAAGATCTGTCTACTTTAATTTATAACTTAATAATTATTTAATTTTTTTCCCTCCTCTATCCATCCTACAATAATCTTTAATTTGAAAGTATTTCTATTTTCTAAAAGTTGGCTACCTAACGGTAGAAAAACTTACCATTTCTTTAATTTGTAATTATTCATACTGATTTTTTTTTTTAAAGGAAACAACTCCATTACTAAGATGCTTAAATATTTTTTATCATCATCACCATTATTTGCATTTACTTTGGATTATCACATTGATTTGCAAATTTTTAAATTATCACATTTACTTCTTTGAAATGTCTTAAAGAATGAAAATATCACGATATTCAATGATATAATTATGAGATCTTCACGATAAATACATAATATATCCATGAAATTGAAAGTTATGGTTCAAATTCAATATTTAAAAGTATAATTTTATATTTCGAATAATTTTCTATCTCATTTTTTTACCATCCTCATTTAATTTTATTAATTTATAAACGTATCAATATTAATGCATAGCTGGTAAGCTTACTCCACTTATATCCATTCATTTACTCCCTTTTTTGCATAGGACTATTAATGCTTTGTTGAGAAGAAAAAAAAAACGCATTTCTTTTTTCCAAATTTTCCATATTTAAAAGTTGATTAAATATTAATCATGTCAACAAAAATCAAATCCAAATCTAGTTATTCATCTTGTTTAAAATATTGGAAAAAATAAGTTGAAAATGACAATTTCAAACTTTTTTAAAACACGAAGTTCGAAAAATTGATGGAATACAAGTTTCTGAGTCCCACCTTAGACATTTAGCATTTACTGAGTTTTTTTTTTTTTAACAAAGAGCACCAGACTAATTTTTAGAGTATGTGCAAACCTTCTTACTTATACATAGTGAATAACTCTATGAAGAGTGACCTTCTGAGATTAAGTGAGAATCGAACCAACGAGTCTGACTTTCTGAGGCGGAAACTCTTGAGAAAATTTAAAGATTTTTTATTTTATTTTATTGATAGATGATTTTTAACAAACTTCCATATAAAATATGTGATTTTTTCCCTAGCTATTGGTTTTTCAAATATTTTTAAGAGAGGCGAGGAGCATAAGACTTTTATTTACTACTTAGGTATGTCTTAAGTAGATGCCATTTTGAGACTTCTTCCAACACTTGAGATCCTTTTGGAGTTTTGGTCCATGGGAATTCTAAATATCACAATATGTTTGTCCATATTTGGTTTATTTACATTTAGGGTCTAGGGTGGATAACCATAACTTCCATTTATCATTTGATGTTTCCCTTTTGAGACTCTCCATTAAATTTTGTCTTTAATTTCTCTTTTATTGGAAGTCATTTGTATTCCTAAATGTTTACCTTCACTCCATGACCAACAGCAGCACTAGCTTGGCTTTCTATACTTATTTCTCTATATTTAGACATGTACTTTCAAAGCTTGAGTCCTTTGTTTCTCCAATTCTAAATAGAAGTAATTATTTTTTATAAAGATATAGGCTGCGTCTGTCTGGATGGAGGGTAATTTTTTAGTGGGTGCATTTAGGAGTAAGGGTTTTAAATACCCTTTGTAGGGAAAGGGTATTCGAGAAAAATGAGGTAAAAAGGAGTTTCATTCCATAACCTTCCCAATTATTAAACAAAGGTAACCTCTTACCCCCAATCCAAACGCAGCCATAGTGATTGGATGAAAGAATTTTGAATAGTAATTCTTCTACTAATCAGACATGGGATTTTGTGGATTTCCCACTTTATCCTTACCATGTTGTACCCATTTTTTTTTTAAATATAAAAAATTAAATCACTGACTAGATCATTGAAATTTATTTAAATAAGGCTGTTTTTTTCATATAAAACAACAATCGGATCAATAAAATCAATAGGTAAAATATATAATGAATAATAAAGTAAAATCCATATCAAATTATATAAAATGTATGTGAAAAGATTTACTATTAGTGAATAGCCTTTGTAGGGAAAGGGTATTCGAGAAAAATGAGGTAAAGAGGAGTTTCATTCCATGACCTTCCCAATTATTAAACGAAGGTAACCTCTTACCCCCAATCCAAACGCAGCCATAGTGATTGGATGAAAGAATTTTGAATAGTAATCCTTCTACGGGTGTTTTATATAATCAGACATGGGATTTCGTGGATTTCCCACTTTATCCTTACCATGTTGTACCCATTTTTTTTTTTAAATATAAAAAATTAAATCACTGACTAGATCATTGAAATTTATTTAAATGAAGCTGCTTTTTTCATATAAAAAAACAAATCAGATCAATAAAATCAATAGGTAAAATATATAATGAATAATAAAGTAAAATCCATATCAAATTATCCAAAATGTATGTGATATCATCTATTCAATCATTTTATCCGTCCCATCCATAACATGTTTATCATTTGAAAAGTATACGTATCTCTAATCTAAAAATTGTCACATTATCTATCTTCCTACAATTTAGCCATAGGCTACCTGATAAAGTGATGATGGGCCATGTGAAAATGTCTTTGTTTAAAAATCACCAATAGTTATCTTTCCTGAATTAATCAACTCAATTTTTTAAAAACTGCAAAATAAAAATAAAAAATATTATTCTAAGCAGATTTTAAAGAATCTAAAAAGGTATCAATTAATTGATTTAATTAAAATAATTTTTTATTAATTATTTATTTAAAAATCTTTATCAACACACCCATCACCACCCCTAAAATAGTGGCAATGTGTAACGTGTTTCACCTTTATAATTATAGAATTACTATAAATTTAAACATGTGCGTAGTAAGCACCCTACTTATTATAATATTTATCTGTGAGCGCGTTTTATTTTTATATGGCCAATACATCACATCTAGAATTTACAGACGCAAAAGTTGAATTTACAGACGCGGCGGAAGGCCACAAAATTGACTTTTGGATTAAAAAAATCTTACTTTTCACTATTATCATTTTAAAGTTGCCCATGGTATACTTTCTTAGGAGATTGGAATTTTATTGAATTTTACTCTTTACTTTCCATCACATAAATTGATTCATTTATCAGTGAATCAATTCATTTGTTGGTGTACCATTTTTGATTTTTTTTATTTTTAATTGAATCGATTTACTCATTGGTGCACCGGACAGGTGAATTAATTCACTGAAAAGTAAACTCATTTATTCGATGGATGAAAGATAAAGTGAAAAATTCAAAAAATTCGTGTCCTATAAAAGAGTTTTTCTATATTAGAATAGTCATTAGATTCATTAAGTTATAATTTATTAAATTATAGAATTTAAGAATGATCATTTATCAGAATTAGGCTCAAATTTATATTAGATTGGTTATAAGTAATGATAATTTTTTTAGTAACACTCTTTTGATCAGCGATGACATCAGACTTAGAATTAGATTGAGTTTTATATCATATTTTTTCTTTTTTGAGAATTGACTTTCATCCACTCAGACTCGACTGAGATTTTTATAAGATAGAGATATTAAAAAATGGGTGGTTCTTAGCGCTTGTGATATTAGCGGAAATATGTTTTGCAGGTCCATATATGGGAAATTATTTTAGTAGGGTCACTAATTTCCATAAGTATTAGGCCGATGTGTATTTGAAATATTGATATGACAAAACATATTTTAGACCCATGATTTAGTCAACTAACCATTAAATCTAAAAGTTTAATTATATAATTTGAATTTATTGAGATATATTAATCAATTGCAATAGTTAGATGGACCTAAAATTTGAAACGAAATTGCAATTCAGTATTTCTTACTTTTCTATAAGGGTGTTCACTAGCAGGGTCTGATCAGGGATATGTTCTATGGTTGCCTGAGCCCATTTATATTTATAAAAAATCCAAACTCGAAGCTCGTAGGCCTTTGCATATTAAAGTATGAATCCATTCAGTTGGAAAAACACTAAAACTGCAGCCGCCCATGTGAGAACATTAAACATCTATATGTTCATATTGAAAGTAGACATGGTGAGGTATGAATGAACCAAAATTAAACTTAAAAATCAATTTTTATATATTTAATCTTAGTAGTCAAAATTACAAAACATCCTTTTCTTGATGATTCTTAAAGATATATAATGAGTTTGACTACAACTGTTTATAGTATCGGGCTCAATCATTTATCTCAAACCTGGACAAATCCTCTCACTTACATGGTCATCAAATATAAAATACAACAAATTATGAAATAAATTATGTGGAACATTTGAATTGACTAGAGTGAATAAAAAGGGTATTTATAAAAATATGCTTGTGGATTAAGAGGTTCTTGTGATATCCTGACCCATGAGCCAGAGGCCAGCTGTCACGCCCCGACCTGAAGGGTGGGTCTGGAACGCGATTGATTTTTTTTTTTTTTTTGATAAGTAAACTAAACCACAAGCATACGCAATCTAATTGGGCCGGATCAACAGTTTGGCCAAAGGGTTACACATGATCCCATCATGTGGACTCAAACATGTACCATATGCATACCCCATAAAATAGACATTAACAACATCAACACATAGCATAAGAAAATCAACCATTGATTTCAACATGCAAAACATTATCTCAAATCACTAAAAATGCAACATAGCCTATTACATCAAATTAACACAAATTAAGTACCGCATCCGGTACTTAATAAAAGTCAACGGTTCCAAGAACCAACAGAAAGGGATCATGGCATTCCCCTCCGGGGGAATCCCAAAACACTGCTTTAGCTTAATCGCCCTAAGCCTGAAAGAGAGGGTCCTCCTCCTCAGATTCATCGCCTGAAAGGTGAGTGGTGTGAGCTAACTAACCCAGTGAATGAAATATAACAATGCAGTTTAAGTAAAGATAAAACAGGTTAGCAACAGTTCAATAATATCACATGCTTAATAACAATAAGCATAATCTCAAGTAATACATCAACATCATCAATTAATGCTATCATCCACCGTAACGCTTGCTGACTACGCTAAGACCAGTATTAAGTCCCGACACGGTCAAAATACATCCTTACAAGAACATCTCCGGCTCTAACTTAGCCGATACTGACACCCTCAAGTCAGCAACTGAAACAGCATGGTCCGCTCATGGTCCAGTAGACATAAACCATCTCTCATATAGCCGATATTGATTCAATAGCCTAGGTACGTGGAAGTAGTCTTACATACTCATACGATCAACATCGTAATATTTCAATCAACATCAGCACTCTTACCATAGTGCATCGTGTATAGACACATGGGTGGGTTCATCAAAATTGAAACAACTCATTGCTCAATACTTATCTCATCATAAAACCTGTTTACAAAATCTGCAGAGTTAAGTTCCCTCACCGTTATGTGTGGTTTACGCGGTCTCTGTTCAAACACACACACAAGTGCACAATCAATATACAGATCAAATACATACACACGAGTAGTATTTTGAAATCTTACGTTTTTCCAAAAATATCCGAGGTATATGGAATTGAGTCTCTTATTGGGTTTCTATCATTTTTAAATTATCATAATCCACAATATAATAATAAATAAAAAGGGGTTCAGTCCAAACTCATATTGTCTTATGGGCATTGACTAGATTGACTTATTGAGTTAGGTCTAGATCATCGGGTCACTTCTCGGTTGTCTTCTTGATAGGACCAGATCTGACATTTTGAGTAGGCCTCGAGGTCACCTAGTGCCCGACTATAGTGTCGGCCTGAAAGTGAATCACTCAGTGCCCGACCAATAGGGTCGGCCTGGAAGCGGATACAAATAGTATTTACACTATAAATAATAAGAGAAGAGGGTTAGTACAATTTTAATTAACAAAAAGGGGTACTAACATCACATCACATAATCTAACAAAATTTTAATTTTTTTGTTTGAATAAAATAATAATATTTATTTATTCAATCATTTAATTATTTATTTATTTATTTTTCAAAGGAACCAACATTTCAAATCACAAGCAACAATAATATCAAATAAATATATATATATATATATATATATATATATTTTTTTTTTATTATTATTATTATTTTTTCTTCTTCTTCCTCCCGTTCACTGTCTGCAACAGACAGTGAACCGCCGAGAACAGTGAAAAATGGATTTGAAAATGGGGGATTTTCTGGATTCGGTTTTTACATCTGACCGGTCCGATAGATTCCTCCGGGAGTTCTCTTTCCATAGGGAGAGGTTTGGAGCTTTGAAACTCAATAAGCCATCCGATCTTAGCACCGGAAGCTCACTGATACGAGGAACTCTAAAATTTTCCCTAAACTTTGAAATCATTTTTCTCACTGAAAAGAGAGCCAAATTCAAAATTTCTTGATTCAAAACTGATCGAAATTGAAAGGGGAATGCAGTGGTTACCTTGGATTTAATTCCTGGGCTGAAATCCGGATTTTTTAAAATTTTTCCTCTAAGTTACTGTTACTGAAACGGAAGCTTAAAGCAGGGGGGTTTTCGGCTGAAATCACAGAGAGGGAAAGCAGAAGAAAATTTGCTGGGAGTGAATCTGGTTGAAGGAGGCATGTATTTATAGGTTTTTGGCCGAGAAATTCGGTGAGCATGCGATGGGAAGGGACGACGCCGGCAAATTGGGCCGAGCAGAGACGCTGCAACAGTAAATTTTTGGTTTTTTTTTTTTGCGAATCAGCCCTCCACATTTTCCATTTTTGCAAAAAGGGCCCCATTTTGTCAAAAACTGGATTTTTAACTAAAAAAATAATTTCAAGAGCTCAAAAATTTAATCCAACCTTACAGATATGTTGGGTTTTAAAAATATTAATCACCATAAATTTTTTGGAATTTAACTCTTATTAAAAACCATTTATTTAAATAAAAACCATAAATTTATACTATTTACTTAAATAAAGAATTGTTAAAATAAACAATTTAGAAACATCATTTTGAGATGAAATGAAATAACTAGACCATTCTTAAAATGGTCTACCATAAAATACTAATTTCAAAATTTGTTTCATTTTCAAAACCCTTTAAAATAATTAATACTCCCTTTCGGGGTTTTGACGGGCGGGATTTAAATACCATTTTCTGAAAATAAATTCATTTTAAAATCAGAAATGCAAATCCTTTATTAAGGAGAATATTATCCACCAATATTATACACATATCAACAATATTTATAAAATAATAACTAAAATCGGTAAATTACCAAAATGCCCCTCCAGCTCGACGAGTCGGATCACTGAGTTTTCGGGCTCAGATCGGGCCAAACCTAGGCTTTCCTCAAAGCCTTAACCAAAATCTCTGAGATTAATCGGTTAAACAGGAATTAACGAGCTAAAGCACGCCTAATTTGGGGCAGGGTATTACACCAGGCCTAGATATGCTGATCCAAGTGAAACTGAGCCCTGTCGGACGGGCTAGCAGAATGAGCCGGTTGGATACGACAGCCCAGCAGTGGGTGGGAGTTGTAGAAAGTCCCACATCGGAAGTTAAGGAGTTTGAGAGGGGGTTTATAAGTAGCCTTACTCCTTCAAACCAGCAAGACGCGTTTTGGACCCAGACTTGGGTCGAGTCCGATCAAAAAATCGTGCGGGTTCGCGCGTGTGCACGTGTGTGTGCGAGGGGGCCCAAAGTGAATACTATCTTGCTGGGCTGAGCCCCAAGCCCTTTTTATGGGTCGGACTGTTACAGTTTTCAATGCCTTAAGGATTAGTCGAGACATCTGAACACCCTGATCGTAACAAAAAAAAAAAGAGAGTTAATTATACATTATATGAGTTGATGTTGGCAAAAGAATATAAATTACAAAACCTACTTGTGAGTGGAGGAACCCACAATTGCTGTTTAAGAGACTTCAAGTGATGAGTGAAGAAAAAATCTATTGAAATTTAAAATTTAAATATAAATTTTAATTAATAATATTATTTTATTTAATATTGAAAAGGAGTCTACTATTATTAGCTTGAATTAAATGTATATTCAAAATTTAAAATAAACATTTATACTTCTGTTTTTAATAAAAATAAGAAGCACGTATATGTATAGTAAAATTTAAATTTAAGAGAAAATAATAATAATTTGAAAAAAAATGCACATATTAAAATAGAAGAAGCTATTTCCCTTAGTTGATATTGCATATGGACATACCCTCAGCCTCTAAAGATCCACATGAATGGACTATTGTACGTAAATATTATCATTATTTTCTAAATCATTTATCTCAACAATATAAGATTAGCTTAAAACGACATCCTACAGACTCACGTGATGACCAACTACATTAGGGTTGGTCGAAGAATGTTGCCTTTAAAATTAAATCTATAATTATCAAGAGTCTAAAAATTATTAATAAATAGTTTTGAATGTATTGTAATCGGACAATTGAATTGAAATAGATTAAATCGAATAATGATGATATTATTTATATATTTTTAGAAATTAATTAATTTTCATTCATTAAAAATTCGAGTCTCTCACTTAGTGAGACAAAGTGGTGGGTGAGATGGTCTGCATTAATGAATAGGTGGGCTTACTTTTGTCCCATTGATTTGGTCGCAAGTGTTTTCGTTTCAAATTCGGATTTGGATTCCATTTAAATTTGTTTACGTTGTATGGGTCAACTATGATGATGAATATTTATAAATTAAATGATATTTATCAATGAAGTTTAAACTAATAATAATTTTATAAAATATTTTTTTCTCCCCAAACGGATCCAATTTTTTGGGTTCACCGAATTCGTCAAAACCTAGGAAGAGAGAGCGAGAGAGAGAGTCGAAGCGAAACACATATTTCTGATCTATTTTGCCACAGCGATGAAAGAATCCGATCTTCCAATCCATAATTCTACTTACTAACACCTCTTTCTCTTCTGATTCATTTCTTCCCTTCTCGCTCTGATCGATTTCTTCTTCTCGATTCTAAACAAAATCGCAGTCCAATCCTTTCCTTGCCATGCGACCCTGGTTTGCTGCGATATCCCTCTCGAGAGAGGAAGCCCTAGATATCTTCCAAAATTCCATCTCTTATCCGTCTCTGCGATCCGATTCGTCCATCAATGGCCGCCGAATCTCATGCCCCTAATACCAGAGGACTTCTCTGCAATGCCGGCGCTGGAGCTATGGCTGGTATTCCTCATTCCACCCTCCTTTTCCTTTCTCTCCGTTTGAATTCTTGGAAAGTCTGGTACTCTGGAAAATAACCCATTTTATCAAAAGTTTGTCAAACCCAAATTTTTTTTAGTTGAAAGTGGTAAATTTCAAGCCAGTGTGCTCTACTTTGGTTAAAAGTGATTATTTTCGAAGAAAGTTGTCTTCTTTTCATGCATATTAACGGAACCATGATGCATGGAAAGGAAGTGCTTTCCTCGAAATTAACCAAAATGGTTAGACCCGTTTCAGTTTTCGTTAAAAATGGTTATTTTCAAAGAAATTGATCTCTCCTTTTCCTTTTTCTCTGTTTGGATCCTTGGAAAGTTAGGTACTTTCCTGGAAAATGAACTCTTTCAACTGAAGTTTGGTCAAATTCATTACTGTTTTAGTTTTGGTCAAACCCATTTCTGTTTTTCAGTTTAAAATGGTTGTTTCCAAGAAAGTACTCTACTTTGGTTAAAAATGGTCATTTTCTGAGAATGTTCTGTTTTTCCATGCATCCAAATAGAGCCATGGTTCATGGAAAGAAAGTGTTTTCCTGGAAATTAACCAATTTTTTAAACTAGAATGGTTAGACCAATCTCTATTTTTTGTTAAATATGGTTATTTTCTAAGAAAGCACTCTGCTTTCTTTACATTCAATTGGAGCCTCTCTTTTTTTACTTGACTTGGTTCAATCCAGTTTGTGTTTCTTTTTAAATAATTAATTTTATGTTTTTGCTCATATTTTTTTATAATTGTAGGTGTTATTGCTGCCACATTTGTTTGCCCTTTGGATGTTATCAAGACAAGGTTTCAGGTCCATGGACTGCCGACGCTTAGTAATGGAAGCATCAGAGGTTTCTTCTCTTTTCCCAGTTTTCTGTTCTGCTCTTGTATGGTTTCATTTGTAATGCAGAAATTTTGAAGAAGATTTTGAATTTTTCACTAGGTTGTTTGCCAATTGAGTGAAATTATGACATCACCAAAATTCACTATTTTATGGCGCTGTTTTTATCTGTACGTTGTGTGATCCCAACAATATGATCCAACTTTTTGCATAGAGATCAATTTCAAGACTTTTTGAGGCTTGCATTTGTTTGAGTTGCATCTTCCTGTTGCAGTTTGAGATTTTGGAGGTTTCTTGATGATGCTTTTATGATCAGGCTCATTTGGATGCATGGAAAGGAAAGTTTTTTGCTGGAAATAGCCATCAAACAGAATCGGTTTAATTCATATTGATCTTTGGTTAAAATGATTATTTGCCAACAAAATGCGTCCCTTTCCAAATGGAGCAATCGATTGATGCAATGGGAAGCATGGATGTATTAGCAGGACTCCTTTTTTTTTTTCAACTTCTAAATGCAGCAGATATCTAGTTATTTTGGTTCATAAAATAATGGTATGGAGTGTTCTGTCAATTCGCTGCCGGCTTTTATGACCTTATCTTTATTATTATTATTTTCATATCCGTTGACTTGTGAGTTGAATTTCTTGAACCGAATTAGTGGTGTTCGATATCTGTGGGATTAGTCTCACCTTCTATGCAGGTCAGGGATACCCATGTTATAGAAAAAGAAAGTTGTGTTCGTGTTTCCATTGCATGCCTGATATCCATTCCTCGATCCAATCAATGCTGGTCCCCTACTTGATTAACGTGAAGTGCAATCTGTTTATGCAACACCCTGCAATGTGTGAACTGAATGAGATGGATAGCTTGACATTGATGTAACAAAGAGGGAGAAATGAAACATCTTGGTGATCTCTGTGAACCGATGATAATAAAAATTTTGATTGAAAAGGATAGAAACAATTCAAAAGGCTAAGCTTCAAAAAGAGACGCAATTACTCTCTCAATGCTTTCTTTAGCAATAGGATTGTCTACGGAATTTGCATCTCTTGAATCCTTGATAGACACCAGGAACTGACACATGTAAAATTTAAGAGAGGTTCCTACCTCCTTTACAATGGACAGAAATTCGATAACATCCATTGCCCTCATGCCATTTTTTTTATAATGCCCATGGCATCTGCCTTCCTCGACAAACTGTGGTATATCTACATAAAATGCCTCTCCTCATTCCTTAGCACCCTCTGTCACACATCTGCAATAACGTGATTGAACTGGCTGAGCACAGCAGGAAACAAAATGCATGAAGAAACCATTCTGATAATGTAGTTTTTTTTCTTTTTGAGTGGTCACTCAGATAATGTCGTTAGGATGGGACTACTTCTAAAAGAGAGCATTCTGTTCCTTAGACAAAGAAATTGACTAAGAAGATAGACAGATAGGTGAAAATTTTACTATATCACCAAATAAAATAAGCACCAGTAGTGCATTAATAGCCACACTAAGGATGCCACTTGAATTTAAATTGTGGTTTGATAGATTTATAATTATATTTTTAATGTGCTCAAAGATATATGTTATCTTAGTTTTGGATTTACTGTTTGAAGGTCCTAACTGTGTAATGTTTAATTCATTATGTGTAACCAGGCAGTCTCATAGTTGGCAGTTTGGAGCAGATTGTCAAGAAAGAGGGTATTCGTGGCATGTATCGTGGGCTTTCACCAACTGTTTTAGCATTGCTTCCAAATTGGGCTGTGAGTCCCCACATATCTCATTCTTGTACTTATTTATGGAGTCCTTCTTAGTCTATCGTGATTTCTTTTTGCTCAGAAAATTCTATATTTCGATAGATAAACGTGTTGGATACAATCTATATTTCCTTAAATGAACGTGAAGGATACGATCAGTGATGATGATTCCTTTTAAATTTTATAGAGATAGAAGACAATGACAATTACAGTACTTTCTACTGGTTATTTAATTATTATAATTAAGTAAAATAAACCTTCTTACCATTCGGATCATTAGTTTTGGGATGAATGTTTTGGCAAATGTTGGCCCTACTGGTGGTCAGTTGAGCCATATTTTTGTCCTGAACATCCTTTCACTTTTTTCTTCTTTTCACTGCACATTTGAATACTTTGGTCAGCGATGTGCACCTTTTGTATCACAATTTGTTTTTTTTTTTTGAGACTTGTGTGTTTCATCCATATATATTCAACTTGAAGAGCACAATTATGTGCAGGACTACAATTGAATGTGATGGAACCGAATTTAATACACTCTTGCATTTTTTTAAAATTTTTGTCGTTTGTTTATTATTATACAAGAATTCTTGACAAAATTTTGTGCTTTGCATGATTTTGTCTCACCAAATGTGCAGGTGTATTTCACAATATATGAGCAACTGAAGAGCTTGTTTTATTCAGAAGGTGAATTTCACAACTTGTCATTCATTGACCCTGGTCGTCAATAAAACAAAGGACCATTGGTTCTTCGTATTTGTTTCCGTCTTGCTACTCTTGTGAGCTCAAAAGTTTGAATCGGTATGAGAGGTTGTATTTCTGTACATCCTCAAATTTGTTAGAAATTGAAAATTTTGCAGAAGGTGACCACCAACTTTCAATAGGTGCCAACATGGTAGCTGCTTCTGGTGCTGGAGCTGCAACAACCATTGCCACAAATCCACTTTGGGTGGTTAAGACAAGGTTTCAGGTAGACGAAACCCTTCTTGATGATCTCTAATCTCTACTACTAGTGCGAAATATTATGTGTTTACGATAAGAATAACTCAAAATTCTGGCTCGTTTGGATGTTCTAATTTATCCCATTAAACTATCATGCTATGTTTTAATTCATCATTTTCTCCAAGCTTTATCCTCGATGTTGGAATGTTAAAGTTGTTGCTTGCCCATAAGTGGAAGATTCATACCATTCCTTGTCAAAATGCTCTATACCATATGTTAAGGGATTGCATAATGGGTAATGGGCGCATTAATGGAGGATTGAGTTGCATTGAGGGTTTTTATCTTTACTTGGGGCATTGCGGTCCTCTTTTTCATGGGTTTTTCAGTATACAATTGCAATGCTATAGATATAGCATAGCTGTTCTTTCTGATCCTTATTCATTATAATTATGCTTATAAAAAATTGTTCTCTAAAAAAAATCCGACTCTTTTCTGTTTTGTGTTGCCTTGATGCTGTGGATGTAGAAGTTGTTTAAGACTGTAATATAACAAAAATTCTCCTCTTAAAAATGATATTGCAGATACTCTGAACTTTAATTAAAAAAAAAGACTTGGTCTCAAAAATTTGTCCTTAAAACAATAAAAAATACAAGGTAAATAAAATAACAGAACTCTCCTCTTATATAAGAGGATTCCATTTGGTCACACTTTTTGGATGATCTACTGCTCCAATTATGCTGGTTGTAGTATACTTACTTTTTCTGCGGTCTTCATTTGATAAGTGTTACTTTTCTTGAGTGGGGTGAATTCTTATGATCAGGATTTTGAGATTTATAGAGCCCATGAGGGCCTATATAGATAGATTGGTTGGAAAGGTCTTTGCTTGAGTAATATGCATACAAAAAATTAACTTGATCGGATAAGTGAAGACATGTTTTTTAAGGTCCCAAAGATTTAATTTTATCCAGTGGTGGAAGTTCATATAGTTAGATCAACATGCTGTTTAACTTAGATTGAGGTAATTGGGCAAGGATCCATCCAATTCATGGTGATTAGGTGGGTGCGAGTGGGGAAGGGGTGTGATTGGGGCCATGGTGGG
Source organism: Chimonanthus praecox (assembly GCA_022113865.1). Classification (NCBI taxonomy): domain Eukaryota; kingdom Viridiplantae; phylum Streptophyta; class Magnoliopsida; order Laurales; family Calycanthaceae; genus Chimonanthus; species Chimonanthus praecox. The sequence goes on along the minus strand of CM039093.1, from coordinate 2,187,682 downwards.
CCCCATTTGGTTGGGCTCCTCAACTAGATCCTGGGGTTTCCATGGAGAGTCCTAAAAGTAATAGAAGAATCTGCATAGAGTTGAACAAGGAGAAGTGTCTAAAACATGAGTATATTGCTAATTTCAATGATGCGGGTAATATATGTTGCATCTTGTACCACCACCTATTTTTGGATCACATATGGTGTTGGGAGGAGATGTATTATTTGTGGTAATAATATCCTATCGCAGCTAAGCCTCTATCTCTCTCTCTCTCTCTCTCTCGTGGTGAAGGATCATCCAGCCACGGGATGGTCCGATCAACATTATGTACACATGGATTTATATAAGGCCTGACATGATCAGATAAAATTGCTTTATTATTAAATTCTAGTTGTTGATAAATGTTATTTGTTTCTATTTATCAACTTTTGTTTCTCTTTCTAGACCCAAGGAATGAGAGTAGGAATTGTGCCATATAGGAATACCCTATCTGCCTTGAGGAGAATAGCCCACGAAGAAGGTATTCGTGGATTATACAGGTAGCCCACCATATATAAAAGAATTCTTTTATGTATATATAAAAATATCTAGAGTTGAAACTTCAAAAATACCTAATTTAGATGCTAATTTTATGTTTGGAACAGTGGCCTGGTGCCTGCATTGGCTGGAATCAGCCATGTTGCCATCCAATTCCCTGCTTATGAAAAGATTAAGCACTACCTGGCCAAGCGAGGTGACCATTTCTATTTACCCTTCCTTTTTTTTTTTTCATCTTGGCCTTTTCAAAACTATATATCCTACTTGATCTCATGCATTCTTTTCAGATAACATCACCATTGATGCACTTAGCGCCAGTGATGTTGCTGTCGCATCGTCTGTTTCTAAGGTAGCTGCTTCGACATTAACTTATCCTCACGAGGTAATGCATAATGATTGACCACTTTTCTTCTTTTGAAAAGATATTTTATGGTAAGTTGTTTTTTGGAACTATACTGCGTTGAGTGTGTGTCCTATAATTCCTGCATCAGGATTGAGTAATTGACAGTATGTCCTAATAAGCCCTTTTTGTATCTCTCTTGGCTCTGTTAGTTGGACAGTTAGATCATTCCTATCCTGGTACCTCTTATTGTGTATGTGCGTGTGTGGTGACAATGGTCGAAAGAGAGAGAGAGAGAGAGAGAGAGAGAGAGAGAGAGAGAGAGGGGGTGGGGGGGTTGGGTTGTCGGGGTCGTGGTTAAATCCATGTCAATGAGCCCCATATATCCCAATTGCAAGACATGTGGGGCTGTGCTTGGACGAGGAGAAACTAAAGCGGGGGATTCTCCTAGAGTAGGAGAACTCAGAAGAACATCCTACCTCTTAAGTTTCTCATGGAGACCTATCGTTTGAAGTTCTACTAATCCTATTTGGATGGTTCTTAGGTGGATAATTCAAATCGTTAATCCAATTTTATGGTTCGTTAATCTTTGTGGCCTCCAAACCATTGTTAGAATGATCCATTCATGATGATTTTTTTTATAAGCCCTCCATCCAAGTATAATCCTTTTCAACCAGATCCATTTTCATGGTCTAAGATATGGGTGAGTCTTATTTTAAGAATCTGAATAGTTGAAAAAAATAGAAGTATTATCATTTGGAAATAAAAATTTGAAAATATGACATGTTTCTAGCGATTCTACTCCAATCAAATGAAACAATATTAGAAATTTTGATTTAAATTAAAATATCTAGAAATCGATCTAACAGTACGAAATGAACGGTTAATAGATAAAAGAAACACTTAAATTGGGTATAAAGTTGAAGACTTTGACATCAAGAGTTACATTAATTAGACCTTTCAAAAAAAGAGTTACATTAATTAGGTTAGTGTAAGATTTGGTTCCTTGGATCATCACTAGATTGACAACATATTCCAACCACAAAGAATACGTGACTTAAATGTGAATTTGTTCAGTTATTTTCTCATAATACCCTTCTATTTACAGGTGGTGCGGTCAAGGCTTCAAGAACAAGGGCACTATTCTGAGAAGCGGTATACTGGTGTGATTGACTGTGTCAGGAAAGTATTCCAAAAGGACGGTATCCGTGGCTTTTACCGTGGGTGTGCAACCAATTTGATCAGGACAACTCCTGCTGCTGTCATTACATTCACTAGTTTTGAGATGATTCATAGATTTCTTGTTGCTGTATTTCCTCCCGAGTCACAGCCTCATACATTGTGACATTTAATTTGATTCCATACGAAGTTGTAGCCTTCGAAGGGAAGGAGTCGTTATGGAGCTGTTTCTGCTGTATGCAGCAGCATCACCCATTCATCTGGAGGCATCACAACATTGCCAGCCTCCTTGCGAATATTTGTACTTTGCCGACTCAAATTCATGATTGGATTTGTATATCTTAATTGTTGAGGTGATACACCTTCAATGATTGTATTTCTGTACGTTAAACTGATAATTGGCATCCAAATGGATTTTGCACTGTGTAACATGGGGAACAAAGTATAATGGTCTCCTCCATGATCAAAGTTGTAATGTTTATGGTAATGGTGATTATGATGGCAACAAAGACAGAGATGGACGATTGTTTTTAATAGTATGATCACATTTGATAGTATCAAATGCATTGACTCTGGTGGAAGCAAATCACTGATAATGCAAAGTTCATTAATCACTGGTGAGATCAAACCCATTCATGAGGCAACTGATGTTGAGAAGCTCCAAACCCCCTTTATTCTATATTTTCATTTGATCAAGGGGATTGATTTGGACATTTCATCCTTCTTGTCCTTTTTTAAGTAAATTTACCAAATTGTCCATTATGGAAATTACAGCAGTCTGTTGCATCATAAATTATTGAAGGGTGTTTTTGTCCTTTGCCTGAAAAGAGAGAAGGGCTTTCTCCTCAGTAAAAGGCTAGTTGTTTTGATCAACCCTCTTGGATCGTCTATTGTGTCAGTAATCATCATTTGACATTTAGCTGTTGACATTTTGCATAAATATGGTATTACCAAATGAAAGCATGATTACTTGTTAAACACATCCCTATTGGATTTTACTTATTTTGAGTGATTATGATGGCTATATTATGATTGATTGAGAATGATGTGATAGGCTTGTTTGTTAACAAAAGAGAATGATATCTATTTTTGTCATTTGGAATCTAAACAAATTCCTCCTTCCTGGTAGGAATAAGTGATGCCATAAAAAAGTAGAACTAACATCATAAGTGTTGCAGGCCATTGTTTTTCCAATTAAGACTACTATTTGAAAATAGTGCCAATCAAAATGGCAAACTGGGGCTTTAATGCTGTGTTTAGATCAGGAAAAACAAGTGAAGAGTCAACAAAAGAAAGGGAAAAATAGTAATGCTTGGATAAAAGAGAAAGCAGCGAATCTCTTCCTTTGGCTTGCTTTCAACTGTTTGCCTACTTACGTTCCTAGTTAGAGAGTCGAAAAATATCGAGCGATATTTTTTTATATTAAACATATTTTTTTTTCTCTCCTTAGTTTGGACCCCGAAAGCTCATGTATGGATAGAATGGGTTTTGTTAGTTACAAATGCAGACTTAATATTGTATGGCATAATTTGATTGATGTGGCCCACCCATCAATAGTAGAACATAAGATATCAACGACTTGGATGCAAAAGTTATCCAATTAAAACTTTAGAAAAAGAAAAGGGAAAAAGGAAAGAAAAATCTTACCTCCCTTTTCTAAAAGAAAACATGCAGCCAACCCTTATCCTTTAACTTTGTCTTTTGGATGTCTGGACTTAAAAAAAAAAAAATCATTAGATGGAGAATTCATCTAACATCGAACGTTTAGATTCAGGAAACATCCATAATACCCAATAGCTCATAATTTGGATTTGATGTTCCTCAAGACTCTTCTCTTAGAAGAAGAAAAATGCAATGGATTGCTCTACAGTTCAGGTTTTCATTATGTAAAAGTGGGGCATACTTGTCATATAGTGAACTTTTTAATTAAAAAAAAAATAGATATCGAATTACTCACTTTATTAAATGATAAGTACTCAATGTTGCAATTATAAAAAAAATGTGAATTTGAGTTTTATAATCATAGCTCAAAAATCCAAAACTCATATTCAAACGAGTCAAGTAATTCAGATGAGTTTTTAAACTCAATTAAAAAATCTCAATAGTCAACTAAGATTGACTCGTTCGAGATTTTTCAACTTTCTAACTATCGTTATAAGTGTTAGAATGATAGTTGAGCTATTAAGAAACAATTTTTCAAACAACATCGATGGTAATGATCATCTTATGTAAACAAGGCTTAGTATCACACCCTAGGTTTTGAATTTTGGCTAAAATATGAAATTTCAGCTGATACTTGTCAGATTTCTAAGCGCCTAAGTACATCGCAATTTATAATGAAATTTCAATATTTCCAGTTGGGGCCAAAATTTTGACAGAAATTGGGACTGGGGTTTAACTTTTATAACTGAGTCCTCGGGTCATATGCAAGCTCTTCTATCCACAGATAGGGTAAAATTACATCAAGTGATCCATTGGGGTGGGATTGAATTCGAACTTAGGATTCCTGCTTCCTGCCACGGGTTCCTGGCCAACACACCAATCCCTTAGAGTTAAATTGAGACTAATTTTTTACTGAAATTTCGGTGAAATAAAATTTTTAAACCAAGCATGGCCTAGAATCATGCTTTGGGTTTAAAATTTTGGCCAAAATCAGAAATGGTAAGATATTTGTCAAATATCCAAGGGACAGATATGGTTCATTTTGTTTTATTGGGAACATTGAAATTTCTGACATTCTGGGCCAGGTCAAATTTTTCGCAGAAATTGACCAGGTTTAAGCCTGAATTTTGGCTGAACATTTAAAAAATAAATAAAATACCTAGATTTGAATGGGTAAAATGACTGAAGTATTGATCAAAATATATCAGCCCATTAAGGCCCGATTGTGGCAATAATTCAAACCTGGATCATAGTATCATACTCAACTCAAATGGTTCTGGATAATTGGGACCTATTGCACTTGGGCTGCTTTAAATATTTGTGGGTCTAATTATAGGGTCCAGTCCAGGCTCTAATGGCACACTTTTGCTGGTGGATAACATGAAAGTTTTGAATAATACATAATACAGATGGACCGACAATAGTAGTCACAGTCCCATGAGAATAGAAAAAAAAAATAGCAAAATAAAATAATCACCTGTATAAAGTTTTAATAATTTACAAACTAAATAAAAGAGATAAATTTTGAAAACTTAAAAAATATGATTTAATTTATTTAATTGAAATGATTTTTTATAGAAAATATATTTAATTATAAAGGTACCACTCATAGGGGTTTTAGTAGGACTGTGACTGATATTTTCCACACGTAAATTAAAAAATATATACATAATTTGAAGCAAAATCAATCACCAAAATGCACATAGATATGCACATGAGGATGGTCCACATAGATGGAAATTGGGCATGTGACTAGTTTGAAATTGATTTTAAGTTTTGGACTGTTCACTTGGCTTCTCTTTGATTTTTTCCTCCTTTTGATATTTAGGTCATCAAGGTTGACATCTATTTCTTTTAAAGTATTAAATTTCTAATTAATACATTTTAATTTTTATTAATTAGGAGTATCCTATATAGGCAACTTGAGGAGAGACTTAAGTATTGATTATTACCATATCGATCACATCGACTGGAAAAGATTTAAAAAAAAAAAATATCAGTCTTCAATCTCACCAAATTTCGGTGATATATCAGTGGGGCCTACAAAATATCAAGGATATATCAGTTGATATTGTATTTTTTTTATTTCTTTTAAAAAGGCCGATATCGACCTCATTTTTTTTCTTAATTTAGAAAAATTAGAAAAAATAACGGGCAATATTTGAAAAAAGAAGAAGAAGAGGACAAATATTGTCAATATATCGCTAGTATTTGAAAATTGCCAATATATTCACTCAAACGATTTTTTACTCTTACTACAGACTTTCAATTACAGTAAAAATAAATATTTTTTAAATAGTGTTTTATTTATCATTATCAATGCCAATTTTCCTATAAAAGAAAATACTATTTTTGCTCTATCTACTGAATTTAGACATTCGTGAATGTTCTAGAAAAGGTGAGTTGCATCAAATACGAAGAGAAGGCAAAGGCCACCTTCGTATGTACTGATTAGATCTTAACCGACCATCCAATGATTACTGCCCGAGTAGAACACTATAAAAGTTAGTGACAAGAAAATTAATGGTAATAATAAAAAATTAAAAGAAAAAAATGCCAACTAAATTCATTAAAACCCATTAAAGGAAGATTGGAACCATTTAATCGATGTGACTCTGTACGACCCATGAGATGAACGGCTGAGATATGAAGTTGTTAATTTTTAGTATTAACTGTATAAAAATGACATCATTAACATCTTAAGCAATGAAGGGTTTGACACCCTATAATTATTATTTTTTTAAGAACTTTTTTTTTTTTCTTTTCTAACATGTGAAGTGCCAGTGCCACAAGGACAAATACCCAAAAGAGTGGCAACTTTCCAACTAAGTTACTAAATTCTAACCACTTGAAAGTACTATTTTATGGTCATTAATTATGTTGTTAATGATTCTTAGCACTCTAATCTAACCTATGTGAGAAATAGTTGTCCTACTAATTTCATTAACCTTTTTAAAGACAAATGAAAATAATCTTGTCTGATTTCCCTCGTACAAAAAGGAGAAACCTAAACTAAATTTTACTTCATAAGCATTTTTGTTGTTTTCAAAATTTTCAGCATTTGATCAACAAATCCCCTTTTTTCAGCAAAGTGCTCTCTATAACCTAATGTCTAAAAGGTTATGATGAGGTTTTGACACAAGTTTTAGAATTAAAAAAATTAGTAATTTTTTCGTTATTATAATGCTTTCATTTATGATATCTACACGGATCTGTTCTCTCTCACACCACTGATCCTCTATAAATTACAGATGTGTTCAATTTGATATACCCATAAATTTAGTTTAATGAATTTCTTTGATGAGTAAAGTTGAATATTTGAAATATTTTAAAAACACGATTTTACTTATTTAATTAGGATAAAATTTTATATACATCATATATAAGTTTTATTGGACCATAAATATATAATCCAAAGACCCAATTTTTTAAAAAGCCCCTTAAGCTGAATAAAATAAGGGGGAAGAGAGAGTTAGAGTGAATTAAGTCATCATATAAATGAAGACTTGAAGTTAAAGAGGCAATCCAACTCACAGCCAACAAATGGATTCATTCCATTGCATTAAAAATTAAGTCTAGTTCTATACAATACTTAGGTTGGTGGTGCAGGCAATTATTAGATCTAAACCCTAAAACAATTGTAATAATATGTGTTTATATTTATTTTTTGTATATTAATATATATTAGACATAAATTATGTATAAATTAATGGTACCATGGTAGGGAGACATGATGGGTTTAAAGTTATGAGGAACACATCTACAATAGACAACTCACTACTTTTCTTTAGAAGGAGCTTTTGGGTTAGTTGAGTTGTCCAACTCAATGGCTTTGAAGTGGACAACTATTATTCTTAATTACTAAAATTAGAGCATTATATATAATTTAGTTCATCATTTGGGTCTATTTTGAGCTAACTGCTGAATCTATTCTCTTCTCACATAATAGTGATTATAGCCTTAATGAAATTAGATTATCTTTTCTTTTTAAAGCATTTAATAAACATGAGACTTCTTGACATTGAAAGAGATATGACTTCTTGACATTCAATAAATAAATTTATAATGGGTTTTATATTCAAGTATAGATATTTCTAAGGCAAAAGTAAATCTTGTGTATGGTTGAAGGAGGTATGGTATATATTTTAAGTGATGATCAGCATAAAAGTGCGGACATACGGGTCAATCATTTAGGGTGATGGCAGGCTCATTAGAAAGGTCTTTGTTTGATTATATGATCACTTAGCAAAATAACTTAATTAGATCAATAAGTCATTGTTTTATAGTCCTCAAAATTTAAGTACTTTAAAGTATTTTTAATTACTAAATTTTGTATCTTTTAAAAATATGACTTAAATAATCCAAAAATATATTATTTGAAATTTTTTGACGGCATAAGTGTGCTGTAAAAGAGGGTTAATCAAGGCCCAAACAATTGCATTTGTGGGAAAGAATCATTACATTGATTTATGATATGATTAACAAAGGCAAGTTATTTTGAGCCATTGATTTCATGTGGTGAGATCATGATGAAAAATGAAGCATGGAGGGGTCCAACCCAAAAGGTCTTTGTAAAATCATGGTTCATCAATTCCTGCAAAATGTATGGTCCCAAAAGTGACCTGGTCCACAACTCTTTGTTCCAAGAGAATCCAATGTTTTCTAATCCCATCTTTTTTATTTCTTAATCTTAGGTTTTAGAGAGATAAGCTTAAATGATTAGGCAGAATTTAAAATTTTTCATCGACACTTATGGGCATCTCTTTTCCAACGAGGGTAAGAAAAAGGTGACATGGGTCATGGTTCTTTAACAATATAAGGAATTAATTTAGACATCAGTGTATTTCTTAATATAAATATTTTTATATTATTTTGTAGAAAAATGAAAGACAAAATAAAAAAATTAATTTACCACAAAATGATGCATGATATTAATTATGTCACCCCAAAAGAATTGAGGTGAGGCTTTCATTATTTCTTGGGAATGGCTAGTACCCATTTGCAAGTTGCAAGAATACATGATGATGGTTTTTCTTTTCTTTTCTTTTTTTTTTTCTAGAAAAAATTAGGGGTTCAAGTGATAGTGGAACTTAATTAGATGTTTTAATCATTAATCCTCCATATGATTAAAATTTGATCAAATATTAAAATAAGAGGTACCTTTCTCACACCAATTGAAAATGACCCTTTACAATTCATGATTGATTGCCTCTCTGTTCTCTACTCTTTACTCTCTTTAGATTTAGATTCAATGTAAATTCATGTCATTCAATGCATCGTGGCCATTGGATTGATTACTAATAGTGAAAATATTTATCTAATAATTTATTTTGATCTAAAAACCCATGAGTTAGGATGATTCAATAGGTCCTATTTTAAATAGTTTAATAGTCTTTATGTAATCAGTTCTTCTATTCATTCATTTTATATAGGACAGCTCTCACCCATTGACATGACTCATCAGAGCACCTAAGCTTTTAAGCACGTCATTTATTAGAACTATCATCAATACAATTGATAATATTGAAAGATTTTAAATATTAAGCTCGATTTATTATTTAATAGGGATTGAGTCTGAAACAAACATATCAGCTGAGTTAGATAAAGCTTAGTTGAAAATCAACAGAAATAAAGAGAAAAATGGCTGAGTCCTGGCCCGGGTTGTGATAGCCTCCTACCAATGTTAATCAAGTTAAGTAAATTCAAACTCCACCTATTTTTGAACCTTATTGATTGGACTCGAGGTAAAAATGAGCAGTGATGGGATCACACCCTTTTCAATAGAAAGAGAATCTTTTTCTTTTTACACAAATATCAATGTTTAAATGGTAAAAAGCTGGTAGAGTTGAAATGCTTAAAAGTTAAAACAAAACTTAGGAAAAATTAGTAAAAACTTTAACGAAATTTTTATTATCGAGATTATCTTTTAAATGGGTATAATGGTGATCTGTATTAAGCTTAACCCATTTGACATCTTATCTCTTGATTTTAAATTTTTAAATACATTATATTCATTGAAATTTAAAATATTAAGATAGCATGATTTGAATGATCAATTGATAGTGAAATCTTATATACTTTAGATTAATGTAATCACCTATTTAAAAAACCCGGGTATAGAAGACCCATAATTCATTCGATGGTCTTAATTAGAAAATCTCACTAACTTAATTAAAAAATTAGAGGAAAAGATGAAAGAGATCACTACATAGAGAAAGGAGATGTGGTTATTTGTAAAGAAGAAACTCCTTTCCTTTTGAGCCTTTTTTAAAAGAGGTCCACCTCCACATTGACACCAGCCAACCATTTTGCTTGTAGTAATTAAAATGCATAATGCCATCTTAGCTGGTTTTCGGTCACTGAACTATTTTATGGACACCTCATGTGGGTAGTCATGTTCTTTGATATTTAAATTAACCACATCATTTTTAAATCCATGATGCTTTATCTTCATAAATTATAACCATTTTGGGGAAGATAATTTTTATTTTTTATTTTTTATTATTGAAGTGCATTTTTCCTTTGGTAAAAATCTCTTTGATAATAAGAGACATTGAATTTCCTCTTTTATCCACTTATTACCATTTAAACGATAGAGTTAAACTAGAGAGACATATGAATAAGTCATACCATTAGATAGATCATGGGTTCACAAATTTAAATTTATCTAATAGGTGATAATATAGATATAGAGTATATAAAATTTCAATATCAATTGGCCTTTAAATTTTGCTGAGTAGATGTCATTACTTTTAAAAATTTAAATTCAAGAAATATGACATCAGTGAAGGTAAAACTTATAAAAAACTACTCATATGATTATTTTTACATTAGACTCAACAATGTAATCCTTAAAACTTATTTTTAAAAGATGTCTCTCACTATTTGTCGAGATGATGTCTTTATTATAAAAGTGCCAACACTTCTATTATTTTCCTTAACAATCTACTCATTTATCTTCTGTGCTTGGTGCATGGATATGTTAAATTATAAAAATTAAGAGTTCTTATAAATGTCTCTCTTTAATTGGGTCTTGTTGTTTGTTTGTCCATTCAACTATTACATGCTTCAATTTCACACTCAATCAATTAAGTTTTAAATTTCCTTGAGATCCATTCGGCCTTCACTTCAGGGTATAAAATTTGGGGTTGATATTTAAAATAAAAATAAAAATAGGAAATATGAAATTCATATTCTCTAGTATCTCACAGTGACATATAATCTCTATTATAATTCATAATTTTTTTGTTGTAAAAAAATCTGAATTTCATAAAAATATTGAAATATTAAAAAAATCACATAAACATCTTAAAACTATATCAATTACATTAAAAGATCTTCATTTATTTCCATAAATATTTGTGTAGTATTTCATTAATTTTCAACAACAAATAGCAAAATAAAAATTATCTTAAAATCAATCTTTTATTAATTAAAGAAACTTAGAGAATTACACAAATACCATACAAACTATATCAATCCCATTAAGACATCTCCATTCAATTCCATAAGCTCACTCAATATTATTTCATTAAAATTTTCACAAAAACACCAAAATCAGAATTATCTTAGAGCAAAAATAAATAAATAAAATCGAATAAAAATATTCCAAAATGCTCAATTTTTTTTTTAAAAGTTTAGAATTGACAAATTATCTTATACACTTAAAGAATTTGTTTCTAAACTTTTTAAAATTATATTCAATATAACATTTAACTCGAAAAATAGTTAAAACTTTTTTTTTAAATAAAAGAAATAAATATGGTTGATATGCAATGAATAATACACTTAGATATCGACTGATATTTTAACCTGTGTCAGGTCCAACCACATTTCAATAATCTTGTTGAAGGAAAATGGGGCTGTGGTGAAATACTTTTTTGAACAAATTGGCAGTTAAACAGTAGGCCCACCATCATTGACCTTAAAACGGGTCAACTCCCATTTGGACAGCAATCGAACGGCTCAAAAATTCGTACACGTGTGCTGGTGAGTTTGAAGTGGAGTACCTTTTTGGGTATTACGGTGGTCTACCGTACTACTATGAATTTCAAAGAGGATCAAGTTGCCGGTTTGTAATCAAAGTTGAGAGGGTCCCACACGTGCGAGTCGATTCGATTGGGCCGGCTGCCTTACAAGAGCATGCCGGCCTAACTCATGACGCGTGGCCACACAAAGACGCGCCACCTGGGCCCTTCTTCCTCCTTTTTTTTTTCAAAACGAATTACCGAACCTGCTAGGTTCGGCTACCAAACCACTTATTTGAATCTTGTCGAACGTTGGAGGACCGTGGCACGTGATTTTACAATAATACCCCTGCATCCTTGTACATATCTTACCTATACTTATAAAAACCACTGTACAACATAATTTCATATGGATCAAATTAGTATCCTCTTAAGATTTTTAAGATAGGTAGCTAATACTCACTGATTTGGCATATCAGTCAATGCGATAAGTATTGGTTAATATAATTTGATGCATACTTTTATTTACACATTTTTTATTTTTTCAAAAAAAAATAAGAAAATTACATATCAAGCCATACATGTTACATGACCATATCCCTCAATAGAATGCATATGGTATCTTCCATATACGATATGTTTCGATTTATATTTTAATATGAGCTCCAATCTATAGCCTCTAAATACTTTGCACAGGATGACTTAATTGGCAGTCACTTTGGCTTAGGAGTTAGAGATTTCACGCATGGCCGGCCCTGGATATAGGCGGCGTAGGCCGCCATTTAAGGCCCTCTACACTTAAATTCCTTAATATAACAGTCACAAAGAGCCCCTAAAATCTCACTCCGCCTAGGGCTCCTAAGATTTTAGAGGATCTCAGAGCCAGCCCTGGTCTCACGTTCAAATCCTGTAATCACCTTATGCTCGTAGCTTGGAGAAATCTGCATTCATATGTGTTCTACTCAATGCCCTTATTCTTTTTTTCTTAGGCCTAAGTACATCAGGTGTAAAAAAAGAAAGAAATGATTTATATCCGTAAAAAAAGAAAGAAATGATTTATATCCGGCAAATACTAAATATATCAACTTCTTCTTAACCAGTGACCTATGTACTCAACAAGCATAATTGGACGGCTAGGATTGTTCCTGGTGGCAATAGATAATTGCAATTAATGGGTCCCATCTATTAGGTGGAAGAGATAATCTCAGAATGCAGCCAACTGGCCCCATCAAATTCTAGGGTCATCTAAGCAACAGATAACTAACTTGTTGCTTTAAAAGGAGGAATTTTCATGTTCTATTGTCATTGCAGTAATAATCCTTTTTTTCAAGTTACTAAGCAACAACCGCCACCATCTTATGTTTTATTTTTATTTTTTTTACATTAACGTAATTTTGAAGATTGTCTTCGATTTTCTTTCCCCTCTTCACATTTATCTGTTTCCATGGAAAAGAAGTTTCTGTAAAATCCACTTTCCTGTCATGATTCTATGAGAAGTTATGTAGAAACATGCTTAAAGAAGTCATTTTGTCTGCCTGTTTTCCATGGAAATCTTTGAAGACTACAAATGAAAAAAAAACAAAAAAACTTTCTGGCCCAATGAAATGCTCATTTTGAGATATTTTCCTTTAAAAAGTTCTTCAAAAATCAACAAATGTTACACTTTTTCTTTTCTTTTTAAAAATACAAAGTTCGTTGAAATTTAAGAATTTTAAAATAAATGGTGAAGATTCAACACTTGATGAAATTGCCATCATCAATGTTTTTTTAAAAAAAACTAAACCTATTATCTAATTTAATGTTAATTGACCTATCTAATTCCTAAAGTAGTTCAAATTATCTAAAAATTATTACCATTTTTATTTATCTTTTCTTTTTTCTCTCTTTTTTTTTTTCTCTTAAAAAGTCATTTTCATATTGTTGCACATGATCTTATGTGGATCATATTATCCCCATATCTTACTTTATGAAAGCAGAAGTTATATTTTTGTCATGTTGCACTTGATAAGTTAGTACTTAGTAGGTCCCATCATTTTAAGTATATAATTATGGAGTAAGCTAAAAATTAAGATCTCAAGTGATTATCAACTATATGACCCAAATGCATTAACTTAATAATCAGTTCAATGTTGATTTTGTTGAATCTAAATTTAATGAAGAAAAATGAGCTTTGATGCTGAGTTTTGTTTTTAGAATATTCAAACGACCTTATAATCCACATGCTAAGGCCTACTATTGAATATAATATTTAATAAAAAATATAATTTTTATTTTTTTAAAATAGGAGGTGTCAGATTTGAGTCTCTATAGCCTCACCTAGTATGACCTAAGACAACAGGTATCACCAGTGAGGATTTTATGCTGAATTTCCTACTATTTTCCATAAATTTTAAAAAAAAAGTAGTATATTTTTATTATTTTAACATTTCCACTTGAAGGTAGCACTTTTGATGTTATACCATCCCTCTACTTTGAATAATAATACCCGGGAAAAACTTTATAGTATGTCCAAAATAGTGGCTTTTGAAAATACTTTGATTTTAAAATTTTGAATTAGGGGTTGAAATGTTACATCGACCTCACCAATGTCATATAAAATTAGAAGGTATCTGACATTCCAATGATGTGGACAAGTTCGAAAAGTTCAAACAAATTTGAAACTTTGAAGTTGGAATTATACTTCCATACTCAATGTCCAACTACAAATTTATATTCAACACATATTTTTCCTGATATACGATCCAAGGATAAGGTTGTAGTTAGGGGACCCGAGATGGAAGGCAACTTATAATAGTCCTGATAATTAAAAAAAAAATGTTATATTTAATTATTGATCAATATTTAAAGACATTATACAGTGTGCATAGGTTGATATATAATTGTATCAATATAATAAATTTAATATTTATTTTACTAAAACATCTAAAATAAAAATATTGATATATTCGACCTATTTTAACTTGACTCAGTCGATCTAGCATTGAGTAAGTTTTTATGACAGTATATATTGGCCAATACATTACATCTTTTGAGGTTTATGTTTTAACATGGGTTAATATTAGAGTCAAATTCAAAGAGATTAGAGTGATGGTCAAGCGAGAGTCCTTACTTCGATTCCCACTCTATCCAAAGGGCCACTCTCTCTAGAGTTATATAGTGTTTGTGGATGAAGAGATTTACGCGTGCTCTAAAGATTAATTAAGTGTTCTAAGAAGCTTTGACAAAATTAAATTATGATTAGAGTAGTTTAGTAGGCTGGGTAATTATTATCATCATTGAGCCATCCATATCAAGGTGGCTGAGATCATTGACATCAAATTCATTCATCATTTCATTTCCAAGCCAATCGATTTATATTTCTGGCATCTCAATCTATGATGGAGAATTCATGTCAACAGTGTAATCAGCTAATTGTAAGTTAAAACTATCTTTGAATTTTAATATTAAAACTATCATTTCCAACACTTTTTTTTTTCTTTCTCATGTACCTTTTGACACTGTCAAATAAAATTCCAAAAAAAGGTTCATTTTTTATGATGGGCCGAGTTCTTAAATCCAAAATTTATGAATCATATTCTTACCTATTTAGTAAATGACTATTATATAAATAAGATAATTGAATTTACTTTTGATGACAACAGTGACGAGGATGATAGAGAAAATCGTAATCTATATATACAAATATTTAGCCAATGTATAAGCTAAAATTAAATTTATGAACCCCATAACTATATATAACAACAAATATACATCTATAGGGAACTTTATAATGCTGGTTAGTTAAATATTTAATTTTCAAATTGATTGACATTGACACTGCCAAATTGTCACATCCTCAAATCTACGGCTCATAAAATTAAATAAGGCTGCAACTTGGGCCGAGCGGGTCAGGTTCCTTAAAATCCAATCCGACTCGAGTTGATATACATGGAATCTAACTCGATCTGACTTGAATTCTCAACCCGAACTTCACAATCTGACCCGACCTGAATTTCATATGGGTTTTTATCTTCTCAACCCGACCCGACCCATTGACCCAAAATTCTCAACTCGATCAGCATGATTTCTTAGCCGAGTCAAAATCTGACCTGAGTTGCAGCCCTAAAATTAAATGACATTATCAAATCTATTCCGCGCGAGATAATTTAACTAACAAATACTTTTGTTCAGGAACCAGAGGTTCTAGGTTTTAGGTTCGAGTTCCATAGTCATTTGAGGGGCGTGGCTTTAGAGAGACCCTGTACATCCGAAGTTTTATCGAATACCAGAGAAGTGAAAGTCTTGGCTTTCTTGGTGATGAAAACAAAAATGACATTATCACAACCACATGATCAGCCTACAAGCCTAAAAAGTTTGTTGAGTCAATTGATTAAGACTTGATGGCCAATTTCACTTTTGGACCATTTGATAGAATAACCAACTGAATGGACGGGTTGGATGCAAAATCACAACAGACATGGACACGTGTAGGGTGGTGATGTGGAGGGTTTTTTTTTTTTTATTCTTTTCTTTTTGTCCTTGCTTGGGTGAGTAAACAACAACTTTATACATGCTTTGCTTTGATTTAAATGTTAAGCAAGGTAGTTCAGTCATTTTCGAAGGCTTCTATAAGATAAAATTTAATTATATTCTGGTCTCTATGTTGTGAATAATTTTGACAGCAGGAATATTTTAATCATTAACCTGAACTAGAATCCAAAGCAAGAGGTGCAAGTCACATTGGATAAAAACTAGATCCACATTGGATTTGGAGTTAGGTTGGTTCTAAGTTTTGATCAGATTTTCTTAGATTGAGTTTGACTTAAAAAAAAAAAAAAATTCAGATACTCGATCCAAAATATTTTAAGATAATATATAACATTTTTTTATATTTAGTTACATAAATATATTTTTTTATTTTTATAATTAAGGTATTCAGGTGTCTTAGAGTACATGATTAATCTTTGGAGCATCTACAAATCTCCCTATTCACACAAATCGAATAACTTATGGAGAGTGACTTAAACCCAAGATCACCCGCATCTCATGTGTATTCTTGACCGCCAAATCAACTCTCACGATACATAAATACATTTTATAAATCTCAATTATCTCTTTCATACAATTAATATAAAGATATTTTATTTATTTCATTTTGAACCACTTTATTTTCAAATTTTGTGGGACATTAAATTTTGTTTTCATTTTTGGACCTATTATAATTTTTTTTATTTTGTCTCCATAGTTGAGGTTTTATGTGCAATCTATAGAAATGTCAGGTTTTTGGGTCCAGTTCCTGGGTCTAGGCCATTTTTCTTGGTTTGGATCGATTGGTAGAAGACAGGTATTTTAGTTCTCTTTGGATCATATCAGGTCTAGATTTAAAATCTTGGTTATGGACTGGATTAGCATAAATTGTTTTGACCCGACTTAACTTGCAACTATAGTTTATATGTAATATATATATTATGAATAAGAGTTGGATAATATTTCACCATTAAAGTTTATCAGTATAGTTATAAAGTTTATTGACAAACATCAGAAATATTGATGCTTTGCATTGAGTAAAAACTTTGATTCATTTTGGTCCAATTTTTTTTTTTTTTTGACATAAATTTCTTTTAAAAACTTTAATAGTGAAAAATTAAAAAGAATCTATGCCCAAAATGGATAAATTTCTCTAGAAGTCCGGAATATCGAATATCACCAATATTTGAAACTCAGATAGAATGACTAGATATGTAGAGAGTAAATCTTTTTAAATCCTAAAAATATAATTCTCTTTAAACCGTGTTAAATCCAGTAGAATTCAAAATAATTTAAGAAACAATCTCCTCTTATATTGAAATGAAAAGTCTCATCAAAGCTCACATAGTTTAAAGAGAAAAGCGGGAGGTGTCGTATTCGAACTCTTAAGATTTAATTTGGTGTACTCTAAAGACAGTAGATATCACTTGTCGAGGTTTTACACTGACTAAGTTGAAAATTAAGAACCAATTAAGAATATTTAATTTATTTTCATAATATTTGTCAAATAATATAAATTATACGCAAATATAATTTTTCTGTGAAATTTACGGAGAAAATAGATAAATTGCGTGCGGCCGGACATCATCGACTCTTTCTCTATAAAAACTCTTTAATAAGTCTCATTCGGCCGTTCAACTCGCAAAACAGTCAACTCACTCACCCACCCACCTGGTGGCTGTTGCGATTTGCAAATTAACCCAACATTTGAAAATTAACTTTCCATTTTTTTTTCTTTAATAAAAAGTGTTTCCGTAGCTCAGGTGACCGCTCGGTTCGGAGATTCCGAAGCTAGAGGTTCGGACTCACTTGAAGGCGATATTAGAACGAAACTGAGCGAGTCTTTGCAGAGAAAAAGAAGGAAGCATGGCGGATTAGTAAAACTGTGCAGAGAAAAAGAGAAGAAAGAAAGAAAGAAAGTAATTCATATAAATACAGAAACACCTCTCTCGTCTCTTTTCTTCTTCTCCACTTTCCCAAAACCCTCACTTTTTCTCTTCTCATTCGCCTCTCTCGTTTCTAAAACCCTAATCGCTCCTCTGATGGTGGAAATCCGACACTGATTCAGTCACCCAACGATTTTCAGTCATCATCTACCGGAGAAATGACGTCGGATGGTATCTTTTCCATCTCCATGGCTTCTGTGGTGGAAGACGTTCTCCAGCAGCACGGAACGAGGCTGAGCGACAACGATTTGGCGTCGAGGAAGGCAGAGGAAGCAGGTTTAAAGATCTGGCATTTGAATTTTCTCCATTTTGAGTCGAATTCTTCAGTCTTCGGATTTTTCATGTTGAGATTGCCAGATTCGGCCTGTTTTGCTTGTGAAGGAGCGGAAAATTTTCATTTCTTTATCCTTACGTCATCGCATTTGTCAGAAACAACATTTGAGAAGTTCTCTTCATAAACATTTTCTCACTTACTGCCGTTTTCTTCCTTTTTGTTATATTTTTATGGAAGTCTACTGCTTCCTTCGGATTTCTGATGTGGAGATGCCGGATTTGACTTGTTTTTCTTGTGATAGAGCGGAGAAATTTCATTTCTTTAACTTTACGCGATCGCGCTAGCCAGAAACGATTTTTGGAAAGTTCTCTTCATATGCATTTACTCTCTTACTGCAGTTTTCCCGGTTTTGTTAAACTTTTACAGAAATCTAATTGAAAAAGAAATGGATCATAAAGAAATCGTGCCTCTTTCCGTCTCTTTTCATTGGAAGGTAGAAACTTTTGCATTTAGGAACAGAACCGGTGAAAAATCATGAGTTTTGTGGATCTGATTACTGTAAAAAGGAGGACATAGTGCCATAGCTTTGGAATATGAGTTTTTTTATATGCTTCTTTTTAGAAATCTACAGATGAAATAAATAGATATTTACAGAAACCTTACTTCTTTCAGTTACATTCCATTAAAAAATGGAAGAGTTTCTCATTGAGAAAGATGATCAGCTGAAGTTTTAGTTTTTTTTCACTCTGTTTACTGTACAAACGGAGAAATAATGCCATGGCTTTGAAATAACAGTGTTTTCTTTTAATTTAGAAACTCTACTGATGGAAAAATAGATTTTCAACGAATTTTGTTTCTTTTTCTCTTTCGTTCAATTGAAAAAAAGCAAATTTTTGCTTTTATGTAGATGATCAGTGGTCATACTGATTTTTTTTAATCAGTTCACTGTAGAAACATAGGAAATAAAGCCGGCAATCTTTTCTTTTTTGTACTATCCTTACAAATTGTAATTTTGTTCTGTTTTCTGTTGGCACTTGTGAAATGTTAAGTAAACTTGTTATCTTTCTCAGAAGTATTCATCTTGAATTTGTCTTTTCTTATTGTATTTTCTAAATTATTTTGTCATTTTTGAAGAAAAAACAGAAATTTTCATAAATTATTACCTTTTTATTCTTTTTGGTTTGAAAGACATGAAATTCTTGCAATTGTGCAGCATCTAGAAGGAATGAGGCTACCAGATGGCTGAGAAAGATGATTGGAGTTGTTGGAGCTAAAGATTTGCCGGCCGAGCCTTCAGAAGAAGAATTTAGGCTTGGATTGAGAAATGGAATTATCCTTTGCAATGTTCTCAATAAGATCCACCCTGGTGCCGTGCCAAAGGTGTTCACCATGAAAAGATTCATTGTGTTCTGAATTATATTCTATCGTCCTTTTTTTGTTACCTCTCATGTTTTTGTTGATTATTTTCCAAATTCTTCAGGTGGTGGAAGCTCCAGTTGATTCTGTTCTTCTCCCTGATGGAGCGGCTTTATCAGCATTCCAGTATTTTGAGAATTTGAGAAACTTCCTGGTTGCTGTGCAGGAGATGGGGCTTCCAACATTTGAGGCTTCTGATCTTGAGCAGGTTAGGGTTTTAACTTTCTGGAAAAAAAGTTCTGCAAATATTTCATTTTGTTGTGGCATTCATTTGTGGAAATACGCGTAAAAGTCCATGCATCACAGTCTCTTCGGACAGTCATCTGGCTTCCTCTCTCTCTGGTGGGGGGAAATTCAACATTTATGCACATTTTATTGTTATTATAGTTAGCATTTCAATGAAAATTCTTCGTCAATGTATAAGAAGATTCAATTTGTAAGTATGTTCAGCACTTAATTTGGCTTTGAAATGCAAAAGCATGAAGGTGATTATTGATTATGTTGCTTGAATTTGCAATGTTCTAAGACATTTCACAAAAGGGATTTTCATTGCTTCATATTTCCCCTTTTTTCCACAGGGTGGGAAGGGTGCAAGGGTCGTTAATTGCGTTCTGGCTCTTAAATCATACAGCGAGTGGAAACAGACAGGTGGGAATGGTTCATGGAGACATGGTGGGAATGTGAGTTTGAAACCCACGAACCCTGGAAAATCTTTTGTTCGTAAAAATTCAGAGCCTTTTATGTCGAGGAACGCTTCAATGAATGAAAGATGTTTGGATGGCATGCCCATTGATCAGAACATGAATGGAGACATTTCCCAAGACTCCTCTGAAATGGTTGGTAAGCTGAACTATATATTGTATTTGCATAGTTGTAATTGTTTGATACACAACCGAGTGAGAATTGACTGACAATTCGGCATACTACTGTCAGCAAACTTCATCCCACTCTCTGAATACACTTGTTCGTGCGGCTCTATCAGACAAGAAGCCTGAAGAAGTTCCAACTGTATGTCTTCTGTGCTTGCTTGTATATGGTAGTTAATTTATACATTGCTTGTTTCTTTTTTATATATGTTTTTGCTATTCTTGTTACAGTTGATTGAATCCATGCTCAGTAAAATTATGGAAGAGTTTGAGCGTCGTCTTTCTACCCAGAATGAGATGGTAAGCTTCATTTGTTCTGTTTTGGCCATTTTAAAGCATTAGTTATTTAATAACCAAAATCAGAGATATTAATATTGTGCTCATGTTGTGTCTTTATGTTTTACAATTTATTTTTTTCATTTTTCATCTTCCGTACAACTTTTTTGCTTCCTCAGGTTCATGATTCATTTTATCTATATGATAACTTTGATATAATATCTTTCCTATTGATTCACCTTTATAACACAAATTTTCATGATCTTAATATGGGACAGTTGCCTATCGGTGGTAACTATGTGAAGTTCTCCACTGATGAGTACTTTTTTCTTTTCAAACAGGTAAAGACAGCTTTGAAGGACCTGACTTCATCTGATGGAAAGAAAACGCTTCCCAAAACTAAGGGTTTCAATGATGTAAAGGTATGTCGATATTTTCTTATAGATTTATGTCTTTGAAGTTAAAATGTTTAATTTAGTTAATGAATTGTTCAGATCTTTGTGATGACAGTTAATTTAGTTAATTATTTGTCCAAAATTTTCTAACATCTTCATTGTTTGACTTTAAGGCGGTCTCAGAACATGAAAATTCCACATGGATAAAGAAAGAACAACGTAATATAAAATCATTTAACGAGGAGGAACCGAAGGCAGTAATGGAACATGGAAATTCCATACGGATAAATAAAGAACAACAGTATCATGTAAAACCATTTGATGATGAGGAATCGAAGCGCCGGCTTCTGAAGCAACTAGTGTTTTTTGATCAACAAAAAAGAGACATTGAGGTATAAATTAGTTTCAAATTTCACCTTGAATTGTTGCAAGCTAAATTACTTTATGTTGATAATTTTTTACTGTTGCGTAGGAATTGAAACATGCTCTTCAAACCACCAGGGCAGGCATGGAGTTTATGCAAATGAGATATTCTGAGGACGTCTGCAATCTTGGTAAGATTTTTTAGCTAAGTTTTCGGTTATAAGGTTGATTACTCTTCAACAGTTAAACCTTTGTAACCTAAGAATTCTCTCTCAACAGGCAGGCATTTGCATAGCCTGGCTCATGCTGCTTCTGGGTACCATAGAGTTCTTGAGGAAAACCGTAAGCTATACAATCAAGTCCAAGATCTTAAAGGTAACGCTTTGGGTTTAACTAATGGTCCTTGCACAATTTTTGCAACTCAAAAATGATTTTTTTCTTTCTATTGTACTAGGGAGCATTAGGGTATATTGTCGAGTGAGGCCCTTCTTGCCTGGGCAGCCAAATCGTATGAGTACTGTGGATCGCGTCGATGATGGTTGTATTACAATTAGCACTCCTTCAAAATATGGTAAAGAAGGACGAAGATCATTCAACTTCAACAAAGTGTTTGGTCCATCTGCAACCCAAGGTTTCTAAGCTTCCCATTTGGATTTTTTCTATGAATGTCCTACTTATTCATTATTCTTTTTCACAACTTTTCTCCTCTCTTGCATTACAGATGAAGTCTTTTCGGATACACGGCCTTTGATTCGGTCTGTTCTTGATGGTTACAATGTTTGTATATTTGCCTATGGTCAAACAGGCTCAGGAAAAACCTATACCATGGTAAGAGTTTATCATGTGAATACATTTCACTGTTGATGTTTAGATTGCTACATGACAAGTGGTCCTGTTTGATTGTTTGTTAAGATCATTGTCTCATTTTGTCCTTGGTTTTTGTCTCACATTTCACCATCTAATGGGTTATTTATCCAGACTGGACCAAAAAATCTCACAGAGCAAAGTCAAGGTGTAAATTATAGGGCATTGGGCGACTTGTTCCATCTTTCGGCACAAAGAAGGGACACCTTTTGTTATGATGTTGCAGTACAGATGATTGAAATTTATAATGAACAAGTCAGGGACCTTCTTGTTACTGATGGCTTAAATAAAAGATATCCTTTGTGACATAGGTTATTGGTACTATTCTTTTGTTGTATAGATGCCATTTATGTATGCTGAAAATCCTTAACTTGTGAACACATTAGAAATTCGCAACAATTCTCAGAAGGGGGTTAATGTACCTGATGCTAACTTGGTCCCTGTTGCATCAACATCTGATGTCATTGAACTGATGAATATTGGGCAAAGAAATCGTGTGGTGGGAGCAACAGCTTTGAATGATCGCAGTAGCCGTTCCCACAGGTTTGATGATGAAACCTGAGTTCTTTTATCTGGAGTGTGTAACCTTAGATAAAGCTAACCCATATCCAGAGTACATTTTTTTATGAGAAACACTGATAGCATTATCTTTGTTTTTGCAGTTGTTTGACAGTACATGTTCAAGGAAGAGACATGACAACAGGAACAATTCTTCGTGGTTGCATGCATCTGGTTGACTTGGCAGGAAGTGAGAGGGTAGACAAATCTGAGGTCACAGGAGAAAGATTAAAGGAGGCTCAACATATAAACAAATCACTTTCAGCTTTGGGTGATGTAATTGCTGCTCTTGCCCAGAAGAATTCACATGTACCTTACAGGAACAGTAAACTCACACAGTTGCTCCAAGACTCCCTTGGTAAAGTTTATGCTTTCCATTCCCATGGAGATAACGAATTATCTTTTTTATTCTCTCATTTTTTGTTATCCGTGTCTTTGTTACTTTGATATTTAGGGGGACAGGCCAAAACATTAATGTTTGTTCACATAAGTCCTGAAATGGATGCTGTTGGAGAAACAATTAGCACACTCAAATTTGCTGAGCGTGTTGCAACTGTAGAGCTTGGTGCTGCTCGACTAAACAAAGAAGGTGGAGATGTCAAAGAGCTCAAGGAGCAGGTTTTCCCATTCACCTTTTTGTGCATTAGCTTTTAATGTTTTGCATATGTCATCTTGTCCTTGCTTTCATGCTTACCTTTCGAAAATAGGCCTTTGATGATGTTTAATTCGTATTTCAGATTGCTGCTCTTAAAGCAGCGTTGGCACGTAAAGAGGGAGATTCAGATCACCTTCAGACTATAATGTTGAGCCCTGACGTACACAAAATGAAGGCTGGTGGGCAATCACCAGTTTATTCAAACCGACAAGGAGATCTCTTGGGTGGCCACAATAATCTCAGGCAGCCAATGGAAGATGTAGGAAACATAGAGGTAATCTTACCGTAGACAATCTAATTACAAATTACCTTTTATCATGAGAAGAGAGAGAGAGAGGGAGAGAGATAAGAAAAACATTCATGGCCCTACCGTTTATCATTTTATTTTTAATACAAAATCCTCCGAAAAAAGGTTTTCAGCTTCATTATGGTGTTTCCTATCTATGCACATCAACACATAGCTACAAATTTTCTATAGAGAATGGTGAAGTGGTGAGAGCCAAACAACTAAGAACAAGGGTTGTGTCCTACCTTGAGTTGCAAAACTGATTTTGAGCAGGCTGAGTTGGGATTCTTGGGTTCGGGTTGGAAAATGAATGTGACTACAAATCATGTTGTGCTTGAACTTAACTTATCCAACCCCATTCCCATGGATTTTATATTTCTATCTATAACTTGAAAAAGTAATATTCTCATACTCTCTTAACCCAAGTGACTCAAGTTAACTTGATACAGTCCACTCTTAAAACATGTGCATTGGGTAGCTGAATTGTGCTTAGTTTGGGCCATCTGGGCTAAAATTTAGGTCGAGTTGGTCTTAATCTTGGTTTGGGTGAGCCTAATCCGACAGAAATTTTTTTGTTAAATAAAGATCTTCCCTAGAAGCTCGAGGATAAAAAACACATTTTTTCTCGTTAAAAACATGAAAAAAAAAAAAGCATGTTTATCAAGACGACCATCTTAATCTTATCTTATTCTAATATTTATACTGTATTAAGGCAGCGAATTGGAACGTGTTAACTGACCCTATTTTAGAATATGGTTATATTTAAACTACGGTTCTGTAGGAATGAAAAAATTCCCTTTCGGTTTTAGATTTCTCAACCACTCCTCTCATGACATAGAACTATTACAAATTCATGAATCGTCCCATGGATTTTTTTTCTTTCAATTGTATGGTGTATCCACGCTATGCACAAAAAATAGATGATTATTATATTTTTATCATGAAATGACTATTTGATTCTTTTTCTTCTTTGGATCATAATCAAAATAGAAATTCTCGAATTAGCAAGAATTTTCAGGAAGAATTCCTTGATTCCTCAACTTCGAAAAATCATAATAGTTCCATTCATTGGTATAATACTCAACTTCAATGAAGTCTTGAGTTTCAATCCCATTCAAAACATGTTTTTATCACAGACGAGATGGGTTCAGAGAAAGAAAGGAGGAAGGAAGAAAAAAAAAAGGAGGAAGAAGAACAAAGAAAAATTGGTTTGCTCGTATAATTTTTCAAATCATAAAAAATGAAAAAAAAAAAAAAATTTGAAAGAGATGAAAATGTACCTATGCTCAAGAGGTAAACCACCAGTGAATCTACCACTGGGAGAGTGGCAGGAGCAAGAGAGGTGAGGGGACGACAGGGAAGTGGAGAGTGAGAGGAAAGATGGTTTTCTCTTCTCATAAAGGGGTATTGGGTGGATTGTACGGCAGTGGAAAAGAGAGGAAATGTCAGGGTTCTTTTTCCCCTTGCTAGGAGGTCACCAAATAGGGGAAACTCCTAATTTCTTGTCCCTTCCCCTCATCTAAAACAAACCTTAGTGCTATCTTCTAAAATCCTTTTAGTTGCCTAGATACTTCAATATGTCACTATGGTTGTACATGCATTCAAAGTATCCATGCACTTAAACCTACATTCATGCATCACATTTGCTTGTTATATATGTATATAGCAAGGATTCCTTAAGAACAATTCTCATGGTATTTTTGTCAGAACAACCAATGGGCACCTCTTGGGACCACATGGATGGGTAGGTTGATGCCTATAAAATCTCATCTTGATTAGATAAGCAAAGCCATGTTTTTTAAGATCCTCAAGATT
Organism: Chimonanthus praecox; assembly: GCA_022113865.1. Taxonomy (NCBI): domain Eukaryota; kingdom Viridiplantae; phylum Streptophyta; class Magnoliopsida; order Laurales; family Calycanthaceae; genus Chimonanthus; species Chimonanthus praecox. Next base: position 2,161,795 of record CM039093.1, on the reverse strand, counting down.
TCACATTTATCTAATGGTGGAATTCATCGGGTTAGATCAATTGGCTTTTAGGTCAAATTCGGTATGGGTGCAATTCACATGGGGTGGGTGGGTGTGAAGGAGGGATTTGATCCACTAGATCTACTGTTGGCCCCACAAACCAAAGTTCTCATGACAATCTCATTAGAATTGTTCTTGGGGGAGAATTGTTTTGTATATAAAAGGCTTTGATTTGTATATAATGCTTGTAAAATCTCATCTTGATTAGGTAAGAGAAGTCATTTTTTAAAATCCTCAACTTCAAATTTATCTAATGGTGGTACTTACAGTTTTTTAATATTCAAATTATAAGGATTGCAAGACAATCCGACAATAACTTCTAACATCGTGCAGTTTCCCAAGTAACAGATATGAATAAAAACTAGCAACAATTTAGAGATGAAATACTGCAAATCTCATCCATGATCATTCATCACTTGCATCCGGAGATTGCATATTGAGATGGCATGCAAGGCATTGCTGTAGGATCCATTTTTCTCGATCTTTATTCTCAGAGGATGATCCTTTTGTTCTGGTTTTTGTAGGTTCGGAGCAACTCTGTAATGAGACAGAAAAGACCGAGCTTTGATCTTCAAGAGCTATTACTTGCTACCAACTCACCGCCCTGGCCTGACAATAGTCCTAGAGTTGATTTCCAGAAGGGTGATGACAAAGAAACTGGCTCCGGTGACTGGGTTGACAAGGTTATGGTTAACAAACTAGATTCCAGTAGTGGTGGAGAAAACTCACTTAGACGTTGGGATGGAAGCAATGGCCCCTTGCCTGATTTTTTCTACCCAAGTTATCTCCCTGATGTGAGAATGTACTCAGAACCACAATACAATAGACAAGGAAGCAGAAAAGAGAGCCGTGAATATGACACGGCAATGACTGATGATTCAGATGAGCTTGAGATGGCAACAAGTGATTCTTCTGAAGCAGATATGCTTTGGCAATTTAATTTTCCGAAGGTATCCAATGCAGCCACTGGGGTTGGATCAAGGATCAAAAAGCCTCAAACAGTGCCAGTGAAGAGCCCAGACTTAAGGTAATTATTATGCAGTAAATTGGGGCAAATTTACCTATTGAGTTTCACGTAGTTAAATACTGTAACTGATCATTACTTTGTTAAGACTGGATCAAAGTACAACTCTCACAAACATGACCCACCAACTTCTCTGGTGGGGAGACCATTTGGCTAACTCAATTTTGTTGTGATGACAGTAGTCCTTCACATCTGTTGACAGGGAGTGAAGGAAATTATTTGATATTTGACATGACAAAATTAAGACCAACTCAGATGGTTTGGGCTGGGTTCTGGGCCCGTCCAAGTTGGTCACAATTTGCAATTAAGGAGTATGAGCCCAGGTTGACCTGACTTGGTCAAACTCCAGTCTCTCCGAAATTGTATTTGTAAGAAGTGAGCCCGAATCCAAGCCCTATATATATGGGCTTCTTAGGATGTGGCCGCCGCCTTTGGCTAAAATGGATTTTTAGAATTATTCTATAAAAATAATAAATTATAGCATTATTCTAAAATGGATTTTTAGAATTATTCTATAAAAATAATAAATTATATATTACATAAACTTTATATTTGTAGGCAATAGTGATTAAATAGTGTTCGGTTTTCTATATAGTAGCTCGAATTTGAACTTCTTGGCCAAACTTGGGCTTTCATTACTATGCCCTGTCAGTTTTTTTTTTTGACCAAGATGTCCAGGCCTCTTAGAGCACTCAAATAATCATCGGGGCATGTGCAAGCCTCCCCACCCAGACACACCATATAACTCTACGGGGAGTACTTTGGAGGGTGGAGTGTGAATCGAACTTAAAACTTCCACTTCTTTAGGCAGGGATTCCTAGCCATCACTCCAACCCCTTTGGGTTAGGCCTTATCAGATTTGAATTCAAATTTGATCCTGATATTCTGAGCTGAAATGGGTTTTAGGATTATTCTAAAAATATATAAATTATTTACATAAACTTTATATTTATACGCAGTAATGATTAAGTAATGTTAGATTATATACATTGTAGCTCAAATTTGGACTTCTTGGCCAAACTTGTATTTTCATTACTAGGCCCAGTCAGATCCGAACTTGGGCCTGATATTCTGACCTGAAAATGACTGCCCCTTTCTTGTATATCAGCTCGCATACTTGATTAAAACCTTTTCCACTTCTAATGTTTCCATTTTTACCTTATTTAGGAATGCAAACCCAGCACTTGGTCCATCACATGCAAGAAAACACTCAAATGGAGGCGGCCAATCTCTAACCCGGACTGGGAGGCAGGCCATTTCCAATGTCATTGATGGGAAACGACATACATCTGGTAAAACTGGCAATGGGAGGTAACAATCCCATAAAGGTGATTATGGATTCTTTGTTTTTTGAATTTCTTTCGAATTTTGTGAGGCATGAGTTGAGTTTTAACATATATAGTCATCCATTGTGGCAATAATTCCAGTTGCTCATATTTGTATGGTGTTGATTTCGACAAGTGGAGGTGTGCTATTTGTATTTTGCTTTCCATTGTCGAAACGGTATCGAGATTCAATTGGTTAGTTCTTTTTTTTTTTCTTCCTTTTATCAGTCTTCTTTTACCATAAGATAGAAAGGAAAAGAGAATCACATGAGTGCTACTTTGTAGCTGCAGGCTGCAGCTCTGGTCCAAGTTTAGATCTCTTTCATGAATGTTAATAGTTTTTTCTTTTCGCTTTTATTTTGTTAATGTGTAATTTATTCCTTGTAAATCATCTTGAAATCACCAATTATAATCCTTTCTTATTTAGAACAAAAGCACAAGCTATGAGAGTTACAGCTGAATCCCCAGGATTCTCCAATCACTTGACTGTGTTCTGCTTCAAGAATATTAGCAACAAAACAAGCCCTGATTCTTCAATTTCGTTCTACTTTGTTCTCTCTAGTTTTTAAACCAAATGGAACCTTGAGAATTCAAGTTTCCAAGACTTGAGTTGGATGAAAATCAATAGAAAGTGGGTGAAAATGACCGAGTTCTAACCAATATTGCCAGAGTTGTACCACATTGGTGACAATTGGGTTTTGAGTAATTTTGGCCTAAGTCAACTTGAACTCGGTTAATGGTGCTTCGGATAGAGTGTGAATGAATATTATTATTTTTGTTAGTTGTAAAATTGTAGAACTGTAAAATCAGCAAATAAATGAAAAAATGGCTATAGTGATGATACCGATTCCACATAGATAGAATAAATGACTAGAAAGTGGTTATTATTATTTCTACTAATGTGATTTATTCCAATGGAATCGACAAACAAAATGAACTTTGTAAGACAAATGGCCCCTTGGCTTGCCCTAGGAGTGCAACTTGGGCGGAGCGAGTTGGGTTAAGAGCCTAATCGAAGTCCACCCATATTAAATTCAAGTTGCTACTTTGGTGATCCAATCTATATTTCAGCCCTCTTCTGACTCACCCATAACATATTCTATTTTTGAAACCACCATCTATTTACGAGAATTGTTCTTAGGGAACCATTACTAATGAGGAGTGTGTGTGTGTAAATATAAAATTTAGGTAATTCAAAGAAAAGTTGACTGGTTGAGTTACACAAATCATGACCCCAGTCCAGTTTGGATTGAATTTAACTCTAAGTTGCATCCTGTGCCATCACATGTCGGATGTCATATGTGGCAATTGGGCTGTGGAAATCGACTTTTAAACTTGTTTAGAGGATATGGGCTAAGACTATTGGGTTAAAATTTTTATTTAAGTGTTTTTTTTTTTTATTCCTGTCGAATCATATTCCTGAGCTAGATTTATTTGGGGTCAAGTTTAGTCACTTAATTTTTTATTTTTTTTCAAGATATGCATAATCTAAATCTATTTTTCCCATATTTATAAGTCGGATAAAGATTGCCACCTCCAGCTAGATTAGATACCTCTTGGACATCAGCATCATTTATTCATGTTAGTCCTTTGGATTTTGTCAATCAATAAAATATTATTGAATATGAAGATCAGCCAAGGAACATTTGGTCAGTGAATAAACTAAGCATCGTTAATCCTTCGATATTCATTAATTTTATAAAGACATCCAACAGGTCATATTTTATTTAATAGATGTTTAATCTATTTAATGCCGTCTTTTACTGTTTTATATGGTGAAATTAGTAAAACTTTCAGCATGTCAGGTGTCCTCCAACTTTTTAATTTATCAAATGTGAACATTGATGACAATGAGATGCAAATGCTGCCAAACTACTGATATTTTTTTAATGAAAATCATGAACATGAAATTCAAACAAGCAAGCCAACAGTGTACTGAGAAAAACTGATGCTTTAGTTGTTGCATGCTACTTAGTTGCCAGTGTTATCTTGTGACTAACTGACTAGGAAATTTCGGTGAAATTTGACATTTTGGGTTTCAGTTAAATCGATAAATATCAGCTAATATTTTGATTATTTTATATCTTTAATTAATAAATATTTTTTTATGATCAACGTGTTTAGATCTTTTAGAGCATCCGATTAATTTTAAAAGCATGTGCAAACCTTCTTATCTACACACATCGAATAACTCTAGAAAGTCAGACCCTTCAAATTACAAAATTTCGACAGATAGTGTATAATCTTGGCCAAAATATGAAAATACTAAAATTTTGGTCAGAATTCCAAAATTTGCCCAAAACCCAGTTTATCAAATGTTTTAGGCATGATTTCTGACATATCACGAAATACTTATATTGAAAACTCAGGAAGCGAGAGGTGTGAGATTTGAACTCCTACGGATTTACCTTGGTGTGCCTCATGGGGTCAAATGTACTACAACATGGGTTTTAGTAGGCTTATGTCTGAGGTTTTCCACACATAAATCTAAAAAAAAAATATCACCCGAAATTTAGAGATTCAGTTTTTTTTTTTTAATTCAGGTTAGTGAAAGGCTCATTGTTGCATATTGAATGTAAATGAGTTAGATATGAATATGAATTTAAATGCAGGAAACAAATCTGGATCGGAATCTGACTCGGATTCTTGGTCCAGGATTTGAATTTGAATCCACATTTAGATAATTACATCTGAATTCGAATTCGAATCTGACCTGATCTCGATCCAAATTTTATTCAAATTGTCTTAATTTTTTAAATTAAATTACATAAATTTATAATACATTTGTGTCTCTTTAAATTTTTATGTAACATCTGTGGGATTCAAAAACTAATGGTTTATTACATTTGCATTCCTCCGTATACAAATCCAAAAAAAAAGTTAGATGTTTAATTCATATTCAAACTAAGATCTAAATTTTGCATACAAACTCTATTTAGTTGGGTCAAATTTTTTAATTTTGAAATTTTTGAATATTTATTTACATCTTTATTATCACTAAATTGAATTGTCAATTTTATTGTTATTTTTAGTCTCTTCAGTTAAGACGATCAAATCATAATCATCATCATTAATTTCATCTATTTAAAATCGACAAAATAATCAAATCAATAATTTACTAAAAACTATTTAACAGCTTACAATAATTATTTTATATTGAATTACTAAAAAAATTAAACTCATTTTGAATATGATGTTATAAAAAAGTTCCAACATATATCACATATTATATTTTTCATTTTTAAATTTTAAAAAATGGATCTTTCAAATTCAAAGTTGACTTTGGCAAAAGCTCTCATCCATTGTCATTTGTCCACAAACCTTTTTTATTTATTTATTTTAAAACATTATTAATTGGATCGTTATTGTCAGCTTTGTGGAAAAGACCTAAAGTTGGCCTCTATAAAATCTAAAAGCTTCCATTACTTTTCTAGTTTCTTATTCAATTCTCAGGGCATCAATGACTGAGGAGTATGATTTTGGAGCCATTCTTCTCTCACTCCTCACCATAATTTCATAGCCCTAATCACAAAATATGGTAAAATTGTATGAAATATGTATTATATTTTAAATATTACTAGTTATATATGTGTATAATAGAGTCAAATGAAGATGTAAAAATAGAAAAAAATGACCCAAGATAAATAATATTTTGACTTTGATGATGACTATTATACTTGACTTTATAGATTGAGAACATAATTTTTGATAACATTGTCAAAACATAAATATTGAGAATGTTGGCCTATTTTTTAAAATATATATAAATTGAAATTGGGTTAGATTTCAATTGAAATCCGAGCCAACTTTGGCTCATTTAGGCCCAAATTTCAATACATTTATGATTAATATGGGACAATATGGCCCATCTTATAAATTTTTGTTGATGTAGTTGATATGGTTAAAATATAAGCTGAATTTTATGTATCTATATAATAATTAAAAAAAGAAATATTTTGACGAAAATTTATTAATATAGGTAATAGGAAGTTTGAACTAGAATTTGAAAATTCAAAATTCAAATTTTAATCAAATCAAGTAATTTGAATGAGTTTTCCAACGAGACTAAGAAAAAAAATGATAAAATACATTGACTCACTTGACTTGAATTAGTCTAGTCAACCAACTCGTCCGAAAAAGTTTTCTTGAAAAAGAAGACATCCAATATCCATCACAATCAGCAAATGGATCCAGTTGGGATATGGATGAACCCTTTGCCATCACTTCACCAGCTTGGTAGCACCCATTCCAACCAGTGGCCAAAACGTAGTGGGACCCACCAACACATGGCCACGTCATCACCAGCCTGTTTGTCTCATTAAACATATCCAATTACCCGTAGACTCTGATGTATGTGTTCTCACTAGCTCTCACCTTTGAATGGTTGGACTTGGGTAGTTAATCACGAGATATCAACTTGTCTAAAATAAAATATATTAAGTGAGTTTAATTATTAATTTTTTAAAATTAAAATTAATTATTAGATAAATATATTTAGGGTGGTCATTTAGACACCCGATTTTTCTTTTAAGAGACATTTTATTTCAAAATTTTGTGTGAAAATTACAATTTTACCCCTCTGTTTTTTTTTTTTTTTTTTAAAAGGCAATTCCTCTCCACAAAACTGAGAGACAAAATAGTAATTTCGCATAAAATTTTGAAATCGAATGTCTCTTTAAAGAAAAGCCACGTGTTTAAATGATTATCCTATATTTATCTATAATATTCAATTCAACAATATTGATGCATTAAATGGGCATTAATAATCATGATGAATTAAATGTAAAGAGAAAACAAAATGTAATTCAGGCAATTACACATTAACATCCCTCTTAAGTAAGTTGTTTTTAAGTTTGGCTGTCTTAAAGTGGAGAGGTCTTGCAGATACTTGGGATAAGTCATGTCTGATACTGGGTCTTATCATATGATTAAAAAATTGAGTGATCCCAATCTTTAATTTTTTTAAGACAAAAAAAAAAATTATCAGATAAATATTTTTTTTAATTTACGTGTGGGAAACTCAGCGTAAAACCCCCACAGATGATACCCACTGCCCTTAGGGTACACCAAAGTAGGCCATGGGAGCTCGAACTTGACACCTCATGCTTCTTAAGATAAGAAGTTAACCAGTTGAGCTACACTCACGTGGATAATTAGATAAATATTTATATCCATCACGATCAATCTAGCAGGGAGTATATGTCAAATAAATATAATAAAATTTGAATCCAAATTTAAAAGAGAAAATAATAATTCTAACAATTTAATTTATCATAAACTCAATTTTATATAGAACTTATGTACTTTATTTTATAATTTTCCTTTGAATAATTATAATAAATAATTTTTTTGAATGAAATGGGATGAACTCAGCCATATGATATCCGTAAAAGATGCATCCAAGATGGGACCACAATGGCATAAAGGTGGGACCTACTTCCCCTTCAGTTGCCATCCAAAAGAACAAAAGTATACAAGTGACATACATCACATGAAAGGTAGAATAAAAGACCAAAGTCTGTATATTATTATTTTGTGTGTACGAGAATCCTTTGGCTGTAAAGCAGAAGCAAAAGATTCATGATAAATAAATAAATAAAATAATAAATAATAAGATTCATGATAATAAAATCTAAAAGTGAAATTTAAAAAAGGAGGAAATTGTGTACAAGCAAGCAAGACTTTTTATTTGTTTAAATATTTCCTTAATATTTGGTTTTATCTTGAATGAGTCTTTTCCACCTCACCTCTTCTCCAATGTCAATCATGTCCTTGTTGTGGCTCGTCTAAAAAGTGTTAAATTAATAATGGCAATTTTAATATCAAAAATATTTTTTTTGTCTTTTTGAATTTATGTGTGGATAACTGTAGAATGCCTCACGAGTGAGTCCACTACCCTTAAGGCACACTAAAGTTAGGTCATGAGGACTCTGCAACTTTTCTCTTCTTAAAGCGAGAGTCAACCAATTAAACTACATCCATGTAGATAAATAAGAGCAATTTTAAAAAGACAGGTTTGCAAATTTTAAATGAAAAAGGTGTTACATAATTGAGTGAATTAAATAGAATATAATTAAAAGAAAATCTTCTTATCATCATAATTATTAATTTGAAATCTCCTCCTCTTTATTATGCTGCTTTGCATGTTTTCTAACATAAACAACTAGCATTTTTACCATATTTATATTTTTTAAATGAGTCATACCATACTTACATTGTAATTTAAATTCTAGTGTGATATGCTCAACTCCATTTGTATCTCAATTCATATCCAACAATTAAAATGATGTAAAATCTGAGATTAAATTAGAATCCAAACATTAAATAAACAATTGATTTCATTGAAAGTTATTTATATTTATCAAATACCTTGGATTATAAGATAAGCAAAGATACATTAGCCTATCACCCTTCAGTGGTTGTTTGCGTGCATGTTTGTAATCATATTCTTCCAAGTTATCAGTGTTTATTTTTTACTCTTGGTCTGTTCTACTAATGTGGTTTTCCCTTTTTCTAATGAATCAACTCATTGAATTTGAACTTAACATTGATGATTTATTTTTCTTTCTCAGTAAGAAATAGATTACATTGTTTAACCTCTTACCTCAAGAATCAGGAGATGATAAGTTTGAATCCTCATGACCTAACTTGGTGTACTCTAAGGGCATGGGTATCACTCATAGAGTTTTATGCTAGATTTTCTACTGTTTTTCACACGTAAATTCAAAAAAAAAAAATCTATTTCATTTGTTCATTTATGCAGTTAATAGAGATGGGTTAACTTTTTTACTAACAAATTGGCTCATTTTGGTTTTAATAGTTTTTTTTATCAAAGAACAAAAAAATAAATTTAAGCTCAAATGAGTTAACATTTAGGTCTATTTAGGCTGAAATATTGGTCTCCAACACTTTATCATCATCTTCAATAATTAAAAACTGAATTTTCCCATTTCAATAGGATTTTACTTGAAAAAGTTTTAGACAACATAAACATTTTTTTTATAGAGAGATGCTCACCGGCATACTAGGGTGTAGGATATTATCGTATACACCTCTTATATTGACCCATAAATTAGAATGGTGATGAGTATGTTGAGAAGATTTAAAATTAATTTACTTATTATCTTTACTATTTTCTTCACGTTTTAAATAGATATAAATATATGAATAGACAACGAATCAAATGATTTATTAGATCATATAAATAAATATATAATATATTGAAAAATCAAAATTGATAGTCATATATTGATATCGACTGTACTTACCAAACGACCATACGAAATTCAAAAAACATGATGCATATAGGTTTTTTAATTCTTATTTTTAATAATTTATCTATTTTAAAAAATAAATATTTTACTCATGTATTGAATAATGAAATATAGCTATATATATATATATATATATATTTTTTTTTTTTTTTTTTCTTTCTTCCTTTTTTTAATTTCCTCTCATCTCTCAATTGTATGATAGGCCAAAATCTCATATTGGGTTCCATGTGAACCAAATCCACTAACCCATGTGAACCATGGATAGAGGTCCTTTTAAACACTTCTCCAAAAGCGGGAGGAGGACAGCAATAGACAATGGTGACTGGTCCACAACTGAAAGTGATTGTGCCAATTGACCCAAGGGGGAAATATGTAATGCCTCCTAAAAATTCATTATTGGTCATGAATTTCGAAATTAAGGCTTCAAAATTAGCAGCAGCATTTGATATTTTAATGGGTATTTTGCACATTTTTATATTGGGACAGAAGACATGACTAGTTCAAGACACATCCAAAATAAATACAGGGAGTGGTCTAAAGGGGTATTGGAAGTAAATCAATCCCAAGATCTCGCTTCTTTAGGAGAGTGTCTTGACGGTAGTTACAATAAAGGCATTTGAACTTTACCTTTCATTATTGTGAACATTTTTCTTATCTTATTAGTTGAAGTAAATCTAACCTTTGAGACTAAAAATGTTGTTGTTATTCAATCAAAATGTATTGACATTAATAACTATTTTTATATTATTTTTGATGAATATAAATTTGACGGCTATAAATGATGAGCATAATTATAATTTCTTGTATAATTCATAATTACAGTATAACATTAATGAATACTTATCCACCGCTGAATAGCTCAGCCGGTGGCTTCTCCCCTCGGGAAGAAAGATGTTATGGGTTTGAGCTCCACTGGTCTTTACCCCGGAGTGTGGGATTTATGGCGCTCCTCCAAAGAGTTTTAAGAGGGATATGGCTAAAGCGTAAATTAGGGTAGATCCGACATTGTGCTTGAGTCTTAAAAAAACAATTTTGATAAATACTCTTGTTATGTGAATTTGATGATGAAGTATCTAATTTGGTTTTCTTATTATTATAGACTATGGTACATAGCAAAGCGTTAGTATGAAGTCCTCAAATATGATAGGACCAACCCAATAATCTCTGCAATGTCTTCTATGAAATATAATTTCTGTTATTTTAGAAAAGTAAGATATTTAAGTTTTAATTTAGTATAATTGAGGACGTAGATGTCATAATTCCAAGAGTGACGGACACCATCGTGAATTGAGAAGTGCCTGGCTGCATTCCACATTCATCAACTGCACCTGCTATTGAAATCTTGAGATTTTCTCAATTGTTTGCTCCTCTCCATCGCTCTTCGTTTCATTTTCATTTCATTTTGTTTCTTCCAAACTCTCTCTCTCTCTCTCTCTGAAATTGTGTTTCTCGTCAGTTCCTCATTCAATCCAATGCCGATTCTGTAAGTCATTAGAATCTCTCTCTCTCTCTCGACTTTCTAGGGCTTGTTAGGGTTTTCTTCTTGATTTCTTTCTGGGTTTTCTTTTTCAAGGCATTTCTCTCGATTTCCTCAAATGGGTATGCAATGCTCGGGTTCTAGTTAACGGCATTTCTTTGATTGCAGAAAAAATTACTGAAAAAAAGTTTGCAGATTTCGGTCTCCCAACTTCTGAGGTCAGTTTTCGCCCTTTTTTTTTGCTGCGTTTCACATTTGAGATTCCTTTCTCTTCAATTCGTTGGGAAATCACTTGCATTTGTATTGTTTAGTTTGCATGGAGGGTTTTTTTACTGTTTTGAGTATAATGGAAGAATCATGTGAAATTGGATTAGGGGTTTCATCTCCTTGTTCTAGAAATGCCTGACCTCGTCAGTAGTTTTGTATGAGCGATTCTAGTATTCTGAATATGAGACCTCATCCGGTTCCTCTAGCGACCTTAATTGGTCGCGAGCTCCGGACCGAGAAGATTGAGAAGCCGTTGGTAAGGTATGGGCATGCTGCCCTCGCAAAAAAGGGAGAAGACTATTTTCTGATAAAACCGGATTGCGAGAGGATTCCAGGGAACCTGACATCATCGTTTTCTGTATTCGCGGTAATCTGCCAATTCCATTGTTTAATCTTTGTTAAATCCTGGAAGGGCTTGTGTATAGCTTTTGGTTGTTGAAATTCGATTTCCAATGACAGATCTTTGATGGGCACAATGGTGTATCGGCTGCCGTGTTCTCGAAAGAGAATCTGTTGAATCATATTATGAGTGCAATCCCTCAAGGGATTGGCAGGGAAGAGTGGCTTCAAGCCCTTCCACGGGCATTAGTTGCTGGTTTCGTGAAGACTGACATTGATTTTCAGAGAAAAGGCATGTATCTTTTACAACTAGCATGTCTAGATCTGGTGTATGCTTCAATGCAGAGTTATCACTGTATAACCAATCAAAACGCAATGCATAAGCGAGATGGAAAACAAAATGCAAAGTGCATGGAATTTGAAATTCGCCAGAACTTTCCATCTTCTTTGGCATTTTGCTCATATGGTTATGCAGAGATGTCTCTGCATTGAAGTACAGGCCATATCCGGGGTCACACCTAGCCTATTCTATAACTTATCTTTATTTATACATCTTTTATTTCCTGCATTATGGGTATCCAATATTTAAGCAGGGGAAACTTCTGGAACGACCGTTACCTTTGTCGTGGTTGATGGGTTGACTGTGACGGTTGCATCTGTTGGGGACTCTCGATGCATTTTGAATACACAAGGTGGTGTGGTTTCTTTGCTGACAGTGGATCATAGGCTAGAGGAGAATGCTGAAGAGAGGGAGCGTGTGACCGCGAGTGGAGGTGAAGTGGGGAGGCTTAATGTTTGTGGTGGTACCGAGGTGCTCAATAGAAATTGCATTTTTGTATTGAACAAGACACTATTCGAGGGGAAATGAATCCTGATCATATGTTGCATTCTGGTAATGGTTTTCCAGGTTGGTCCTCTCCGCTGCTGGCCTGGCGGACTATGCCTTTCCAGATCAATTGGGGATATGGACGTGGGTGAGTTCATTGTCCCAATACCACATGTTAAGCAAGTAAAGGTAAGTTTGTGACAGGTCGGTGCTCCCTGTTGCCAATTTCTTTTTATGCTTGTGCTTCTCTTTTTCATGCATTTCAGTTGTCTTGGACTTTAACTTGTTTTATCTGGATGTTAGCTTTCAAATACTGGAGGGAGGCTTATAATTGCTTCTGATGGCATCTGGGATGCTTTGTCATCTGAGTTGGCTGCACAGTCTTGCCGTGGACTACCTGCAGAGCTTGCAGCAAAGATGGTTGTTAAGGTGATGAGGAAAACTTGTTCACTTAGATTCAATTTTCTTGGATGAATTGTAAAATTGCTATTCGATTCAGATGTTTTATCCTTCTTCATTTAGCTTGATACTCGTCAGCACCATTTTAGGAAGCTCTGAGGTCAAGGGGCTTAAAAGACGATACAACTTGCATTGTTGTTGACATCATCCCCCCTGATAATTTTGTCCAACCAACACCGCCAAAAAAGAAGCAAAATGTGCTAAGATCACTGATTTTCAGGAAGAGATCCCAGAATTCTGTGAATAAACTATCAACCAAGCTTTCAGCTGTTGGGGTCGTGGAGGAACTCTTTGAAGAAGGTTCTGCCGTGCTTGCAGAAAGGTATCATTTCCAAATTTCCTTCTCAATGAAATCACAGCAAATAGTAAATATGTTATATTTTATTTTCAACAAAAAAATCTTTGGTTGACCTGTCTTCATTTATTGCTTGTAGAATTCCCTACATTGTTTGAATTACTTTGTGTTTTTGCTTCTAGCTAAGCCATTGCTTATGGTATTCCTTGTATATTTACCTTGCACTTTAATTATCATCCTCTTTATGTGTCGCCTTGTTTCATTTGTCAATGTAGTGGAAAAATATTCATGTGGCCAGGTGCCCAGGTCACAAGTAATATTTTGCAATGAGGCCTGTGAGGCCTGTTTGGGGTTCACCAACGGCCAGAAAGGGAAAAAGCAATTGAGAAGTCATGAGATGGTGTGGTACAGAAACCGTGCTAGATGGAGTAACTACAGTTTGAACAAAATGCAGTTGTTGTAAATACTTTCCAACTGTTATTGACCATTCACCTTTGGGGCTTTAAAATCCGTTGCTTTTGATCTGTCTGAATGTTTGTGCCAGGCTAGCCAATGCATAGATTTCCAACCATCCTCTCTCTTAGTTTATGGGACCACGGGTTGGGTCAAAACTGAGAACTGATCAAACTTGAATTTTCCATTAGTAGATTGTAGTACTTTACCTCAGCATACTGATTTTTAACCCAGATAAGGAACATGGGCATCAATTTGCTTTGAACGGCCATGTCTTGGAATGGAAATATACTTTCTTGGAATGCAAAGATTTCACGAAGTTGTCCATCATGTGCTTATGTTGAAGCAGTCATGCTCATTTTGTGTAGTTGTTGACTTGTTGCACATTTGTCCAAGAAGAAGAAGAAGAACCTCTCTGAGCCCTCTATAATTGGTTCTGTATTTTTTTTTGAAAAAGTAACAAGAAATGGATTAAAAGAGAGTACAGGTACAGAAAAATGAGGGGCTAGGTGTAAAGGACATATCGCAATCGTGCCTAAACTAATCCTTCTGGTAATTTATTCAATTATAATATATTCTTAGGAGCTTCTTTTTTGAAAAACGTTACTTTCTATAAAAAAAATTATTTGGAAGCAAGAGTGATCTTCAATACTTGCATGCAAGAACCAAGTAATGAGAGAGTATGAAATATCATAGTGGTCAACATGGTCAGAGTTTGAAGAACCTTTACTCCATTAGGAATGAATCCATCTGGACAGAGCATCATTAGCAATGGAAGTGATTTTTGTCTCACGGTGTGCCAAAATTTTAGCAAGTCTGTTTCATGTTTTCCCCCTTTTTACCATCATGACCATTCCTTACTGTTAAAGATTTAAAGAATTTACTTTGATTTAGTAAAGAGAGTCAGCAGCAGGCAGTCAAGCACCCTTTTTAATAAAGTAATAATCAGCTGTAAGCTTCTGCCTGTCTTTTTACTTCATTTTTTTTATTTACTTAAATAATTGGCCAAGAGATTGCTTTTACTCTTTGAAATACCCCAGTCTACTGTCTTATGATATCCTTAAAAGAAGGAAAGATCTCATGGGTTGTCTCGTCACCTGCTCCATTTGAAATTGTTGGCCTTAATAGCTGGGATCAATCTTCTGGTCAATTGATTATTGACTTTTGCTTTATTTAGTTTGACAAGAGTACAAAATCTGAGTAATAAACAATTCCCCCAGAACTTTCTAGTTGAAATTCTTGTGCCTCATAGCTGGGATCAATCTCTTGGGCAATTGATTATTGACTTTTGCTTCATTTGGCCTGAAGAAAATTACAGAACCTACCCAAGGTGATTACAGGACACCAAGCTGTAGCACTTCCTATTTTTAGAATGAATTCAGATTTTGCGGTAGAATGGTTCAACAGAAGTGGATATGACTGGAACAATAATACATTGACAAATGGAAGGCAGTGGATTAGCTAATATGTGGGCTGATTTTTGTATGTGGGACATATTTAACTCTGTTTATGGTTGGGCAATGGGCTCCACCACCCTGTGACTTGAATTTTTTCCCCTGCACGATAGGTAAGTAGTCCCCAGGAGACAAATTTTATGGCTGAAATTTCAGTTGTCTTGGCCATTTTTGGCTGATATTGGTTTTTTATTAAAAAAAATTGAAAAGAATTGGGTCTCTTTTCAGCATGCTACAGTAATTACAATATTTGAAAAAGTTAAAAAAATACTGATATATTTAGATTTTGATGTGATAAATGGTTTAAATGATGATGATGATTGAGTTTTGTGTATTTGATCAGTCCATTATCAGAAAATTTCAATCAAGACTTTGTCTTTCAGCGAAGAAATTTCTACTCTGCTTGCGATGTTGCTGTCTGGGTCAATTCTACCTGCTTGAGAAATAATTTTGCCATGCCATCCAAGTTCTTCTAGACTACATTTTACTAATGCACTCTACATATTCATCCCTGCTATATGTCCTTGATATTTGAGAAAATTTTGTGCATCAAGGTTGAGCTTGAAATTCACAAAGGCCACCCACATGATTTCAGGTTAGGCTCGGATTTTCCCTTACAGACTGCCTCAGGTCTTATGAGGTGTGCAGTATGCCAAGTGGATCAAACACCAGTGGAGACATTGTACTGTCAAATGGATCAAGCGCCAGTTGAGAGTGTCTCTGTTAATCCTCGCCCTTTCTTCCCACCCACGTCGAAGCCATGGGAAGGGCCATACCTCTGTTCAGATTGCCGGATAAAGAAGGATGCAATGGAAGGTAAACGGCCAAGCCGATCGAAAGCGACGGCATAAAAAGTGCTGGTGATGGTATGCTTTTTTCTCTCCAGCAGTGCGGGTGTTTGACTAATGGGTTTTGCATGTAAAGAAAAGAAAAAAGGAAGAGGTGATTAATAAGATGTTTTGAGTTTTTCTGAGTTTTGACATTTGTTGTTTGATTGAACTGACCGTCCCAGCACTCCCCCCTGATTGTGATAGTTTGATTGCTAACTCAGTTTGAATCTGTATGCAAACACTGATGGTATATAGTAATATTTTTCGAGAGCCTCTTCAAATTGTTTTTTTCTTTTTCGAGCATGGTTGGTGATTGTCTCCATGCAAGTGGAATATAATTTTTTGGGTGCATGGACAAATGACTTGTGTCCCAACGCGAAATTGCCTTTTTGTTTTAAACAATATTAGTGCTAGTCTCCTGTAATGGTTAAATTAGAGGCACAGGTAAGTTTCATGTAGATTGGAGCTGGCTTGACAGTCGGTAAAAAGTTGGTCAATTCTAATTGTAAATGTCAATTCTAACAGTGTGTCAATAAAAATGACAAAATCAAGGGTGATTTTGGCTTCTCAAAATTGAGACATGGCTTGGATCTATTCTTTTAATCATAGCCCTGAAAGAATTACTACCAAATTGACTCGTGTCGACAGGGCACGCCTCAGATTTCTTTATTGAGCAGAGCAGAGCAGAGCATCCACATTTATCTCTTAAAATTGACATCAAATTATTAAATTAAATTTTTTGTTTTTAAAATATGAAATTGAAATATCTTAGACCATTTCGCCAATAACAGAGCTTTGAATAAAGCTTGTCAAAATGAATTCGATGCTGATACTAGATTTTTCTTTCATAAATAGATACTCGACATCGGTTTATTTAATATAAATTTATTTATCTATTATTAGTCTACAAAAATGGATAGCTACATGTTAAAACAGAACTTTTTTACACGTTATCCTTAAATATATATTTTTAATAAAATCTAAGTAGATTTGGGTAGTATGTTTAACTTGGTATCATTGATGGACCCCCAAACGATACCACCATCTCAATTTATTAAAGAAAAATCAATTAGCAGTACTGAGATAAAAGCAACACCAAATCCTAACTCCTTAAGAACACGTTTGCCTTTCTCATTATCAAACTTTTTCCTGCCATTTGCCAAAACCATTTGTTTCCATGGAAAATAACTATCTGCACTTTGCTTAAAGCAAAGAAACTTGCCATGTTTCTTCCTTTAAAAAATATCCTAAGATAAATGAGGGAATGGTTTCCAATAGGATGTATTTTCTATTTAAATAGAAAATGACGAACGACCTTTAAGAGAGACTGTATAATTTGTGATGGAGTCAAATGAAGAATAAAACTTGTAAAGTCGATTCTTAATAGATTAAATTTTTGGTTTTAATGATGATGATGGTGATAAAAGAGCTGCTAAGAAAGAGCTTTTAACATCTACGCCAAGGGTAGAAAATTTGGCCGATATGGTCGAGATCTCGACCAATTTATTTATTTATTTAAAAAAAAATATTGGTTGTGGGCCAAGCCCGATTGATATATCGGCCGATATTTATATTTTTTTAGTTTTTTTTGAAAAAAAAAGCCACCGGGATTTTCAAAAAAAAAAAATTTGAGAAGAGAGAAAAAATCTCTGCCGAAATCTCATTTCGGCCAAATTTTCTACCCCTGATCTTGCATTCCACATAGAATTTATCTTGGTGGCTCGGCCTCAACTTTGGGGTCAGCCCATGGATAGGTCTCAGGCCCAAGTCTTTTCTATTGAGATACAGCTGATAACAACTTCCTGCACTTAGATTCAAATATCAGCCAATATCCAAAATATTGTTGGACCTTTCATATACATATATGAAAAAACTCATTATGTCAACTACATATTCATCATCAGCCAATATCCCATTTATATAGGGTCAACTTTTGAATTCTTTAACTTATCATAAACCATGCCATCAATCACTCTACGATCTAACATATCATTTTTTATCCCTTTTCCTCCATATTTTCAAAGCTCACCTTCTCCTCCTAGTGTATTTGACCGCACCTGTGTTTGGTTTTCTAATATGACCAAACTATCTCAAACGAGTTTCTCTTAATTTGTCATCTATTGAAGTTTATCTTTAAATTATCTATAATACATTAATCAGCTAAATATTAGCATCATAAACATGGTGAGAACGTTGGGTGGATAGAGATGTAAGTTGATGCACCAAAATATTAGGCAATATTTGTTGTTTTTCTGAAGGCTGATATTGCGGAATCAACCAATGTATGAGATCCACATCTATCATCAGGTCCTATAAAGATTCACGTAGGAACCCACATCCAGTTCTGACGAATTTGAGACTATTGCAACAGAAATGGGTCTATCAATAACATTTTGTACCACAGTGGAAAAGCTAAATCCACAAATACAAGCACAAAATTAAGAAACTTCATATTGGATGTTTGATCTAAATATACATTCATAAGCACAAAATTCTAAAATATCAAATACGAAGTTCAATCCAGTCTAAAATTAAGGGAAAAATATCATAGGGAGATGTCATTGATCCAACATTTCATTACCTAGCTGAATGTACTGATGCCTTACATAGACTTGTCTCCAGGGTCACTTGCAAAGAAAGCACTGACATCTGCAGAGGAAGTAGAATTGGAATTGTTTTCTTTGTCTGATGCAGCAACTGCTTCACCTGCCAAAGACTGCTTCTGAAACCAAGTCAGACACTAAATCTTAATTAGCATGACAAGACCCACCAACCCAATTAAACCAAACCCAGTCTCATACTCAACATGAATGCGGAAGAATTCACTTACTATGTAGTCGTTTCTGAGGGCCATATATGAGTGATGCAGAAGCGGATGCTCATCCTGAATCATCGGAAAGCTATTATCAAAATACTCATTCAGATGAGATGGGCCTTCATGGAGGTCATCATGGTTGGTGAGTTGCTTCAAATTCATTTGTGCTGCTAGTTGATCCACCAATGATGTCAATACCAGCAATTCCCATTTCCCAAACCATACAAAAGAAACATTTTTTTTCTTATCATCGTCATCATTATTATTCATTTAGTTTTGAAAGAAGAATAACAACAATATTTGAAGTTTTGAAGTGTTCTGATTACGAGCGCACCTTGATTCACAACTAACGAATTGGGAATCTGCCAACCATCACTTGATCCTGGAATTTGGTTAGCTTGTAGTTCAGCCAAGGTCATAGAAGGGTTCTTATAGGCCTGGTGCTCATCCAATTGTTGACAGTGATACTGGTTTCTGCTTGGCTGTTGAATAGGAGCATCCACCAAATCCGGCAACTCCTAAGAACAAAAGGATCAAATGAAAGTCTCAATGTGCCATTTTTTAGAAAATATCCTTGTCCAATGTGTCAACACTTCGATCAGGGAAAAGAAATCTGTTGTATATAGTTATTTAGATGATCATTTTTCTATATATTATACATTTATTGACTAGAACTTGTACCATGACACTTCTTTTCAATGGTTCCAATGATGCACTTTTCAATAACATAACCTATATGAATAATAGAAAAAGAGCCGTTTGGACATATAAGCATGCCAAGTTGGGCTACAATTTAGGCCAGGTAGGGATTAACCCCAACAGAATTAAATGGAATATACCCTCAATATAAACTAGATCTGAATTTCAACATGTAACCTCCCAACATAAACCCAAAATAATCCTTTCACTTTCTTCTTTTCAAGGATCATTGGCATTTATTCATAAATAATAAATGAAAACTGTACAGAAGAAGTTGCACATAAAGATCACAGTCAGTCTTAAGATACAACTTGATCAATATCATACATTTCTCAACTAAGCCATTAGAACATTAAATCCTCTTTTTGAGAGAGAAGCTGTTCTTCCCTAAACCACCCAAATCTCCAAATCTCCTCTCTTTCTACTTCAGTTTTGCAAGTTCATCTGCCTTTGCATTCATCTCTCTTGGGACTGGATAGAATGTGGCATCAGGTCATGTGATAAATATCTAATTCCTTCCAACCTTTTAGTAGGATCACCAGAGCTCCTTTGACTAGCCACTAACTCAACCAGTGTCATTTTTCAAACTCCTCCAAACAGTACCAGTCCATGTAACTTATTTTTTATAATGTATAGTCCATCCTTCGTAAATAAGATTTTGGCTCTATTTCAATCACCTATAGTGACTAAGCCTTGAAAAGATCATCAAGTCAGTTCTTCACTTTGTCATCCTTGACAACTCCCACTTTAGATGATTCTCATTTCCCTTTTTCCATCTATGTATTAATTTGAGGTCCCCAGTGGATTGGACAGCTGGGAATTTGTAGTTAAGTGGAGCATAACTTTGGATCATTGAGTACTCTAATAGAGGTCAAACCTGTTACCATATTGAGTTTTCTGATAGGATTCACCAACCACTAAAATGAGTAAATCCCATTTGCCATCAATGAAGCCCAAGAGAAAGCTGTGTCCTAGAACAATCCTATGCTCCTCTGCTCCATGCACCTCAAACTATGACCAGAGGAATCATTTTTCATTTTGTTTGGCATCTGATTCCATACACCTCAAGTTATGACCAAAGGAATCATTTGTCATTTTGTTTGGCATCTGGTTCCATACACCTCAAGTTATGACCAAAGAAATCAATTTTCATTTTGTCTGGCTCCCCAACCAACCATGAAGGATGGAAAACATTCCAGAAACACCCAATTAAAAGGAAAAGGTATCCAAGAAGCCAAATATTCTTAGTAACAGGGCATAAATTAAAAGGTGTCCAATGGATGTTTTATTTTCCCAACAAAGATAACAAATGTCTAGAAAAGAAAATCTTCTTGTCATTAGGTGAACATTGCTGCTCATTTTGAATACTAGGATGCAGCTGACCAACAAAACAACCTTTATGATCGGTGGAGTGTGGGATTTGAAAACTGATTTGTGATGGAATCACGTCTCTCCCATGCCAGATTACGGAACACAAGGATATGCACGAAATATACCACTGGTTTCCTCTGTCCATCCCATCCTATCTACCTCATCAGATTCACATGAATTCTAACACGGCCCAATTTTTTTTGCAAAACTAGGTTGGGTCTTGTCAGGTTGTGATGGTCAATCTGATGCATGTAAGATACTAGGATACTATATAAAATAGAATATAGTATATAGTACTATATATGATTAAAAACATACATGATATTCTACAATTAATATACAAGGTCATACCCAAGCTCCAAACTGAATTGAAATTTGGACGAGATTTCAAGCTAAACCCAACACCCAACACCCAACACCGAAGCATGAAAAACCAATTCATCTCACTCAAAATCAGGTTGGGATGCATTACAAGTATCAGATCCTATAAATGATGTCAAACAAACATCTACATGCAAGTTACATGATATGTTAGAGTTGGTTCAGAGATTATTCATACCTGATCAGTGGAGGGGTTATTAAGAGGTTGAAATGGTGGGGCATGTGGATCAAATGTCTTCAACTTACTATTCTCATAATCACATATCATAGCATGAACTTTTTTCTCTAGCCTCTTGTTAAGCATCCTGCTGCCACAAGCATGTCGAATGATCTCTTCCAACTTCTTGTTTGACATTCTGTTGCCAAGTATCTACAAAACATGCATGGTTAAAACATATGATTTTATTGACGAAGTTGCATAATTGTGACAAGTCAAAACTGCTTTTCGGCATCACTATTCAACTAAGAGAATACTACTCTGATAAGTGGTTTACTTTCCGCAGCTTTTCTGGATTAGAAGCCCAGGTCATTAAGAACTGCAGAACTGTTTTGATCCCCTTTTCATTCAGCTTTTCATAGTAAGGACCACCTTTTCCAATATATTTTAGTCGGCATACTTCGTCATCAAAGGATGGAGGACGATCCTTCTGATTTGCTGGGGGAAGCAGAAATTAATCTCAGTACTTGATTGGTTAGCAGAAAATGCAGTATCGATATCTCATCGTTTAATGCCAAACAAAAGATAATCTTAAGTAGGAGTGGATGCAGATAGTCTTGCCAAGGGAAGATCGTAAGGATTGAGTTGCTATGTAAGAAGCAATTCCAGAGCCATGATTTACAGTAGACCACTGCCTCAACAAAAAACAAATGTAAATTCCTTTTTCCTGTGTTCTCTAGTTAACTTTCGCTAATATTGAGCCATCACAGCTGATTCCTTTAACACTATTGACTACAATAACAATGATCATTCAGGGAAGCATTTACTCAAGGGTGTCACTGCCATCTAGATAAAGGATCAAACCTTATTTTTGAAGGTAGAAGTTCCTTATATAAA
This sequence comes from Chimonanthus praecox, assembly GCA_022113865.1. Taxonomy (NCBI): domain Eukaryota; kingdom Viridiplantae; phylum Streptophyta; class Magnoliopsida; order Laurales; family Calycanthaceae; genus Chimonanthus; species Chimonanthus praecox. Next base: position 2,139,413 of record CM039093.1, on the reverse strand, counting down.
GAAAAGACACACGAGCAAAGAACCTACTCTTTTTGCAAGGGAGAGCATTTAAGCATTTTCTTAAGTTTCATTCAATAAAATAATCTTTGATGATAGTTAGTCAAGATGCCTTGCCTAGTCTTTAAAAATCTAGAAAAGATCTCTTTTTTTTTTTGAAACAGTAACGGCAAATTCTCATTAAAAAAAAAAATTACAAAGGTAGGGATTCAAGTATAGGAGGTATATACTCATATCCAAAAAGGAAAAGGAACATAAAAAAAATAAAAGATACAACAAGTGGTCCACCCCAAAAGCAATAACCAAGTGATCCCCCAGTCCCCCAAGATTCAAGACTATTGAGATGAGTAAAATTCCAAAGATGGTCTTTGTAGATGAACACCGGCTTTCGTCAAGAAGTCTGTCACACAATTTGCTGATTGACGTGAATGAGTGAAAGCCACCTTACCTGCACAGCCGCCAAATGTGCCTAGCAATACTGATCAACCTCCAGGGGGAGGATTTTCTATTACTAGCCCAAGAGATGGCATTGGTTGAGTCACCTTTGATAATGAGGTTATATCTCCTAAACCCAAACCAAATCTGAAGTGCTCTCCTAATTGCTCTCAATTCAACCTCATTAGATTCCATCAGTCCAACTGACTCGGAAAAAGTAGCTAACATACTCCCCCTATCGTCATGTAACACGCCTCCTAGAAAAGATCTCTTTGAGTGGAACTAAAAAACCACTCATTGTTTCTAGATGTGATTTTTTTCTTTATTTTTACATTTGTAAGGAGACAAGATGGGGAAAAAATGGATATGATGATGATTATGTGAAAGGAGGCAGAGGAGTTTTATTCAATCCCCACCCTGTTTTACGTGTGGTAGTGAAAGTGTTTGTGAAAGTAACTGACAAATGGTTAGATGAATGAACACAAGGAGTGGATAAAATCTTTGATGAGATCTTTTTCACGAACCAAATGACAATAAATGTCAACATGTTCTGTTCTTTCATGAAAGACAAGAGTTGAAGCAATATAATTAGCAACCTGGTTGTCCCAACGAAAAGGGATAAATATTTTAAACCCTAGTTCATGCAATAAGCATTTAAACCAAAACATATCACAAGTAGTATGAGGCATCAACTGATATCCTACCTCAGCACTATATTGAACCACTACATTTCTTCTAAGCACACAAACCAAAAATTGACAGATACATGCAGAAAAAGAAATGAAATAAAAGAAGACATCAGCTTCAACCATAAGCCATGACAATGCAAGTACCTTTGCCAAATGAGCAACTCATATGAAAAATAAAGTAAAACTGATGCAGGACAGGGGATAGCAAATAATAGGATTATAAGGGTGAAGAAAGGTGTCTGGGCTAAGGAAAGACCTACAATGGTTTACTGTAGCAGATCTGGAGATAACAGCAAGGCTGATGGGGTGGCGGAAGTAGGAAGGGGTTGTGGGGGGCCACGGAAGCTAGGAGGGAAGAATATTTAGGGATGGCGACAAGGTGAAAAGGGTCTAGGAAGGGAGGCGATGGACTGATAGGGTGTTAAAGCGTTGTAACAGTTAAAGGCAATGTTATCAAACCCGACCCGACCTGACCCGCAGGTTGACCCGCGGGTCAACTGTAACCGGTATACATACGGGTTGGTTTTTCTAAAACACGACTAGATAGAAAAACCCTTATTTACCTGGTTAGACCCACAGGTTTGACTAGGTTTTTTGAAAAACCTGTAACCCGTGAAGAACCCATTTAAATTTTTTTAAAAAAAATTATTGCCAAAAAATTGACAAAAAAATAAGTTTAATAACCATTCAAAATAATAAATTTAAAATTATGTAGCTCTATGGGCCACATGTTGCCTAGCCCAACAAGGCCAAGCATTGAGGTAATTTTTCTCTCCATCCTGTTTTTGTAACCTCCCCTTCGTAAAAGTTTCTATTGTTGTCGATATGGGACTCCTACTCGCACACGCTGCACTAGTGGGTAATAAGTATAGGCTGGATTTCTTTGATCTCTCTTTGGGGTTTTACCCCTCCTTTTGAATATACTTACCTTATTCATTTAAATTTCTAATAAGTTAAGATTTTATACATAATTTTTTAAAAAAGTTAGATAAAATTTTTAAAAAGAAAAATAATAAAACATAAAAATAAAAACTTAATAAAAATCAATAATATTTATAATAAAGGATATTTTTAATGATTAAAATATATATTGACAAAATATTAACTCGTTATTTTATCTTTTTTATTTGATCAACAATAATATTTATATTAAAATATTTTTTGAATGATTAAATTTTTTTTGAAACATGCTCTCAACCACTAAAATATATATTGATAAAATAGTTTTTTACATAAAATTTTATTTCAACTCATTAATTAAACCTTAGTTAATAATTTAATATTATATTAATGATACGGGTTTGACCGGGTTCGACTAAGGGACAACCCGGTTGAACCTTATTTAACCCACCCTTCCTTTAAGACGGGTCGCTCTACGGGCTGGGTTTTAAAACATTGGTTAAAGGCAAACTGGTTGGGATCTAATGGCTTCGGCAGTAAGGGAAGGGTTTGGGAGGGTTCACGGCAAGGTACGTGGGATTGGGAAAGGAGAAAAAGAAAACAAAGAAAGAGAGAAGAGAGAATAAGAGGATGGATAATACCTGGAGATGGAAAGATGGTAGCCTCACGCTAGGCTTCACGCCAAAGGAATCACTCCCAAGTAATTTTCGTCACACAAACAGCGGAAGAAAACTTCAATTTCATTCATCAACTGATTACCGTAAAGAGGCTTACAATGTATTTATAATAAACACACTAACAAAATGACGAAAATACCCCTAAATGTAAAATAAAACAAAATACCCTCAAATAACTAAATAAAAATACATCAAACCAAATAAGTAATAAAAATAAAATTGATGAATCATATGCTCCAAAATACTCCGCATAAAAAACCCACCAAGTGCACATGAAAATTATATCTAGGGTATGGGATATCAGTGATTAGATGGTGCATAGAAGATGTTGGGAACTATCACAAGCTACAATTTGAGAGAAATTTATGCTGATCCCCAATTTATTAAAGGGAATTTACTGATGATAGGAAAGAACTGAATTTTTAGTACTCTACAATGGCTCTATGGACAGCTCCATCTAATGCAAAGGGATGAAGAAGGTTACTAAGAATGCTACATATTAATAATCCTAGTAAAATGCATAGGATATGAATAGTGCTATAATAAACCATCAAATAATATAGCCACAAATTGACAGAACATCTCGAAATAAAGAGGTATGTCCTAGTTACATGGACAGTACAGATAAATGCTTTTACACTTAAATTGAAGTGTAGAATAGAATTCCTGTAATACCCTGCCCCAAAAAGTATTGTAATACCCTGCCCCAAAAAAAGTCCCACATTGCTAGTGGCATTGGAAGCTCCCTGGTATATAAGTAGTGGCCTTCCTCCTTCTAGCAAGGCCTATTGGGAGCAACAGTGGGTTGGCTCGCCAAAGCAAAGCCGTGCGGGTCCGTGTGTAGGCCCAAAGCGGACAAGATTGTGCTAGCGGGACGGGTCGTTACAAATGGTATCAGAGCTGGTTCAACTCTCTGCCTGAGGGTGTGGGCTTGGTTGTTGTATGTGCAGGGCCGGGGACGGCTCTGGCTTTAAGGGGGGTAGATTGTAATATTCTGCCCCAAAAAGTATTGTAATACCCTGCCCCAAAAAAAGTCCCACATTGCTAGTGGCATTGGAAGCTCCCTGGTATATAAGTAGTGGCCTTCCTCTTTCTAGTATAAGGCCTTTTGGGAGCAACAGTGGGTTGGCTCGCCAAAGCAAAACAGTGCGGGTCCATGTGTAGGCCCAAAGCGGACAATATTGTGCTAGCGGGACGGGTTGTTACAATTCCATCTTCACATTGCGTACAGTATCATAAAAAGCATCTTATATTGTGAGGAGGACATCTCGGGGAAGGATTCAATGCCACAACATGCATTGGAACTTCTGTTACCAATGGTTATGGAAAAACAATTCCAATGGACCATGTAGGCAAGTAAACCATGATATGTAAAGAAAAAAAGTCCAAATTTCCAACACTTTTTTAAGTATAGGTTATCATGTACTTCTGATAAACAGAACTTCTCAGCTGCTTTGCCGTTCTTGACAAGTAACGAATATGAAAATAGTCAGCTGATTAATTTCTACTTAAATCTAATCTAACATATTAAAGAAGATGAGCAACAATGTCTCTAGATAACCAAAGCTGATTTTTAACAGAATAATGCAGTCAATGGTCCCGCCCTACAGCACAACTAAGAACAAGCAGTCTAGAAAGACCTTCCTTTATTCTAGAGAAAAAAAGAAAGGATACCTGTAAAAATATGAAGACTCCCAAATGATGTAAGTCCTCCTAGAACCCCTTGTCCAAGCAAAAATTATAACTTCTTAAAGAAAACCCTGTCTGGGCCCTATAGTTTCAAGTCTCCTCTCAATAATTTTAGTTTTCCTCGACCAATCCAAATAAAAGATGAACTTATCAATATTCTAACACAGTTTCCACATGGCTTCATCTATTAGGTATTAATAGGTCCCATTCCGAACTCTAATCCAAACAATTAGAATAAAATTCAACTACTAATATGCGATAAAGCAAAAGAGAACACTACAATATTCTTATACTAATGCAAAAAAGGAAAAGAAAAAAAAAAACCCATAGGATATTAAACTTGTTTTTAAGAAAATTAGGGCTTTGGTACATGTTTCCAATAGAGCTTTGGATATTTGCATTGATTGTGTTGGAACCAATCCATAGATGGTAGACCTTCTGCATTCATTGTCTTCGTACAAATCCATTGAGGGCATCTTCTTGTAACCATCAATCCATATTCACTTCAATTGCATCAAAACATATAGCATCGGGGTGAAAAAACCAAGACTTCGTATAAAATAAATTATATATTCAGACAACTTGGGAACTTGGTTTTTGTGATAAAATTGTGATATATTAAAAAAATCTTCAAAAAAAAAAAAAAAACAGTAAGATATTGTTGCCAAACAATAAAATGATCCAACAGTAAAGAATATCCTACACAGTTCAAGCAAATGTTGTTACAGCAATGCATCACATGCTGCATCCATGCCAGGAACCTTTTAGCAATCTTACTGTTAATCTTGAAAAGAAATGGACAAACCTGCTACCCTCTGATCTTTTACAGAAAAAGCTTCACTCCTTGCTTCTCGTACTCTTTTTTCAACATTTCTGCAGAGTTTGACTCTAGCTCCCAACATGAACTTTCTTTCTCTTGTCCATGAAGAGTTATCTGTGAAAGCAACATTATCAAGATATCCAACCCCATTTATCAATTTGATTTCCAAGTTTCCTTTCAGCAAATGTCCTTTGTTATCTCTTGGTTGGACCACACAAGTATCAAACTCTTCCTTAGTCCAATTTTCCTTTCTGTCCCTACCAAATCCACTATCAAGGACAACAATCTCTACCTTCATGGAAGATAAAGGTCCAGTTGTGATTACTTCTTTAGAAATGGCATCACGAATTACTACTTCTGCTCTACCATCCTCAGCTTCTATCTTGTGATATGTGAAAAGTGTACTTGGGAGGGTAAAGCTGAAATGTAATTGGTAAGTACTTGCTTCATCTTTAATCGCAGTGATCATAGGCCTAGGACAAAATCAACATGGAAATTAAATTTACAAGTAGAAAAAATATATAAATAAAATAAGTTCATGCCATCCCATGCTGGAGGCACTGATCTTCCTTCACAATTGAACTAGGGGAATCTGCCTGTTATTCCAAAACACCTAAAATACACATAACCAGTTTCTGAATATTATTTTGAAAAGCTTTAACAATTGCTTGAAGAGATAACAGTTTCTAAATATTTACTCTTTCACTTTGATGTTCATAAAGAATGCACACACAGAGCGTAACAGGACACTTGGTGCACCAAGGCACATTCAAGCGGTATAGAAAGAGGCTGTTAACAACAAAGAACTCAGAAAGTTGTATGTATCATTGGATTCACCAAAAGCGTCAGGCAGAAAGTTCTTCAAAGTGAACATTAAAATTTTGACTCTATTAATAACATTTCCGAACTTTGGAGTAAATGAAGGCAATGATAGAATTCTTTTGGTTAAACTAGACTTGAACAGGGTCAATGACATAATTAAAAGAGTACATTAAAAAATGAAGCTCAAATCTAAAGATATAATGATAACAGATAATTTAGATATAGCAATGAAAATGCGTCATTAAAACTTGATAAGCAACGCTTACCCGGGGGCAAGAAATGAGAACCTCTGATGAAGTGCATGCTCTACCTCATCTCGTACCTAATTACAGATGTGAAACATAATATGTTAGCAACTTCAAAGTATGAAGCCAATAATACTCACATATTCATTACGTATTTCCGATGGTAAGACCTTTGACTGTCTTGAGAAAAGGATTACATTAAGAAGACCCAAAGAACTTGGAACACAAAAATGGTTTCCCTAATACAGAGAGAGCAATGACAACAGTTTTGCACAATGGACTTGCAATTATGTTAAACCAAAACACGTGGACGGTTTCATCGATTATCTCCCAAAATGAGTCATATTGGTCATTGATGCCATTTGACTTAAAGGGCAATGAAATAGGTGATTCAAATGCAATTGACCAAATAACCAGCAATTGCCCCATTGGACTGAATTTTTGGTAGACTCCTAATCAGAAAGCTCTAACATTTGGTGATGTCCACTAACACGTCATTTGTCCTGCCATAACTACAGTCAAGGTTGCAGTGCACTGTAAATAAAAAACTTCCCCTCATAATCCCACCAATAATTAAGCATTGTTCAAAAGCTGCTTAGAGTTGGTTTAACTAGATTCAACTCAACATAATTACGAAGTCAAGTCCACCCAAATTTGGTCAGACTCAGTAAAACTTGGTCAAAAACTCGAGTCAAAACTCAAATATTGTCTGAGTTGAGTTTTTGGAATGTGACTCAGACCTATAACTCTGACACATCTTTAGAAACTGACTTGAGCCCAATGCAAAAAAGCATAGTGTCATTGATATCCAACAACATTTAGTTGTCCTCTCATCAACAACCAGAGAGAGAAATATTGACATTTAAAAGGCCTCACACCATCATCATGTCAACAGTAAGCAAGTGTATAAATATGAAGATCATAATTCCTTATATTATCAAAGAGTTACAAATTTCAGCCAAAATTCAAAAAAAAAAAATCAGTCTAGGCTCAGACCAAAATATGTATTTTTTGAAAATATCATTCAAACTTTTTTATCCTTTTTGGGAGAAAAAAATTTCTCCCTGCCGAAATTTGTAACTCAGATCATCAGCTCATCAGCAGCCACGTACAGTATTTAGGGATCGCAAGGGTCCCACTTGGTAGCAAATATTTTGGAACAGGAAGAGGAAGAGCTGATCAACGATCCTGCCCATGTCTCCGGATTCAGTTCAGGCAATTAGGGCTCTCCATGTGGATTAAGTTTTCATTTCCACAAAAAGGAAGAGACCGGAATTCAAACAATTGGCTCTTTACACATCAGCTATTTCTAGCCTCACTAAGCAGGCATTCTTTAATTGGAAAAGGGTTCATGATCATTAAAGCTATTTATCCCATCAAAGATTAGCATATACAATTGGGTTTGAGAAATTCTTTCTAAAAGCTGCTGCCTATATGATGCTCATAGAGTCATACGACTAGAACCAACAACCCTGAAGTTGCAAACATGAGCATTTATCAACTGTGTCAGAGGATATAGTAACCGACTAACTGGCAACTAATACCTCTCAATTGTTTTGAAACCATACAGACCCGTGGACTACGAATTTGGGGTAGCAGAAAATCTAATTTTGAATTGAAATTCTTAAAGTGCCTTTCTAATCTTCTAAAATTCTGTGTCTACACAAGTAAAGCATATATCATCATGGATTTCCCCTTTTCCACAACAAGGAAAAGCAAATATTGTTATTTCTCAAGAAAGCACTTTTCTTTTCAATCCTCAAGTCGGAGTATAAAGTAGCTCACCGGTGGCCTTATATAAGCCTCAATAATCTCCAAGGATCTCGAATCAATTTCCTGCTTCCATTTCCTATCAAAACCCAAAACCATTCATCACATTAATGAGACAACTAAATAAAAGAAAACAAATTCAGCATAGTAAAAGGGGAAAAGAGTAGTCTAGATACAGGCATTTTTACAAGAGAACTGATCAGGTGAAGGAGACCTGACAGAATCATGTCAGGCTGTGCATGTTTACCATCCATTTAATGAAATTTAAAATCTTAAAAGATAAAATTTTCGAAATGAATGGTGAAGATGAGATTACCTTCAGGTCTAATGTACTTATCCTTTCTATATTTATCACCCATCTGATGAAATTTGACATTTTAAAGTATGAAATTTTCATTCAAATGTTGAAGACGCATGGATTGACCGTATTACTGTGAAGTATCCTGCACCAAATCATTTGTCTTTTTATAAAATGAGACAACAACAATTTTTTACCATTCGATGCCTAAGAATACCCTCTGCCTTATTTGATAAAAAATTATATTAAAAAAAAAAAAAACCACTATAGTGCTTGAATTACTATATATGAAAGGAAAAAAAAATACAAAAAAAAAACCCAATTTCTTATTTATAACGCCATTGCCCCAAGCCCCCAACTACTCGAAAATTAGAAAAGAAAAGAAAAATTCACAGCCAAAAACTCTTCTTCTTATTCTTCTTTTTGCAACTGTCACCATTCAATGCCTAAGAACATCCTCTATCCTATTATATAAAAAATTCAAAAAAAAAAAAGGCGCTTCAATTACTATCGAAAAAAAAAAACTAAAAAGAACCCAATATATTATTTTATTTAAAAAGGAACAAGTATCCCAACTGGTACAAAATAGAAAAGGGGGAAAAAAACCAAAATCTCTCAACCATAATCATACATTTGAAAAAGGATGGGGATCCTTGGCTTCAGAGCTTGTTCTTGGGTCTCGTCCTTCTCCGGAATCCCCCTTGAGGCCATCGAGAATGGAACCAAAAATCGAGGAATCAGAGTAAGGAAACCCCATCTGACAACTCCCACTTACCTCTATAAGTGGAGAAATGGAGCAAAAGTCATCCACAGGCAGTTACCTGAAAGCTTCTACAATTAGAAAGTACAGGAAAACTTCTGAGAAAGAATCGAAAACCAAATGCTATATGAATATGCATTTGTCTCCTACAACAGGGGTAGAATATTCGAATCTGAGAGTTGGATACTAATGCAGATGAGTCGCAGTGCGAAATGAGAAATGTGAAAAGAAAAGAGGATTCCAGAACCAGAAACCAGAAGGAAAGTGGAGATAAAGATTCAGAGAAAGTTCCTGATTGAGTGGACTTCTTCATCTTCTTCTCATGCAACGAAGAAAGGAGCGGCAACTGCATTCAGCCATTCACCGTCCAGTTTCTTTTAATAAAAAATAAGTAAATAAGAAGAGATTTTTTTTTTAAAGGTAACTTTATTAAAATAAAATAAAATAAAACAGACAAAAGTTATAAGATGTTCTTCATATTTGCAAAAAAAATATAAAATATTCTTCATAATATTTTTTTAATAAACGCCCACCCAATGGTGAATTCATATCATATATAGTGATTCATCTAAAAGATAAAAAGAAGAAGATATCATTTAAAAAAGAATTTTCTAGTAGAGTTAAAATGTACTTATATTTGTTAGTCAACAAAATTTATAATTTTTAAACTTCTAAAAGTGTTAAAAATAGTTACATATCTTAATAATTTATGTACTTGTAGGAATAAGACATTATGACTCAAGAATTTTTTATCTTCACTTTGAGTTTATACAAATAGAGTCATTAGCTTTAAGTTAATTATTTTTGGCTCATGAATATGTAACTGAGCCTATAAACAAAATTAAGTTCGATATATAACAATCGTCCATTCTAAACCATTTCTATCATTGTGGATTGTTTAGATTTTGTTAACCTTCTGTAATCATAAAATAATTATAAACTAAAAGGGCAATTTAGGTATTTCAATATAATTAAAAAGAGTAATCTAACATCGTTTGAATGATGAGCCCTTAAAAAGGGCTCTTTGACAATGACTTTAAAGATAGAGATATTTTTTACTATTGTTGGAAATCCTACTATGAGGTTTTGTGAATTCTAAATTACGTAGAAAATTGAGAGTGTAAAACTCTGGTGGGTGAATACATTACTCTTAAGAGTACATAAAGATTAAATCATGAGAATTTAAACCTACAACCTCCCACTTCTTAAGGTGGGAGACAACCAGTTGATCTATACCCATATGGATAAGTGAAATCACAAATATATTTTGTGATGAAATAAATAAAGAATGATGAGAATATTTGTGGTGTAAAGTTGAGCCTCGTTTATATTATTATTATTTTTTATTTTAAACATGAAAATTTAGTTGGTATAAAACTATTTCTTTTTCATAAATCATTTCACAAATTTTGATAATTGGATTGAGAAATTTCTTTTGAATTATATCACCTTGAAATTGGGTGCCATAGTCTCTCAAGAGCTACTCATTTTCGTATACATTCACAACGAATTGCTGTGAACATTCCTTTGGATTGAAATTACAGGTGGCAATTTTCAACTCGGTCTAAGAATTGGACTCAACCGAAAATGATCCATCAAGTAAGATTGATATGGTTTGTTTCTAAAGAATTATGAGACCTTTGAACACCTCCGGTAAAAAAAAAATTGTAGGTGTTTTTTCCCCTTTTATTAATTTATAGCCAAAGTCTCTTACTTTTACCTGTATGGGTTTAGTTCAATTGTTGCCTCCCATCTTAGAAAATGAAAGGTTATAGATTCTGAACACCCATTACCTAACTTTGATTTGCCTTAAAAATAGTGTATTTATCCGTAGAGATTTTAATAGAACTGTGTCTCAGTTTCCCACACATTAATCTAAAAAAACACTTTGGGCCATTGATTACTCGAGAATATGAAAAAACAAGTTCATTACTTTTTTCCCAAGAAAATCATTTTCTGCCAAAGTCAGATCCAATGTAACTCGGAATTTACCAAAACTGAGTCACACTGAGATGCCAAGTTTCAAACCCAGACTAAAAAAAGCCAGCATATTGGGAGTTGAGATCCATGCAACATATGCAGATACAATTATGATTTCTAAACAATTTCTGACTTTGAAATATTGGCTTAAAAAGCCCAACAAATATCTGTAGCCATTTTCGGTATATTAGAGAACATTTCAATCCAAACAATTTAAAGTATGATATGAAAAGTTTCAACGGATATTTTAAAGTATTCACTTGTATTTTTATCTAAGAGCTGCCTTAGAAAAACAACATGAGAAGATCTATATTATTCGAATCTGCACGGCTATCTTCACAAAATTATCAAATCAGTGTGAAAACAATTAAAAAAAAAAACAATATATAGAAATACACAACACAGACAACAACAAAGGAAACAGTAAACAGAACAACACTACAAAAGGCAATAGAAGAGGACAGTTAGACCTTATCCAAGTCATGCACAAGCTGCTGCATCTCTTGGGGTAGCCAAATTCTCACCCAACATCACCCACTTGATGACACTAACCAGCTTCAGCAGTTCAGTTGAAACACAAGCTTGGTATTCTATTTTATTTTTTTTTAAACGAGGTGCCGAAGTCTTTTAGAACATTTGACTAATGTTTGGGGCATGTACAAACCTTCCTATTCACACACATCGGATAGAACTATGGGAAGTGATCATTTTGTGTTGAGAGTGAATTGAACTGAAGGTCTCCTGCATCCCAGAGAGGTTCCAACTCAATGAATGATTCACAAGTGAATGTGTTGGTAATGTCCATGTCCAAATGATCAATGCCCTCTGGCTGGAATGAACCGGTGCCGTTCGCCGAAAATCTGTCCAGCAAGGGCGTGCTGGATGGGCTACCTCGGATCATAGAACCCTGTCCACGGGCGAGAATGCTGTGGCTGTTTTTGTACAACTGATCAGTTCCCTCTCTCTCTTGCAGACATGTCACAGGCTGGCCTTGTGGGGATGTATCAGTAGAACTTATGAAACCCAGTATTGCTTCTTCATCTGCATTAAAATGAACGCGAAAGCTCATCACTTTTTCAGGACATAGGCTAGGTGAAAAGATGAGAAAAATCAATGGTTGGTATGTGCTTTGATGATTTTAATGTTTAGACTACTTACTTTGAGATGGTCTGGATGCAACTTGTCGAACTGCCAAGTTCTTACATAACATCACCCACTTCATGAGACTAACCACCTTCACCCACTTCACTCGAACCATAAACTTAGTTTTCTGATTCTCAGAGTCGCCTAAATTGTCATGAGGATCAATTATTAATTCATTCACAAACTCAGAAATGGAGCCGAATGATTCATTTCTGTTTGCAGAACGCAGTGAAATACTGAAAGCTTTGCCACTGTCAATGCGCATAAGATTAAATGATGGCAGCCGACCAATGCCAAATCCCTCCGACATGGGTGTGCTGGATGGGCTACCATGGATCATACAACCTGGTTTACAAGAGAGAAAACTGTGATTATTGTACATAAGATTAAAGCTTGGTATGGGGAATTGATTTGCAAGCGGTACTTTCTCAATGTAAATATGGGTTACTATTCTATTTTACCCTATGACATTAATTCATCAATGACAAATCAAAGACAAAATGAGAGAGTAACCTCATTTGCATAATTCGGTGCTCTCTTTGGAAGAAGGTATAGGCTTACAAATGAATTTCCATTGGTACGGGCTTTGATGACTTTATTCTTAAGTACACTTACTTTGAAATGGTCTTGGCATGGAAGCAACTTCTGGTGTTGCCTCTTCATCGGCATGGAATTCAATGCAAAATGCTCTAATCAGGACACAAGTAACCATGCACATTTAAGGGGGTTAAATTTGGGTCAAATACTCAAAACTGGATAAAGCCCACACTTGATCCACTTTCTAGATGTAGGATAAGAAGTGTTAACAAAAGTCTCACATTGCCAATAGACCTTTGAAATATGAGGTTTATAAGCACATGTACACCCTCTCCTTTCAAGCCGGTTTCTAAGGATGAGTTTTACTCATGTGTTTAACATGATATATGAGTGAGGTACTACAGCGATGGGTCGGGTTCATAACTCCAGCCCTATGTAGAGGGGAAGAGCAGAGTGTCTCCAGCCCTAGCGTTTAGGTGGAGTGTCAGCAAAAGTCTCACATCGCCAATGGACCTTTGAAATGTAAGGTTGATAAGCACATGGGCACCCTCTCCTTCAAATCAATTTTTAAGGATGAGTTATACTCATATGTTTAATAAAAAGAGTACAAGACATATGCTGGGAAGACTCCGCTATAATTAAACGGAACAACAAGAAAATAAGTAGATAGCAACACACTAATATGCAGAAAGCCTAAAAACCCATTTCTCATAGGTTGTATTGTTCAAAATTTCAAATTTCGAGATATTCATCTACAAGGAATGCATGTAGAGGAGAGACCAGATGGTCATATTGTTAGGACCTGCTCATTTGCCATTTTTTAACGAATACTTTATATTTTAAAATTTTAACATTTATCTAAATAAATAGTGAAGATGCATGCCTTAACCCTGTATATCATCAAGTCTTTTTTTCTTTTTAAAGACCAAGGTATCTAGGCCTCTTAGAGCACCTGACTAATCTTTAGGGCATGTGCAAACTTATCTATCTACATGCACCGAGTAACACTATCCCTTTGTATTGAGAGTGACTTGAACCTATATCATCAAGTCTCTTACATGTGATTATTCTCTTCTTTTACGTACTTAAAGGTGCCATCAAGTCTTACATGTGATTATTACTCTTCTTTTACATACCTACAGGTGAAAGGAAGTAAATCAATGCTTGATTCTTAAGGTTGCTTACTCCGATGGACGTTTGAGTGAGGATCTGATGGTCCTGGGATGGAATTAACTCGTGGTGCAGGCCATGGCACTAGGGGCCTAAATGACTCATTATAGTCAATGATATCTTCCTGATGCCTGTATGCCCGTTCTCTCAAATTTTCCACCAACATCTGTCAACAGAAAGAAAGTTTGCTTTCAGATCTGTAGTATTACTATCTTATAATATAGTAGTAAAGGAATAAAACATTTCAGAAGTCTAAGTTCCATCAAATTTTCATTAAGTAGTCACATGGATGTTGCAAAATCTGATCCAAGCGCAAGGGCCATCAGGTCATTGCCCAACGCCCTAATAGAGCAGTTATTAGAATAATCTCAATCGGTTGGGATTTAAATCCCTGATCAAACAGTAGAAGCCCAAATGAACCAATCAAACAATCACACAAACACACACGAATTTAACATGGTTCGGCCAAAGGCCTAATCCACCAAACCAAATCTTTCACAAAATCAAAAAGAGATTACAAAGTTTCCCAACCCAAAACTCTCTCTGATTTTCTCAGAGATTCTCTCTCAAAACCCACATCCACAAAACCATACGAGTCCCTTTTATAAAGTTCTCCCAAGTGACAGTACAAGTCGGTTTTTACTAAGTCAATCCCAAAATAAAAATACTAGAGAGGTCGGTGGGGAAGAGAAGAAGACAAGCTGAACTTGGACTCCTAGTCCTAGTCAGACTAGGCTCTAAATCGAACCACACCCAACACAATCAACTAATCTTTGTGAGTTTCTATGTATAAATAGAAGATCTACGAAATACTCGTATCCTTGACCAAAACGCCAGATGAATATAAATTATGAGATATGAGGAAGACCTTTAAAATTTGATGAGAGGAAAAAAAAGGACAGGGTGATAATGATTTTAATTTATGAAAAGGGTAGAATGAAAGAGTGACACTCAAAAACTATTTATTTCACTTCAATTAAAATGGACTCCACTGTTTGTAAAAACAATTGATATTTCAATCAAGTTTCTTGCACTACCGCCCAACCCTCTACTTCTAACATTATATCTTTTCCAGTAGTCCTGAATTCGATGTCCACTACACCTCAAAAGGTCACTCCTCGTAAAGTTACTCAATGAATGTGGGTAGGGAAGCTTGCACATATCCTGAAGATTAATCGGGTGCTCTAGAAGACCTACGCACTTTGATCATAAAAAAAAAATACTGAAAGTGCGATGCTTACCTTCTCATCTAGGGTGAGACTTCCCAAGGCCTGTGGACGATGACAACCATCAAATATTACCTCAATAACCTGGTAGATGCAATTGAGAATGAGCATAACTTTCCGGTCAGCACTCAAGTACATATAACGCTGCCTCTCATCTAAAGGACACTTCCAAGCATGTTCTTCTGTTTCTTTCCACTTCTTCTTTTGCACCTTGCACTCCTCATGAATCTATTTGCATAGAAAGGATAATTTTACTATTAAGCTGTACCTGATAAACGTAATTAAAGCAAACTAATAGAGGTTTTTTTTTTTTCTATTTTCCTCGTTAAAGTACTTTTACAAAAACATTACATTTGGATTCGATTCTTGTCATTCAACAAATGCTATGTAATCTAGCCTTATGTCTGACCATGAATCCCGGACGTTTTGTTATTTGCTTCAAAATCTATACAAAAATGAATAAATCATTGTCTTAACTTCACAAGCCAAGAAAACTTTCCTCTCTTGTACATTAGATTTTTCTAGGGGAGAGATCCTCCTACAAGTATTTTGTTTAACCCAATTCGAAAGGTAAAATAGACAATATAATAAAACCCGAGTCAAGTTTATAAGAGAGTCTTTCTTCTATAAAAATAATGGACAAGAGTTCAACTAGAAGAAAATAAAGTCAAATGTTTCTCTTACTCTGTGTAGCTGGGACTGATCAGTATCGGTAACCAAGAAACGCAACAGCTGCTGCACTGTTACTATACCCATTTTAGCCAACGTTTCGCACAAGCGACCCTTTTTACCTATATGGTTCAGACGCCATATATTATCCCCCAAGGATGGAATTTCATGCTTCTGATTCCCTGAAGTAAATACAGCAATCAAATATATAATCAGAAAAAATTAGAATCGAAGTGGTGGGTATGAGTTCTCCAACAAACAATGGTCTTCTCTTTGTTGACTTTATTGGAATAAAGTCCCAAGCTTCTTAAGAAATTATGAAAGATTTGTCAATTTATGTGACTCAGTTAGAGAAAAGATGGACTTTAGACAAAAAAAAAAAAATAATCCACTTTATAATAGAGCAAAGTTTGGGCAAAAAAGCCTAAATTTTATGATGTTGCAAATGATACTCGATTCATATTTTTTTTTCTTTCTTTATTAAACTTTTCTTGAGAGATATGAAAATCTAAATATTTGGAATGAAAGGTGAATTACATGTACAACAAATTTCATCCAAGCCTTCAAATGAAAGCCTGATGAAAATCAAGTGTTATAATTTTAAGGATGCCTATTGATATTGACTACAAAAATCATATAGTTTCAATTTGATTTTTGGGATGAAATTTGTCATACATGTAAGAATTTTTTTTATATTTCAATCCGTCCGGTTGAGCTTTCACTATTCTACCAAAAATATAAAAGTAGAAAAAAATTATAATGATTTGAACTTATTAATTAATTTATGTTTTACTTTAACGGTTGTTTTAATTCAATAATTTGATAATAAATAAAACCCATACTTTATAGAAAACACAATTTAATAAGTTTTTTTTAGTTAAATATTTCATACAAAATACTTGCTTTCAGATTTACATTCAGGCTCGAGCTTTAATCAGAATTAGATTGTCGTTTCACTTTGTAATCGGGCTCAGACTTTTCACATGATAAAATGGCTTGGGCTTGACACAACTTAAGCCCGACCTAAGCCCGGTGTCATCCCTACCCACATGGACATTTGATCCCATGAAAAACAAATTATTAAATTCAGCTATTGGTGCTAACTCTAGATATATGGGATACATTGCTATGAAGATACCAATGGTGAGGAAGAAGAAAAGCCCTTCTGTACAGTAGATGTTTAGGATTTAAGGTTTAGGTGGATTTCTTATTTTAATATAGGCATACTTTGAAAAAAAAACCTCTGATACTTTCACTTAATCGATAAAAAAACCTCTGTTTATTTTCAATATTCTCAAAAAACACTCTATTTTTATAAGTTTCTTAAAAAAATAAAAAAGCCATTTCTATCTCAACTCAGCATATGCTTCATGAATTAAAAAAAAAAAGTAAAAAATAAAAACACTTGTCTATAATCAATTAATGACTCTAACAAATATGGCTGAAACTCGGGTCGGGTCAGGTCAAATTTCAATAAACCAACTCAACCCATGTCAAAATTTATTGAATCTGATCTGACTCAACTTGAATTACTGATCTGAGTTACTCAACCCAACCCAACCCAAATTTTTTATTGTTGTGTTATAACTTGGTGCACTCGGGTTGGGTCGGGTCGGGTTGATTTTAAATTTCTCAACCCGACTAGACCCAAATTTCATACGGATTTTATTTTTCCTAACCCAACTTGACTTGAGATATACAAATACATAACCAAAACCCATTGATTTTTTGGATCGGGTCATACGGGTCGAATTAAAATCCGACCCAAGTTTCACCCTTACTAACACACAATGAGAGGAGAGCAAGCATCTGCTGTAAGAAAGATACTTACATTCTCCTCTTAGATGTTTTACAGCGAAAGCTTCACTTCTTGCTTCTTTTATTCTTCCTTGAATGTCCTGTCCTTCCACAACTCTGGCCCCCAACTTAAACTTTCCTCCATTTTTTGCCAAAATGGAGGAAACATCTGTAAATTTTATGTTACGAAGTTCACCGGCTCCTTGCTTCAATGAAATACGTGATTTTCCTACCAGCAATGGCCCTTTATCAACTCTTTCACGAACAACTTTATCATCAAATTCTTTTTTTGTCCAATCTTCACTGTCAAAATCACCTTCAAGGGCCAGTACCTCTACCTCTAATGTAGATAAAGGACCGGTGGTCACCTTCTCTCTGGAATTGCCCCTGCAAATAGCTATTTGAATGGGGAATAGTGTTCGGTCTGTGAAGATTTTGTTGGGTAGGCTATTGTTGAAGCATAATTGTAGACCCATTTGAGCAGGTGCATGAATGTGATCCTCAGGGCTACACCAAAATTAAAAAGTTTAATGTCAGTGGTACTCTCTTTTGAAGGCTGAGAATAAACTAAGAAGAAAATCAAAGTACTCAACTCTCAAAAATGCAAGAATGTACAAGACTTTCCTACACATGAACAGAGCCAAGCCTTTGGCGCTTGGTTTTTTTTACCTAGCTGTCCAAAGCTCTTAAAATATTCGATTAATCTTCAGAATATATGCAAGCCTCTCTACTCACACGCACTAATTCTACGAGTAGTGATCTTTTGGAGTGGAGTGACAATCAAATTTGCGGATTCCTCGCCATCACTCCAACCCTTGCTTAAGTGTGGTGCAAAATGGACACAGAGCTTAAGTGAGGGCTTAAACACAATTAAAGAGATGACTCATCACATTACAGACCATTGTTCCTAACTTGATGGCCAATCTATGGCTAATTAGATAACACGCTCTAATACCAAAGATTCAATAAGTCAAACCTCCAAAGTTAATAGAAGGCAGAAAATCATGCTCTTTATCCTCTCCCATATTAGGCCCAACTCACTCCACTATATATGTGGCAAGTCATTGATGAATCTGAACATATATAATACAAAATACATATGTCATAATGATACTTCAATTAAGTGATGGATATCATTCATATCATTGAGATACTTGAACACTCTTAGGACATTACTATTTAAAAAAAAAAATGTACATTCTAGTTTGATTCTTTCCTATTTATAGAGGCTTGTAATTTCTATAAATTCAGTGGTTAATGAGAGAGGCATGAGCCATTTTGCCCAAACTTCCACAATGACAACCACACAAAAAGGATAATGATAAAATCTTTCAATCAATTAGAGCCAAGCACATAGAAATAATATGTGGAAAAACAAATACCTAGCAACCGTGGGAATACACTTTCGATATGAAGGTCTCTGCCAAAATATAGAAAAGACCATATCAGAATTTAGAAACTTGCAAGATATTGTTCCAGAGATCAATAAATACTACATTTTGGCACATAATGTTATTGGCTTGTCAGAGAGAGAGAGAGAGATCTATTTTATATAATCAGTACAACAACAATAGCACTGCCATTATTCATTAATTGGTTCAATTCAGACTAATATGCATGTCTCAAATTGTTGTTGTCAGGGACTTGACCGTCGTGTGCCCAAGTCCACAAGCACATTGTAAATCATTAATGAATCTCAATTATTCAGGCTTAAAGAAAATTTTAACTCAAGATCATTTACATAAAAGGAGTCATGTTTTAGTTAGCCGTTGTGTCTCCAAACTTCTAAAGATGTGGATCACCTCCTAATTCGTTGTCATTTCTCATCGATACCATATAGTTTTATCTTGGACCTAGTTATTATTCAGTGTACTATGCCTTCTTCGGTTGCTCAACTTTCTTGTATGCGGTAGATTTTTAATGCTCTCACTAGATGTTGTGAAGTATTTGATGGGAACACAACAATCAAGTGTTCAGAAACTATTTGAAAAGTCCCCGTGATGTTTGCCGCCGGATCATAGCCAAATGCGTAGGTTGGGCTTCTTCTCTTGTGGATTTCCAATATAGTTCTACGTATGAGATTTTGTGTCTAGAAAAAGTGCATAGGCCTATCCTAGCTTATTGTTTGTTTATGTGGATTTTACCCACTAATGCTTTTGGGATTACGGGTGTATGGAGTTGAGGATTTCTTTCTTTGTTTATTATTCTTTGTACAGTTTCTTTGCACCTCTAGTGTCTTATTATTAAAATTCTGATTTACTGAGTCAACTCAAGCCAATGGGATATCAAATTAAGTGAGTCAGGCCAATTTTAGGAAATCATGATAAATAGAAAAACAGAGAAAACTTCTCATATTGATAGATTCAAGTTGAGTTAAAAAAATTTAAGTTTTTAGAAAATGAAACCCGGCTTTCTCTGGTGAACTTTATTTGGGGTTAAGATCCTTAATCATGGATCCAAATTCTAATTTGGATCTTACCTAGGAGAATTGCAGACCTCGTCCTGCATATTTGCAATACAGTAAACTATTCAGACCCTATTAACAAAATGCTCGAAAAGCAGGATTTGAATTCAACTAAGCCTCTGTCAGGGCCTTCCTTTTCCACTAACGCCGATTTAGATTAGCAGTGAAACTCGAGTTGGGCCAGTCAGGTTTTAATAAACCCAATCCAATATATGTCAAAATTTATTAAATTCGGCATACTGGACCTGAATTGCTGACCCAAATTACTCAACCCGACCTAATCCAAATTTTTTATCCAAATGTTGTTTTATAACTTGGTGCACTCGGGTCTAACCGGATTACGTCAGATCGAGTCGGGTTGATTTTAAATTTCTCAACCCAACCCGACCTAATTTCATTCAAGTTTTTATTTTCCCAACCCGACCCCATCTGAAAAATACAAATATATAACCCAAACCCATTGATTTCTCGGGTCGGATCATGCGGGTCGGATTAAAACCCAACCCAAGTTTTACCCCTAATTCAGATCAATCAAAGCACAAACTAAAAAGCGGAAAAGAACATTATTCTACCTACCAGCAGCTCAAAAATCGGACCCGGAATGGCGTTCATATACCTCAGCCACTCAATGATTGTCATCACATACCTAAAAAAAAAAAATCTCTGAGCAGACAAACAGATAAACAGTAATCGTTATTGGCACCCCGTTTTTTAAAACAGAGGCAATCCTACTTGAAATGGCAAAAATAAGAACAATTTCTTATTTATTTGATTAAAGGTCACTGCTTTTCTACTTATAATAAAGCTATATAAAATTAAAGTGCGAGAATCGATATCTTGCTTTGTAATCTTTGAATTCTACTATTGTTTTTTCTTTTTTTGGCTAATGAATCTTATGGAATCTTCATTTTCCAACTATCTGTAGTTAGAAGAATCTACATCTACTTCAAAAACTACTTTCACAATCCAAACTCACTACTGAGAAAATCGTTTCGTTTCTTACCACTTCAGGCACTTCCGCCGGTGAGACGGATCCAACTTCGCAAGCTTCCGCCTGTGAGACGGATCGTCCACGTCCAACCTTCTCTTCGTCATCTCACAATCAAAGAAAGCAAGCGAACCAGAGAGCGTTGACGGAGAAGCAGACCTGAGCTGATTATATAGAGGGAAGCGAGTTTCAGTGAAACTTGAATGAAATGGATATGATTTTAAATAAAACTATATTTTTACAAGACAAACCAAGCTTTAAAATTTAACTGAGTCACTCGTGACTCGTTTAAATTTTAATAATGAGTTAAGTTATTGAGCATAACAACTTCATCAAAGAAAACTAAAGATTTGCAAAATTACATTTGTAAAAAATGATTTTTTTTTAAAAAAAATTGTCTGTAATTTAAGAAAAAAAACTTGACAGCTTAAGATTATCCCTATCTCAACCGCCTAATTTACTCAATTTAAATCTGATATCCATACTGAGACAAATATCTTTTAAGTTTTTAAATCAAGACTATTTATTTATTTTTAGATTGTCTAAAAATAGTTGTCACATTTATATTTGACTACTATGCGTTAAAAATGGATAGATCATAAAGGATTAATCTTATTTTTTTAAAAATAATGTGCATAGTGTATTAAATAATAAAATCTCCTTTAAAACTTTAAAGTTATTTTTTAAGCACTGTGTATTTTCAAATTTTCTCAAATTGAATATCCGGACTAATTACGATAACCTGATAAAAATACTTTGAGACTTTAAGGTCTTTTGACTTTCCTAAATGTGTTTTCGGCACACCCTAGGGATACTCTTATTTGTAAAATACTGTGTTTTCGGCACACCCTAGGGATATCCTAACTTAAAATAACACTCATTGACTAAGAAAATAAATTATGAAATTATTTATATAAATTTTCCTCATTTATATCCTTTTCCTTGTAATTTTCACAATTTTATTACTAATTATATAATTTTCCATTATCGTAACTTCAAAAATATATTAGAAGATTTAAATGTCCGATATTTTATGAAAAAATTACATATTCAATAAGTCCATAATTATCTGCATTTACTGTAATTTTTTTGAATTTTTTTTAAAAAAAAAAAAAAAACGGCTAGGAGAGAGAAAAAATTCGGCCGATATGAAAAATCGGCCAAGATCTTGGCCCGGACGATTTTTCTACCCCTGCCTTGAGCAGATAGGACTCTTGTAGTCCTTGTTTGATTAGGTTGTCTATAAAAATTATTAAGTAATATTTTTAAGATTTTTAAAAAAAATTATATATATATATATATAGTTAAGTGTAGAATTTAAGTATGAGGATTCTAAGGGTTAATTTGATGGTTAAGATGTTTGTCTCATAAAATAAAGTCTTAATTCAATTCCCACTCAACTCTTCAAGTGGCCAATCTCTATTGAATTTCTCTTTGTCAACTTACATGGGATTTCTCTCTGTCGACTTAGTATGGATTGGGAGGTTGGCCTCGAACATGTTCTTTTATCTTGCCAGACAAGACGAAGGCATTAATCTTTTATCTTGCCAGACAAAATGTTTGAAGGCCATGCTAGAATTGCATTGTAATGTTGAAATAAATAAATGAAGATCTGTATCCTTGTCTTGGTTTCGCAATTGTATTGACCTCACTGGATGTAAATTTGTGGTAAATTTGAAATGCAACTCTACTTTGTGTCTAGATATAAAACTTAAGTGACTTTTGATTCATTTGATGTTGAACTTCGACAAATTTAACATAAGAAAAATAGCAATTCTAGCTATTTCTCCATTTCTTTCTTAAAAACAGCTAAATCACCTTTTATTTTTAGATAATTGCATTATATATATATATATATATATATATATATTCAAAACCAAAACATACAGAAAATTCAGATTAGCCTGACCCAAAAATTAAGCAAATGAAAATTTAAAGTTGTAACTTTTTGTGCTTTTGTTTGGTAGTATTCTCAAAGTTTTAAGTAATGGGTCCCAAAAAATCCACCTCGGCAAATATTCATATAATCAAGATAAAAAGTAACCAATGGATCTAAATGAGCTTAGAAATGGATGGGTGATCCTAGCAATGGAATCGAAGGGTGAAGCTACATTGAGCTAGGAAAAATTCACATACGATTTTGAAACATTTTTTTTTTTTTTGTTAATATGAGTATCTCCATCACATTGAAGATAAGACTAATGTTAAGATCATGTGTAAACCTTCAAATCCACACACACTGGTTAAGTTGATGAAGAGCAACTCTATAGATAGTGATCTATAGAGATTTGCACGTGAATTGAACTGTAGATCTCGTTTCATAAGAGAAGTTTCTTGACTCATTCTTAGCTGATTTTAGAACCTTTGTAGAAAAGTTGAAAAACGACAGTATTCAACGAAAGTTACGGCAATCGCAAGTCGGAACAACAAGTCTATGGTGTATCAGATAGAAGTAGAGGTAGAAACCTTTTGTGTTTCAAATATTCTTAAGTCGAAGATCATCTTCAACAAAAAAGATGAGTTTAAACTAGGGGTTTAAAATTCGGTATCGACCAATATGTTTCTCTCTTCTCTTTTATTTTTACAAAAATGATCAATTTCAGTTGATATGATATGGTCGAGATATCGACATATCGGCCGATATTCGATCCCCTGGTTTAAACCATTTAACATTAAAGGACATTGACAATCCAAATACACTACATTTTTTATCACCCACTTGTCTTCTAAATGTGAGACTTGTGTTGCTGCTGCTGAGGAAACTACCATTTGCCCGCTTTCAGAAATCCAAAAGCAAATTTTTTTTTTTTTAAAAAAAAATATATATATATATATGAACACTATCCGTGGGTGTGTAGCAAGTGCAATCTCTCCCGTGTGTTGCTGTTCGGAGATCCATCCGACAACATCACACTGATTCAGTTGGATAATCCATCCATTCACGGGTATAAAATGCGTATATCGGTGATAATCTCTCCTCTTTTTATTTTGATTTTCTTGTTTTGAAAAAAAGTAGGAAAAAATAAAAAATTTAGGACAAGTATATTTTTTTAAGTAACGGACATTTTTGTTCAATTTTAAGCTTTTGAAAATCAAAATCTTGATACGTCGTAATTTTTTTTAAAATATTCTAAAATTTTGAAAAATGTCTAAAAAATTATAAAAAAAAATTAATATTTCATCTATTTTTTCAAATTTCGACTTTTATCAAATTTTCAGAAAAATCTTAAAAAATACACAAACACTCTAAAAACTATATGAATGACATCAAAACACATCTCCATTGAAATTCATAGGTAGTGAATATTATTTCATTAAATTTAAAAAAAAAACTCAAATTTTGATAATATCTTAGAGCCGAAACTTAAAGAAATTAATGAAAATAACTCAAAATCGTAAAAACTGATAGAAAATAACTCTAGAATTGAAAAACTTACTTTTAGACCCATCTAAATTAAAAAAAAAAATTGATGAAAATAACTCGAAAGTCAATCAAAATCAATTTAAAAAAATTAAAAAACCTACCTTAGTTGATACTATGCAATATCGGTCGAAAAAGTTGTGTATCAGTGTTTCACACTTCAACAAAACACCACAATATATATCAGCCAATACATACCGGCAACCTAAAATCCACTACGTATTGAACATTATACAATACACATATCAGTCGATACATCCATTTAAAATTTTGGGGTGGAACTTTAGATTGACCTCAACCCTAATCCAACCCAACGTCTATTACCTTAACCCAACAAAAACCAACTCTCTACCAAAGCAACCCAAATCAAAACAAACCCAAACACATTTTTGTGAACCTGAACTAACCCAATTTCAAGTTGGGTTGCATTAAGGCTAAGTCAAATTCAATGATGATGATGATTATAACTTTAGTTAGAACTATTAAAGCAACATGCCTACACTGCTCCAATCTCCCTACTAAACAATGACTCTTGGTCGTAATGTATCTAGTTCCAAATATTATCTCACTGTTAGTTCTTTTACCTGCCTCATCAGTCTATTTTTCCCATCCTATACCACCAATTAAATCTCATTCATGCATGTTGTAGTCTGTAGCTACGGGAACAATGATGAATTCTAAAATTGTTTGTAAATGCAAGAGAAATTTCAGAACAATAACATTAATAACTCAGAATGCCAATACATAAAAAACGCTTCGGAGAGATTGTATTATCCAATGCCTGCCCAGCAGTTCTTTACAGGTTTTCATTACCTTAATGAACAGAAACCCTAGATGCTAATACACTGAGAGAAGAAAATGAGTTTATGTACAGAATACCACATTTCTCTTAACTAATAATACAACTTGAGATCCTACATACACTTCCAGAGATCTCTAAACTGAGATTTGGCAGAGAAGAATGCTTCCATAAACAGTTAGCAATCATTTTGTAGCCTGAGACCTCGAGTGACCCACTAAACTAAATCAATGTCTAAACCTGAGGATAGCCTCTCGATAAACATTGACGATGATTACATTTTCCAAGAAAGAAAGAAAAAGGAAGAAAATAGACCATCAACAATAAGAGGAGGAACACTAAACCATAGAAAACTAAAAGGTATGACACAAAATGAAAGTAGCTTATGCACAGAACTCTGCCATTCTTTTGGGAGTCATACCTTTCCTAACCAAGATACTCCACTTGAGTGGAGCCCCAAGCTTACGCCATTGCTTAGCACTACAATTCCCAGAGACCGGGAAATCTAAACCAGGCAAGGTTGCATGGTTCGGAAAACCAGAGGCAACAGTTTCTTCACCCAAGACTGGGAGAGATCCACTTAACCAATTAAGTGGCTGGACTTGAGAACATTCCCCTGGTAAATGCTTGTCAGGCACAATGGTCCCAGCTAACAACCCACTTGCAGACCACTCATTTCCATAATCCTCATGTGGCACATGGGAAAGATCATTCATGTTTAAAACGTTACTTCCAGTCAAAGCAAACTGCTGTGTCAGCTGAAGATCCTGCTGATTAAGCTGGGGCTGATCAACCATGAACGTATTTAAACTGTTACCATGAACTGCAGCAAACGCCTGCGACAAGTGAAGATCATACATAGAAGTAAAGTCCCTCAGTTGTGGTGGCAGATCAATCATGACCTGGGCTTGTGGTGGATTTATGGGATGCTTGAAGTCTGGCATTGCCAATTCATCTGCCAGAAAACTTTATATCAAACATGGATAAAGATAGGAAGGTTAGAATGAAAACTGACATGTTGAACATATCTTGATTCTAAGCCACATACTCTGATGCATGCTGAAGTCATGATTTTGCACGCTTAGGCTCATTTCTGGAATATAATCAGCTTGCAGTTCAGGCAAAACCTTCGAGGGGCCAAAGAATGGTAACCCATCGTACTCAACGATGCCTTCATGTTTTCTATATGCCGCTTCCTGCTTTAGATTCTCCACCAATTTCTAGCAATAGAAAAGTTGATTACTTTCAAAACCACAACTTTGACTATCTTTTAATAAAATGGATAAAAAATAAAAACTAGATGGGTTTATGGAGGTTTGATGATGATGATGATGATGATGATGAAAGAGAACATAAACTACATCACTAAAGTTGCGTGAGACAGATAGGCACCAAATAAATATGGCAAATTTAAAAAATGATTAGAAACCATTGTTATGTCAAGGCATCATCTAAAGTCCTTAATAAAATTAACTAGATTATTTCCACCCAACCAAAATTTGAAAGTCTTCCTGCAGAATCTGAGCCACTTCTTATCTCAGCTCGAATTCATTATAGAAAATCATCACAATGATCAGAGGCTTTGCATAGACCAATCACCCAGCTTTCAAGTGATGGTTATCCACATGATGAACTGAGAAACTACTGTTCCTGATTAGAGTAATCAAGTACCATGCAATGATGCCCAGACACAGCCGGGATAAACAGGGAAACGTCATGGATATGACAACGACATAGACCAACACAATATGGAAATGCCGCCTACTATTAAGTGTCTGGGTATCATAGGTGCCACATCAATGGAGGCACATCAGCATGAACTTCAAGGAATAAAGATTTGACTCATTGTCATATTCCTCATAAGAGAGGTTGATGGCTCTCAAAAACTGCTATTATGTGCTAAGATGGAAGCTTATAGTTTTCATCAGCCTCATCACACAAACTCAGAATTAACTATTCAATTAATAGATAATTCCAAACACTAATTAATCAATATGCTAGAGTGCCATTACTTCTTATCCAAAGAAGAAAAGAAGAAACCAGATGCATTTGAAATACATACCTTTTGAAACAGATTGAGATCATCCAGTGACCGAAAACTCTCGCAATCATCAAATGTCACCTTGACAACCTCATAGATGGAATTAAGCAACAGACCAACCTCCCGCCCAGGACTGAAATATAAGTAAAACTTGTCATCTAGAATGCACCTTCGAGCATGGCTTACAGTTTCTTCCCAAACTTTGTTGGACATCCCACTGCCAAGGATCTGTACGTAAAATAAAATGAAAAGATTTCATTACCAACCTGCACCAAATTAACTAGATCAAGTTCAAATAATGCAAAATTTCTTACACTGCGTAGCCAGGAGGGATCAGTAACCAAGAACTGTAAAAATTGATGCACTGTTTCTATTCCATATTCAGTTAGCCTTTTACGGAAGACACCGTCTCTGCCTATATTTTTCAGGCGCCAGATCTCATCCCCCATCTTTGGAGACTCATGCTTCTTATACACTGAAATAAACAATGTACCAGTAACATAAAACATCAGTACACTTAGATAAGAACGTCAACATATCTCATAAATAATACACCAGCGAACATCAGAAATCGATGTGAGTAACTGCTAAAAAAAAAGAAATCGATGTGAGTATGATTAGATAATGTATGACAAGTTTTTGACAGAAAGTCAAGTCACTAAATGAGAAACAGGTTATTTCTCTCTCTCATGGCAAGCTACTATGTAAAAGCAATAGGAAGTTTTTCCCAGATGTTGGGATTAACAATTCAGATGGAAGAAATGTGAGCCCCTTAGATCTGTACCAAATACTATATAATATGTGGAAGAAAGGCATCCCTCTAGTGGAGCACATAGATACACAAGATTTTCACCTGCATCACCCCGTACATGATGGATGAAATGGAGAGCCTGATCGGCACCCACATGCTGTCCCATGTTCGCATCTCTTTACTGGAAAATTGATAGAATTTAACTCAAACAGCTATTAGGCCTGATAGAAATTTGAGCTATATAACCCACTTAGAGCGACCTGTGATATGCCCAACCCCCAAATAAATTGTCATGTCCCAAGAAGACATCCATTTCACCGATGTACACCATTGGATCACTACCACCCCAAACATGACCACTTATATACCCTTTCTGAGGTAAATGATAAGACCAGTTACATACTGTAACACTTTGAGCCAATCATATCATACCCCAGCAGTGTCCAATGGGGCTGACATGATCATATCCCTTCACGGTATTTGGTATGGTTCACTAGCCTGCAAATGTGTCAACCAAGGTGTATGAGATGTGTAGATGACCAAGGTTTGCAAAAAATCACCCCCATTCAAGGCTCGCAGCATTATAATCCAATCACAAAAACCTGATGAAATTTTTTGGATCCAAATCACATGGCTAAAGGTAACCAATGGAGATGATTTTTATAAACCCTATACTCAAGAGGTCCACACACCCCACCCATCATGGTGGGCAGCATATCTGCAATACGCATGTATTGTACAAAGAACTCATGCACCTTAGAAAATTCAAGTCTGACAAATCAGATGGGTCATCTACTAACAATTTGCTGTAAGGATGTTTTTGGCAACCAGAAGATTCTGATATTGGAGACTCTGAAATTAGGAGATTAGGAGAAAATCTATTTAAGTTAAAATCTCGCTACTTGGTTGTCATTAGCGAATGGAGAGATTTACTGTTGCTAGTGTAGAAAAGATCTGAGCACGGTTCTAACTGAATAGTTAGACTCTGGAGAGAGAGATCCACTTATACAAGTACCTCCCATAGCTCAGAATATCCTATTTTCTTCTAATCTACTGCCTGCCAAATGTGTAAATTGAAATCTCTGGTTTTCTAAAGACTAAAAATAATAAAATATAGAGATTCGGAGTTGTCAAACACACACTAAGAATGAAATGGACTTACATTCTCCGCGGTGATCTTTTACAACAAAAGCTTCGGAGATTGCTTCTTTTACCCTTCCCTCAATACAACTTCCTTGCACAACTCTAAACCCTAACCTGAATCTTCGACTTCTTATCCAACTTGAATTATCTGTGAAGGTGATGTTGGCGAAAGTGCCAACCCCACCCCTCAATGCAATAGCCAGATCTCCAGTCAGTAATGGTCTTCTACCATCCCGCTCACGAAGTACATTAGCATCAAACTCTTCCTTTGTCCATTCCACTCCATCCTTACCAAAATCACCATCAAGAACAACAACCTCAACCCTTATCGAAGATAGAGGATCTGTTCTCAATGGCTCCTTGGAATTGCCACTGCAAATAACTATTTGAAC
Organism: Chimonanthus praecox; assembly: GCA_022113865.1. Classification (NCBI taxonomy): domain Eukaryota; kingdom Viridiplantae; phylum Streptophyta; class Magnoliopsida; order Laurales; family Calycanthaceae; genus Chimonanthus; species Chimonanthus praecox. The sequence continues at coordinate 2,109,790 of CM039093.1, read as the reverse complement.
AGGTTGTAAAATTCTGCTGCCTGTGAAAAGTGTGTCAGGCAACGTAGAGTTGAAATGTAAGTGCGGACCTATTGCTCCAGGGAACTGAATCTGATTGACAGGTCTACAACAAAGCATGAAAAGTATGAAGTCATTACTGATGAGAGATGAAAAAGTGTATCGATTATAATATATAAACAAATCATTGACCATACACATGTTTGGCAACATAAAACCATGTAAGATTTCAAGATATCACAAGATTTTATCATTATGAAAAAATATATCACCAGATTTTGTGATCACCTATCTAAAATGGAGTGTCCTATGTTGTTTACAAATGGTACAGTACCCAACTAGTGAAAGGAAAGTGCTATTTACCTGTTAATATACCCTTTTGTAGCCTATACTGATGTGGCAACTCATTTGATTGGTATCATAACTAACTCTTGAAAGTAACCTGACCCGAGAAATCATGTGGGTCGGGTCATGCAAGTCAGATCAGCGGGTCGGGTCGGGTTGAGAAAACAAAAACTCGTATGGAATTCAGGCCGGCTGAGGAATTTTCAAGTTAACCCGACCCAACCCGGATAAAATTAGGCTAAAATGGGTTCAGAATGCGGGTCAGGTCAGAATTTAGATTGAGTCGGTTTAGAATTCAAGTCGGGTCGAGAATTTTGGGTCAATAGCTCGGGTTGGGTCAGTCGGGTTGGATTTTAATAAACCCGACCCGATCCGATTTCAGCCCTAATCTTGCCACATCAATGTAAGGGGTATGAAAAGGAATAATTTTAGGGTAACTGTAGCATCTCCCTTAGTGAAATAAGGATCAACTAAATAATAAATTGGAATGTTGTATTCTCGCCATTTAAAAGAAAGACAGTACAACACTTGTTGTATTGTATTTGCACTTGCATGGCCAATTAATCGAGATAAATAGTAGGATCAAATCATCAACCAGTCAATCTTCATGACTTCATGTACAAAATTTACTTGTATTGGAGTTCTATTTACCATTGGCTGGTCAACCGGCCACATACCATTCATGTCACCCCAAATAGAATGACAGAAATCATTCCAATCATAGTGATAACTGGATCCATGACTGTTTGTATGATGAGGATTTGATCCAACAATATAGCTTGCAGACAAGTCTGCCCGACATACTGAATTGCCAATCAATTAGACCTCAAACTGAGAAAATATAGGAATTGACAACCACATTTAAAATAAGGATATATTACCTTCTGTCTTATTAGAAGAAACAGATTGAACATGATAGGATGGAACAAACTTAACAGAAAAGAAAATTACCTAGGAACTGGGTGGATAAATTGCAGAAATGCTTGTTCCACCTCCTCGCGCACCTGATTAATAGAAAGATATAGATGGGACCATGTCAAAAACTAGTATACATGTGAGATGACCACACTCCATTACTTCTAGTTAACATAATCATCATCAATACAATCATTCAACATTTCTCAACCCACATGGAGGTGAGACTAAACTCACAAATACACGAAACTGCCCACAAGCCTCGTGTATTGGGTTACTCTAGAAGAAGTTGAACCCAAGACCTCTAGTAGGTGAATATTAGAAAATTTATTTATACATATTTTAATGTAAGAACAGAATCTAATTTTAATGATGAAAGAGCTTTGGTTCATATTTCTTGGTTTGATAGTTGAAGATGAATGCACTAATACATCAACCTGAGTTACCAAAACTCCATAGTAACCATGCATGTCGAGCATATACACTAAAGTACTCTCTCTACTAGAAGCAATTTCAAGGTGAAAACTAGGTAATTCCCAATCAAGCAATTCTGAAAAAAAAATTATATTTTCATACATGAAAACAGAATATATGTAGTATTAGAATAAAAAAATGACAAATATTAATATAGGTGCATTCAACTTGGACATTGGCACTCTGTTGGTGTCAAGGACATAAAAAAGAATATAAAGGGCATCCAAATGACAAACATGCAAGTATGCAACAACAACTCCATTGAAGTTCATCAAAGTCATTTCTTCAAAAAGAAAAAAATGGGAAGTTCATCCGATATTATAAATGAATGATGATATCTGATGTGGGCATCAATGAAGGTGGGTCCAAGCCCAATTCCTATGAAGCCAAGTCCAATATCAGGCCCAAGCCTTGGCCCAACAAGCTGCCAAGATCTATGCAATCCAGCTTTGTGGACCTACACAAGCCAGGCCCAGCAAAGTCAGGCCCAATGATTTGCACAAGCAAGATGGTTCGTGAACTGCAAGGAAAGCTACAGGCAGTGGTGCATTAGTTAGAATAGAACATTTCTAACTTAGGACTTGTATTTAATTTAGTACTTAGCTTACTTAGTATTCTATTTGATTTAGAATTAGTTTTGATTTGGTAATTATTATTTTTAGTTCAAAACGTGTATGGGAGGGTCGGCTCCATGTTTCCAGTCGGAAGTTTATTTCCTATATAAACAGATGTAAACCACCACTTTAGGGGAAGATTTTGATGAATAAAAATTTTATAATTTTCTTTCAACCGATGGACTGTTTTGCTGTGATTTAATCTACTGCATGAGTTGCAGAGTTGCTGGAGATCCAGCCCTGTTTCGACGGCTGAGACAGATCAGCGTGGTCGTTGTGAGACCTGAGAAAACTCTGATTCTCAGGCCACGTGTGTAGCCCATCTGAAACCAGTAGTTGTAGTACTTGCAATTACTTCTGGGGCTGCTTTGTGAAGGAAACTCGACGGGTATTGGGTTCCTACAAACCCAGTTTCAAGTAATTGAAATAGAATAGAGGTTTGGTATTTTCTTTGGCTGCCTTACATCCACGAAGGGGTGCAACTAAACAGGAAGACCACACAGGATTTTGCCCAGGTGTCTGTCCAGTTTGAGTCTAAGGCCAAGTGTCTGTTCAGAACAGACCTTTACTGCTGACCTGTTACAGATCTTATCAGTCCAATCCAGTTCCAACAGTGCTTGTGGAAGATAGACACGTCTACTGTTCAGAATTATGTGTTATTTCGACCAAACCTACTTTTGAGTTTGTCAGATCCATGTAAGTATTCAAGCTTCCACTGTTACGTATTTTGAGTCAGTGCTTATTCTACTAAGCCTACATCAATATCTGTAATAATCAAATATCTTATTTCAAGTTACTTTCTGACCACATAAATGGAGAAAAAAGCAAGAATACAACATTTGACACATCCAATGTCGAATCCAAAACCTTGCTAGTCAAAATCTAAAATAATAACCATATATAAACTCAAAATAACAAAACACTCAATCCAAGTCATACTCTTAACACCTATATCAATCCCTGCTATCACCATCACCTTCACCCTCTTCATAGTCCATAAATTGAAGAAATATTAACTTAACAGACCAAAAAATCTCCATATACATCTTATATAAACAGGACTAAAATTCACAGACCCATCAAACAGAATTCAAATACACTATGTGTTATAAAGTAGAATTCTGATATAGAAAGAGATTGTAATAAAATAAACTATTCTTACCACTCGCCGAATAGTCGGTTCGAGAATTGGCACCCACAGCTTCTGCATCAACTGCAATCTCATGACTTCTCTCCCAACACTGAAAAGGGGAAAAACTAGCAGTGAGCACGAAAATTCAAATTCAGAAAATCATTCTCTTGGCATCAAAAACACACCTCCAGAATGTTGGGCGCTTCCGCACAGGGGGTGAACCATCGTCACACTCCTCAGGGAAGAGCCTTTTCATCGCCATCCAAATATCTCAAACAGAAACAGGGAGTGAAAGAGAAATTGACAGAGAAAAAATGCTGCCCAAATGTAAGCAGATTCCAAAACCCTAGGCTTAATAAAAGAAAGAGCTAGAGCCCCACTTCTATAAGAATTGAGAGGGACACGAAGCAGCAGAGAAGGCGCTGCGAAGCTTCTGGGCCGTTAACAACTCTCGAGCAAACAAACAAGCAGTATAGGATCTTCTTCCTTTGGGGCAAAAGCAGCAACAAAAGCGGCAGCAGCACAACAACAAAAGTCAAAACCACCAATAACAAGATCCCAGAAAATAAAAGGCACAAATATATCAGAAAATCGATAATACGCTGAAATTAGTAGAATACACTAAAAATGCGAATCTTGGGTGGAATTTAAGTGAAGGGATGGAATTCAAACATAGTGACTAGATTTCGTACGGATTAGGGGAGTTCGTATGTGTGGAGAATACAAGAAAAAAGGAGAAAAGAAAAAAACAGATTTTCTTTTTTTGGTTCGATTTGATTTGTACTTTTGGAGGTGAACGGGGAGGAAGGTGGGAGGAAGATGCAGAGAAAGAAAAAGACGCGTTTTCAGATTTCGTGGAAAGAGGGGATGAAAAGGACTGGAAAACATTTTTGTAGATTTTGATTTGGTTTTGATTTTCGCTCGCTTTGTTTCTCTGCAAGTCGATGGTCGGTCCTTGGCTTTTGAGGGCCTAATCGCGTTTTCGAAGATGTAAACGGTCGAATTCGGGTTCTGAGCCCCACACGGTAGAGTCCATCTGAGTTACCTATTTCGGCCAAAATAAAAAAAATATCGGTTTAAATTCATATCAGAATATATATTCTTAAAAATATTGACCAATATTTTGAAATGTAATTAATATTTACGAAGTTTCTCTAAATTTTTCAGACCCCAAAGAAATCGAAAAAAATCTCTTAAGCAAAATTCGCAATTAAGTAAAAAAATGTGTTTAAATATATTTTTATGATAATACTATTAGTTAAAAATCACATCCAATAAATTCTGAATAACACGAGTATTCTAAGATCAATAGTTAAAATGAAGAATATAAGTAGCTTAGTTTATCTAAGCTTCTAAAATGTTATTAGAAATCTTAGGCAGTGTATCCGCAAAATTAGTCTTAACTTGAGTGTAATGTAGAGATACCCATGTTATTAAAAAAAAGAGTCAATATTGGATAAAGTTTTAAATAGAATGCCTACATGGAGCTCCGAATGCACAGATAAAATTTTGTCTTTGCAATAATAGAAATATAATTTTCAAATTTAGATTTAAATGGGTCAAACTTTTTCGGCCAAACACATTTTCTTTTAGATGGGATGCTTAAAGTTATTGGTAAGCTATTTATTTTTTTAAAAAATGTTAAATATATTTTAAAATTATACTTTTATTAATATTTGCTAATATGTCAACTCCTTTAAATAGATTTTTTCAGCTTTTATATAGTCAAACAATTGGATCTTATTATATCACCATAATAATATAAAAGAATATAATTTTCATGTATGTATAGCATTTCTTTATTTTCAATGAGGAATGATCAAAAGCAAGAAGCCGACCTTTGCACCTCTATTGGTCACCTTAAAGGCATTATATTTTTATTTTTTAAAAGAAATTTATATTTTGAAATTTCAAAGATTAATAGTAGAGATATATTGTCTAACGTTACTATGGTCATGTTTTCTTATCTTATTATTTCTCATTTTCATTTTAGGTGGAATTGAAATTACTGAGACATGATTTATTTTATTTTTTTAGAAAATTAACGGAATAAAAATACTTTATTGTATATCATTTAATAATGCCATGGTAAAACTTTAATAATTTTAAAAAAGGATCCGAACATTTTATTTTAATAAAGCACAATAGGACCCACTTGTCCCATGAGTTGCCGTATCATTGACAAATATGAGAATGATAAGTACCCGGGATTAAGATATAAACAAGAAAAAATTGTCCTTCATATACCATAAAACTTTACTCTATTTACATCATAGCTCTAAGGCCTGATGTAATATATGTAAATGTTATTAATATTTACACTAAGAATAATTAGATACTCGGTTAATAGTTAATATTGGAATTACACCCACATCGAACATAAATTTTAATACAATTAAGGTATAACTCTTTTTTTAAAAGTAATCAGATCAAGTATGAGTCTTACGTTAGAAGTGTAAAAGGTGATCTAGGAGTTTATAAAGGACTTGGGTTACTCCACCCAAGGGTCCAAATATGGGTCAATACATATCGTATCGGCCGATATGATACGTATCGGCTGATATTCACAATATCGGCCGATATCGGCCTTTTTTAAAAAAAAAAAAGGAAGAGAGAAAAATATCGATTGATATATCATATCGGCCGATATCGAATTTTCGGACCCCTGACTCCACCTGATAAGCTAGTCTTTTGGGCTGGAAGTCCAAGTCCTAACAAGTAGTATAGAGATAGGTCTCAGGCCTCATGTGGGCTCAGGAGATCTCCCCAGGTGAATGGGATAGCCGGCGTCGTTCTCTCTGTCGGAGGGCCTCATTTGAGGGAGGGATTGTTGGGGTTGCCGCAGACAAGTCCCACAGTAGAAGTGGAGAGGGAGATGTAGGAGTTTGCTCGTCTTTTGAGCTGGAAGCCCAAACCCTGACCGTAATAACTATAGATACAATGAAAGGGTCCAAGAAACTTTGATCCAAAAAACATATTGAAATTCCACATCCACACTCTATTTATTGCTTTAGAGGGTATTGAATGCCCATTTACAACTATAAAGACATTTTAATGCTAAAGATTGAGCTCTTAGATTTTTTTTTTTAAAAAAAACACCCACATCTAGCTTAAAAAAACAAATAGTGATCAAAATTGAAGGGTTTTTTTTAATAATTTGGATCTAAATCGAACCAACTGAGTGTGAACCTGGATCATCAATTCAGGGTTGGCAAATTAAAACCATTCTACTAGAAATGCAACTTTATACACACCCTTCAAGCTGTGTGACTGATTAATGGAATTTAGATTAAGTAGAATTCTTAGGATTATGTGGAATTCCTTGTTAGTGGATATATATATATATATATATATAATTTCTACATGTTGAAAAAAAAATATTTCCCATTTTTTATTATTCATTTAATTTTTTTTCTATTTGAACTCCATCTTACAATAATGTTGATATGGGTATCTTGCACAGTTAAGAGTATGGTTTAGTACCATCTAAAGTAAAAAATGGTGGGCCTAAGAAAGTGGAGCACAATTCATAGAAACATTATCAAGATCATAACATCAAGACCATTTAAAAAAAAAAAAAATTGAAAGAGGATTTGCTAATTCATTTTTGTCTTATTTTGATGATTTTGATGACTTTCTGTGAATGGGCCATCAGGAAACTTCTTGTAAAATAGATTTGGGGCAAAAGTGCCACACATGAACTCAATTTCAGAGTCCTTTCCCTGCAAAAACATAGTGTAACTAGGAACTTTCCAAGACAGGAATATTCTAAGCCATTGATCTTTTCATCTTAATGTTAATCATTGTTTTATTATTATTTATCATCTTCAAAAGTTAATATAGTTTAAGATGATCGTTAAATAAATCTTGACAGTTCATTCACTATTTGTGATTTGCTTCCATGTAGGAAAAAGAAAAAAGAAAAAATGACCAATAAATAATTAAAATCGATAAAGACATTTTAAGATTTGACATAACAAGTTTGAAAGTAGATTTTAAGATAATATTTGATGAGTTAAAATTTTGGTTCAATCCTATCATATTATTATCTAAAAACAGAAAATTAATGTAAAAATCATTATTAAATTTGTGGCTTTAAAATATTTTTTAATATATAACACAATTGAATAAACTTTATTGTTTTTTTATAAAAATTATAAATTCAAATCATGTTATTATTAAAGATATTATACCCAAATGAAAATATTTCATGAATAGGATAGCACAAGGGAATATTAATGCATCTCTCTATCTATCACTTTCAGTCTCACCTCGGTAGTTTTTCTTTGAAAATTTCTTAAAAATGGGAATTTTAGGTGAAAGCCCTAAAAAAGTAATTTTAGGTTAAAGCGCTTTCAACATTGATATCAATCAATTCATGGACGAAAATGTCCTTCACTTGTAAACACACGTTGAACTGTTGAAGTATTGCAATTTTTTGCGATATCGCAACATGATGATATTTGCGATATCACAAGCTGTGATTTTTTCGGTGATATATATTAAATATCAGCTGATTTTAGTTGATATTTCAATTAATAATTTACTGATATTATATTTGTACGTTGAGATTTGAGATATCGGCCGATATCACTATATATTTTCAATATCAGCCGATTTATATCGATTCAAAAATACGACATATCAAATGATATGATATGTATCAATATGATATATATCGACCTATATATTATAGGTATCAACATAAGTGGTCTACGGCAGTTTCACATAAAATTGATCTGTTCCGGCACTTTCACCTACAATTTCTATTTTTGAAGAATTTTTAATTAAAAAATCTCTTTATTTTGATTTTTCAAGAAACCTCTCTGAAGTATCTGGGAAATGTAACATGCACAGACCAAGCATTTCACGGATGGGACAGGGATGAAAGGACAGGCATATTTTATAGGTATTTTTGTTAACTTTATATGAAAATTTAAAAAGGGAAGTTATTCCAGCTTGTGTATTTTGTGTAAAGAGCTACGGATTTTAGGGTATTGTCCATTTTATCTTTTCACTGTCATACAAAAGTATTTAAAAAAAAATCAGTGATCCAATCAGTCATCCAATTTACTTTTCTGTGTAAAGAAACAATGTCACTTAAATAAATTTCAGTATCCGAATTTAGTGATTCGAATTCAGTGAGAAGGTCAATGGTCAATGATCCGGTGAGCAGTAAGTTGTTGATTTATACTGCATGGAAGGGTAAAATGGACAATATCATAAATCCCATGTCTGATTAAACAAAACAGCCATGGGAGGATCGATACCATTTAAGAATATGTAATTTGCGTACCAAGTATCTCTTTTTTTAAAAAAAAAACTCTGATGTATCAACCATAAACACATAATGTGGCAAATTTTACTATTTTTTTTTTTTAAATACAAAATATGACAGAAAAAAATGGAAAAATGGAAAATCTATTTTAAACATCTTTTAGATAAAAAAAAGTCTCTTCCGCATAGTATAGTATCAGACTACGAAAGCAATTTTTTTAATACGAACAAGGTATGTTAAAAAATTAAAAAAGAAAGTATAAATTTAATTTAAAAATATTTAAAATCAATATTAACAAACACCTAATATAAAAATTCATATTCTTTAATGTTTTATAATGTATCTTCTATTACAATCCATAAGTTTTTTAACTTTAATTTCATGATAATGCCCTACAAAGTACAAACTATATCCATTACTTTAAGAAATCTTCATTCAATTTATTAAATACTCAATATCATTCCATTAAATTCTTCACAAAAATCCCCAAAATGAAGATAATGTTAGAGCAAAACATTAAAGAGAGAGAGAGAGAGAGAGAGAGAGAGAGAGAAAAAATAACTTAAAATAGACAGATCTAAAGGAAAATAATACAGAATAGCATATCACCTAGGATTTAGCCATGATAATTGACCTTAAGTTTCAAGCGTGGTCCACTTTATTTCAATTTTCAACCCATCATAATACAGAATAGCATATCACCTGGTCTTTAGACCAATCATGAAAAACAAAATGCAGACATCCCACCTTTTTGTTCCTTCAAGCAATGCCTCAAGCCGCATCTCTTTCCTTTTTACCAACCAAAGTTAAACTGATAATAGAGAATGCAAAGTTTCATTGCAAACTTCTCATCTTAACCATCTGATCTTCAACTTCTAAGTTTCAATAAACATGTGTCGTTGATTTATAAAAGTCGGAAATCAAGAAATATGATGACCAAACGAACATGAAACTCCATTCACTTCTTACTCAGTAATCAGTATAATATTTCTATACCACACCCAAAACTATTTAGAGCTTAAGATCATTTAAAAGATCATTTTGGTATCAAATATCAGTAGAGAAAGAAAGAAGAATGCCATCAACCAAAGTGGTCACATAGAAGAACTTTCGGTCACCCTTTTAGCCGTCTCTTTGATTGTCTCAACACCTTATCTTAGCCGTCCATTGCTTTATGGCACATCCATTATCTTCCACTGCTATATAATCACTTATGAGAGTATCTAATGTCAGCTACACATGCATGTGGTGAGGATGGCAAGTCATTCTGCATCTTCTACCTCTCAATACTCTGGCTCTTCTCAATGCTATTCTTATAAAAACATGGCCCCAGACACGGCCATCCCCGAAGTTGCAGGCGTCTCTGAGAGTGACAACACTGATGGGGCACGAATTGGAAAAGGCTTGGGTGATTCCCACTTTGGGACAGTGGCAAGAAGAGCATTGCACGCATCCGATTTTCGACGTGGAAGGAAGGCCAGAAAGAAGGATAACAAGTCGCTGCCAAGTAGACTGAGCAAGATGTCCTTAGCAGATGAGATGTAGCAAGTTAGGAACTCTGAGAAACCATTCCCCATGTCAGCATCATTTCCTACTTTCAGTAAAATTTAATATAATGTGTATTAGAATGCTGATGGCATGACATTCAATGTACTTTTAGAACTAATATCATCATCATCATTAATAATTTTCTCACCTATTGGTTGATTTATTTAGTCCTACATTTTCACTCTACCCTACTGACCTCCATATCCCCTCTCACCTTACTTTCAAAACTAATTACATATAAGCAGCCTTTACCAGTTGAGAAGAAGTAATACCACACTTATAAAACATAGTACGAAGTCAAAAATGTAGGATGCAGTGTGCTTACCATGGCCACCATGTGTATTTTGCTGCAATGAGATGCCACAGCGAATCCAGTCTACTCTGGGTTGAAGCAAGTGATATCTGACTAAAGATCCTGGCACTGCTAACAATCTAGCTAGCAGTAAACTGCTACACACATTTCCCACTTGAGATCTGCGTCACAGATTTTTAGAACTATTGTGAATATAGTAGAATTAGGCATTCCCCAGTCTGTCCCTCACCTGACCATCATTCTCCCATAGCTTATATATTCAAAAAGGAATCAACTACTTTGAAATAGAAAAGTTGCAGTTTGGAGGCCTATGGCCTAGACCGACAAGCTTGCAAACATCTATTTGGTTAGAAATGACATGATTTTATTAAAAATATAGCAAACAGGAAAATTTGAAACTAACACAAGTGAGGAGGCTACCGTCATCTTGGTATGTCTGAGGGAGACACTAGTCCACCCTCTTGAGAGTTTGAAGACCCCATTGGATTCCATTGTTGGAATGGATATAGTATCCCAAGGTAACAATCCTAGCCAACTCGCCTACCCCCAGAGACTAGGAAAACCTCCGACTACGACCCATTAGACTTAGTTCAGTACAGAAAACCACTGCCTCCAGCAAAACATCCAACAGAAGTCTGCTGAAACAGTGGATTCCCATGTAACCCTCCTCTTTACTACACTTTTCCATGATATAGAACATATTACTTGGATGAGGAGAAAGGATTTCAGGGGATTCTGCTGGGTAGAGGATTCTGTTGCTAATGGTTTCTCTTACATCTTTTTAGTAATCACAGATGAGGAATAAAGAGAAAAGACGGAAAGTGAATGACAAGGGAAGAGGAGGGAGTCATGGTTTCTCCTAACTCTCCATGGAAAACAGATTTTGTATTGGGAAGGAAAAAGGACCCCAGTTTAGCAAATACCAAAAGGGGGAAAGGAGGAGAATCCTCTAGTTTCTCCTCCTCTCGATCCAAATGGACCTTAGGTGATTCAATTCCGAAACTTCTCCCACTGGATTCACCTATGTACCATGTTTCCAGAACAAAGTAATCACATGGCACCTTTAGCATGAAGTACCAACTCAACTTTAAACCTTTAATCCTACACCTAATCATCAACTTATAAACAAAATCCTTATCATAAAGTAAATGAAAAGGGGAAAAGGATCAAAATTCCAACGAGTGGCACTTTTTCTTTTACAACATATATTTTTTGAGGTACTTCTTGATTTCTTACAAAGAGGATCCAAGTAGCCAGCTCTTTTTACTGAAAAGGAGAAAAAAGAAACAAAATCTTCAGCCACAAAATAGCAGAGGTGACAAAGAGCAGTTGTATGATTGCATTTGGATTTACATACTGCAACTGTTAATATGAACATCAGCATGACACTACTTGTACGTTGTAAATATGCCCCAGTGCAACTAAAAATTCTATAGGTATCCTAGGCCATCTCCACTCAAACCTTCACCTCCCATCAATGGGCAGTCATTCGCTTCATGTCCAAATTGGCCACAAGACATGGGGCAGCGCCTCCGTTTCCTAGCAATATCAATTGCATCTTTTGGTCTTCTTTCTTTTAGCTTTCCCAAAGCGATAGACCCATGAGGATTGCCAGCTCTAAAGCTCTGAACGATACCATCAGAATCCTCTACTTCTGGTAGAACAAGGGAATCAGATGGACTCCCATAGGCAATATCATTTGTACCATGCATTGGCCTAGGATATTCTTTAATACGAGATAATACTACTGCAATTTGCTCACAAGAAACATCAAGCCGTTCTTCTGTCTCAACAGATTCAGTAACAAGAGCTGAAACCATAGACTGCAATTCTTGAACTCGGTCTGCATGTTCCCGTGAAATTGTCTGAAAGAGCTTCGTAGAAGAGGAGCTGACACCACGCCAGCGAAAGGGTAGATATTGATCTGGAATATGAAAACAATTATTTGTAGAAAGAACTCGAAGAACATGCCTACAGAGGATTCCTGAAAACTCAAACAGACGACAGCTACAACTAATGAGCTCTTCTCGAGGTACCCAAATCACCTTAGACCCACCATCCATCTGTGTATGGTATCTCACGAGAAAACAACCCTCTTCCATTTGAAATGATGCATACTGTGGAGCTAATACTAGCTCTTCTTGGAGCTTACAGAATGCATAAGGTGTAAGAACAGAAGCTGCATGTGATTCAATGGGTGAACCAGTTTTGAGACAGACTTTATGAAGTTTCCGTTGCATCTTTTGTTTTACTCCAGCCTGATCTTTAAAATCAACAATGACAGCTACCTGTAAACAGAGATGCTTTACAAATAAGGCCACATAATTAGATCTGAACAAGTCCGTAGGCACTGTTTGATTGTACTATGTACTAGAAATATTAAATGGATAGCCCTATGTTGTCAACACAATATCTCCTCACCTTGAACAGGGATATCCCAATATCTACCATTCAATTATCCTAACTTTCCAAATTTGCAAGTTTATTAAATGTGGAATTCGACAATTGACAAGTATTGTCTTTCTAAAGGCACCAATCAGGTGCTGGGATCATCTGAAGAAATATTATGGAATTCCCTACATTGATGGGGCTTATCAGATTAACTTCATAAACTACCGAATTATGGGCCTATTCATGTCATTGCTGGTAGGGGAAAAAGTTACTTCTCTCACTTGGGCAACTCATATGAATAACCATTTGCAGGTAACTAACTTTTCAGCCCCCCACCTGGGCCCTCTTTCCACTGATCCCACCTCCTCACACTACTCCCTGTGAGCTGGATAAATCCCAAATTTGATGACAATCAGATAATAGACCCATTATCAGACTAAATCAACAATTTGCATACATCTCTATCCTAGACTATTTGGGTTATCAATACTTCAATAGAAATTTGACGAGTGAATGGAGGCATCATGAATCCATAATAGATATCACCATTACCCTCCCTTGCCTCTTTTATTTATTTTTTCTCTCCATCCGCAGACCCCACAAAAAGTTATCAAGAAAACTGTTCTATTTTCTATAGAAAATTTCTTTACAAAACAAAACAAAGGTGGCATACTTGCTCCAAAAAACGGTCAAGTCGAGATTGGGCACTCAAGAATCGTTGTATGAAAGCATTTATAGACTCTGCTTGGGAAGTAGTGTTCATTCCTGCGAAGAAGTAACATCGCGAGTATGGCAAAGCCCAAAATGTCCGTAATGCATACAAACTGACAATATGCTTATTTGTATGGAGCCCATATGCATCAAGCATCTCTCTCCATCCCAACTCAAAATCATCCACTGTCTCCATATTATATAGTCGATGAAACTCAGCCTTCCAATTGTCATATTGTGAACCAAGAAGTACAGAAAACCAATCAGAGAACTTTGCAATGATGTGCCATACGCAGAAAGAGTGTTTTGTAGTTGCCATTTCAATTGCAATTGCCTCCTTAAGCCACATATTTTGGTCGGTCAAGATTGTTTGTGGAGCCTTCCCTTTCATAAAGCCCAAAAAAGTCTGTCATAGACAAAGAAACTAGCATTAGGAACATAACAAATGTCAGGGAATATTACTTGAGGAATTTTATGATCCTCAAATGGTTAGTGTCCTCAGACCTTGAGTATCAATAAGAAGAGTCATGCTTCACTGATCCTAGGCTGTTTATCTGATAGGCCTCACCATGGCTATAAATGACAATCATAACACTTTGATGGCCTGTAAAATAGACAGTTATTCAAGTAAAACAGCATCTGCTGACATTTGATGCAGAAAGTGTAAAATCATTAGAATGTTCTGATGTGTGTTATTTTGGGGCATGGTCTACACACATGGTGTTCAGGTTAAACGTATAATCTCGAGGTCTGAGGATTCAATATACACCACTGGGTCAAATACCATATATATCTTAGAATTAATGGGGCTTTTACCTTCAATGCCCAGGAAAATGAATGCATATTTTCATCGCGCAATAGCACACAACCAAAGAAACAGTTCATGCCATGATTGTCTACACCAACCCATATTCCTAGCAACATGTCGTATGCATCCAAACGATGAGTTGTATCAAAAACCACTGCATCACCAAAAGCCTCATAGGCTCGAATTGAAGACGCATATGACCAAGCAATATGCTCCAACCTGTTGTGCACATCAATCTTGAACTCATACTTGAAGTTGGAGTCCTCATCCTTTATTTTCTTGCACATTGAAAGAAGGTCAATGGCATCGTTATCTCGGTCAACATTTCTAAATGATTGCAACAGGTTTCTCACATCTATTTCCGTAAATGGTAAACAACCCAGTTTCACACCTTTCTCTAGCTCCATCAGTCTAAGCATTTGCCGTACTGACATTCCAGCTTTAGCAAACATGCAAATGCGGCTTTTATCATCTGCTGATATGGTGCAATATGCAGGAAGAAGCCGGACTTCACTTGATTTTAAGAGCTCATGGTTGTGAATATTGCTAAAGCCTGTAATACGCCATTCAGGCACATCGAAATCTGCCCTTTTGACTATTCGCATGTATGCCTGGCACCCACATCGTGACGATTTTCGGTTTCTTTGTAGTTTGTTTTCATCTGATGGTTTTATCTGTGGATAACCACCACGATGGCAAGTAAAATCCCTTCTTGTAATTCCCCTACCAACCCCATCTTTTCCTCTGGTACGATGACGCCTGATCGAGAAACCACACTGCTTTGCAAAACTGCAATAAAATTCATAAGCAGCATCTTGAGAAACAAATCTTTGGCCGATAAATGGAACAAGATTTACAGAAGTTTGCCGTGATAAAATCGTGTCCTCAGGTGTTTCCTCTATCGTGCCAATATCATCCGTTGACAAATCTGTACCGTTGTCTGAAGCTTCCATCACTATTCCTGTTTCTTCAGACATTATTTCCCTTACAGACAGCAATTATAGTACCTGCATAAGGTATTCCACATTTCCACAGATTAAATTAGCAAAGTAGATTGCCAATCTTATAACCTATCAAAACATAAAGACGGACCATGGAGAATTTCCAATGCCAACTAAATAAAAGATTTATTTCCAATATCAATGTTAATACTTGGTAGGAGATTAGGTTTGCTAAAGAAAAGAGATTTGTTTCCCAATCTTCCCAATTTGTAATTATTTCATTTTCGGTTGAAAAATAAGCCCTATATGGCTTAAAATGAATAACGAAGGCATGAGATAATTTTCTCCCAAGTCAGCTTGGCTATAAGAGGTTTGGTTTCACCTTGCATTGAGACCATAAACATGGTTTGGAGGAAAGGTTTCTCCTAAAAGTGAAACCCTATCCCTACTTTTCTACATTTTTTTTCTTTCTTTTTATTGCATTTTCCCTACTTTTCTTGTATGGGTTCCTAACATTTGGTTCAAAGCCTCCACCTCCATTTTTATCTTTCTCTATTAAAAGAAATCAATTTATATCCCTCCATTGATCCCATTACAGCCATCGGAACTTAGATCAGGTGACCTTTCAGCCAGTCTCCCCATTATCCCTCCATTTTTTTCTACTTTTTGTTCTTAAAGAATTAAGGGGAAAAGACCCATGTTTCCCCTCCCTCCCACTCCTTAACCTTCATTTCTTATTATTAAAAAAAAGGTCCTACAAAGCTGCAAGACAGTTAACATTTTTTCCCTTTTCTTTATTAAAAAAAACAATAGCCTAAAACCATCCCTTTTTAACTTCATCTGCTCATTTCTCTCATGTCTCACCCATTCCCAGCTATTTCTTCCACCTTTCTTCCCAACCCTCCAAGCCAGCCCCTACCAACACATCCATCACCCAGCCCACCCTCTCACACTAGCCAATTTCTTTGTCCACTCTACGTCAAATATCTTCTCTGACCCTAACCCATCCATTCATATTTAAAAGAAAAAAGGAAAAAAAATCATTCCTTTGCGAACCCACCTCTTCCATTTCCTCAAATCTTCTCTATCTTTCCTTTTTCTATCTGATTAAAAAAACAACAACAACAACAACAACGAGAGGGTCCAAGCCTAGCGCCACCCACCCTTTTCCATTTACTCTTGGCAATCGTATCCTCACCTATTCAATTATAACTAAACAAGTCTCATTGTGAAACTTGAGTTGGTTGTTTAACAGAATTTTGTGGCCATTCAAGACATGTCCAAAACCTTGAAAGCCTTGTTGGCAACAATTGAAACAATTCAGTTGAAGGTGACTGGCGAGACAAAGATTAATAGGAAGATAGATTGAATTCTACCATGACTTCGAAGGGAGATAATAATTGAAGTCTTTTGAAGTTATTTATATTCATTGAGTCATGGATAGTGGAGAAGTAGAACTCAAAAAGTCGACCCCAGATAGCCTTCGCTGTGATGATGATGATGATGATGATGATGATGAAGGATACAATTTTATTAAAAGGGTAGAGTGAAAACATAGAAATCATAAAGTTGACAGGAAAAACAAGGTAAAATGGTTGTGACAATGCCGATGGATATAAAATAAAACAAATTCATAGAATTCTTAACACATTCTAGTGGCTTTGATTCTATAGTTAAGAATATATCTTACATGGCCGTAATGCAATCCACTTTGAGCATAGACACATCCATATATATAATATACATACATCATCACTAACAACATCATTTCCACGTCTATTTGATGTTTGCTTTCTAAGTCCTACCTTTCCAATTTAGTCTATCATCCACAATTTGCCAAGTCCTTTCTTACCACCTCAATTGAAGCCTTTAATGGCCTCAAACTCTTAAAAAAGTAAAGTTGAAAAAAAAAAAAAAAAAACACCACTCAGGCATATCCACCAAACGTGGGGAAATTATCTACTGTGAATTGAACAACTAGTTCGGGTTAAGCCTATAATTACAATGTTTCTCACCCTCATATTTATTATTATCCTACCAATTAGATTCATATTGAATTTGAACTCATTTCAAGATACACTTACCAATAGATTAAACTCAAGTCATGTCGATGGTTCAAGTTTACAAGCTTTATAGTCATACTCAAAATTATTTGCTCAAGCTCGATTCTTGCACATTTCTACAGAAAGTGTAGATCTTTCAAACAAGCTCATTCTCATTATCTAAAATAAACCCTGTAAAAATTAGTTATCCAGTTCACAACGGATAATTTCTCGGTCTTCTTGCATAGGTGTTTGAACAGGTCCATTTGACATTCAAAACAAACAACAATACCATAAATCCAGAAATTAGAATCATGTACAGCATAAGAAGTGACATGGAAGTATTACAAAATAGAGGAAAAAATTAAATATATCCAATTTCAAATTTCTCTTGCTGGATTTGAGAATGACTTACTTTAAACCGTCTCGATTTCAAGGCTCGTCAAAACCCTAAAAATCCGAAATACCTGAGACTGATCGGATTCGGATTCGAATCAAATCATATCTCATATTCAAACCCGAATTCCAATGCGAATCAGGGAAAAAGGAAGGACCAAAAAGATGGTTGGGATCAACGAAATGAAACCCTGATAAAAATTGAAATGAAATTCGATTAAAATGTGAGAAAAAAAGGAGCAAAAATGGAAGGAGAAATGGAGAGGGAGTAGTGCGCATCTATGGAGGAAGAGGAACTATTTATAACGGAGTACGGCTAATGTGCGCCGGCGGTTTGCACGGGGTTATCGTGCGCACACGCGATGTGGGCCGTTGGATTCAACGGTTGAGGTGCCGTTGTTTCCGTTCGGCACGGGATGTGAAATGCGCTTCCGGCGCACAGCAGCACATACAAGGCTCACGCGATAAGGATGGGGGCGCAGCGTTATCCGGTGGGCGTATGTTAGACAAACCCTAGAGTGGGAAATGCGTTTTGGCTTTTAACGGAGGGTCAAGTTGCTTAGACGTTCTAAAGTGCGCCGGGGCGAAGCTTAGCCGTTCATCGGAGGAACAGTCTAAAGATGCAGCTGAATAAAATAAACAATTTCGTCGTAGTACGTGCTTTTTTCACATGTGATCGGTAAATGAGAATCCTCCCGTAAAAAAATATAATTAAGTTAGAGAAAATTTTAAATTAGATTTTTTTTAGAGTAATTATGAATTTATGAAATAAAAATATAATGTGAAATTGAAAGACCATTTCAAATTCAGCATGCCTACCAAATTTAAGTTGAAAAATTAAATACTAGTCGGATTTAGAGTAAAAATAAAAGATATTCATTAATATTTGATAACTAAAATCAAGTGGCTATAATTTAAATTTTTAAATAAAGTTTGATTCATATGATCAAGTGCTAAATGAATTTTCACCTCCATCGGTCAGATTTCTTTATTGTACTCATAAAAATAAAAAAATATAAGTCTCCTCAGATCTTTCCATTCAAACAAAGTTTATAAGTTACACCTAATTGACTTTGAATAAATTACACTTATCATTGGATTAAAATATGACAAGCTTGTACATGTTGATTTTGATTTAATTAAAATCTATTCTCAGTATCATATTCAAGTATTTATCTTCCTTTGAGAGATGGTATGCATCTCGAGTTTTAATTAATGCCTTCGTCTTTAGAAATGTGGAAGTCCTAGAGTTTTACCTCGATGAAAAAATATATATCTTCTCAAAGACTAACCTCATGATTGTAGATGTAGTCCACGTGAAGTACACAATACTAAATACTACACCAGGGATATAGATATCAATTTTTAACAGCTGTGTAATATCGACTGATACGTATTGTATTGGTCGTATAGCGTATTTCTCGACCGATATAGTCGATATATATTGGTCCGATATCGGCCGATATCAGCCGATATTTAAGTTTTCAATTTTTTTTTTAAAAAAAAAACAGTTTCTTCTTTGGTTTTTTTATACTTTTTAATTAAAATAATAAAATAATACCGATTTTTTTTTTTTTTTTAAAAGGAGAGAGAAATTTATCGGCCGATATCTCGACCGATATACATATCGGCTGAAATATCGGCCAGGTCGAATTTTTGACTCCTGTACTACATGTCTACCTCTCATCTACTAATTATGTTTAAAATTTTGACTTTTCAAAAATAATATAAAACTTTCTACAACTTGGAAATTTTGCTATATCTTTTCATTTTAAGATTTAGTAATACGCAAATATTATAGAATTGGATTTGTAAAACTACTAGAGTTTTCACAAGGCTAAAATTGTCCAAGCGGTTACCTAAAATTAGCTTTTTTAAGAAATTTTAAAAATTCACTCGACTGGTTTTTTTTTTTTCCCCAATAAAGATCGAAAGTGTTGAATTCAACAAAAAGTTTAAACTTTAACACTCATTAGGGCTCCCAAACCCCAATGGTAAACTTTAATTGCAACACTCATTGGATCTATAATTGTTTTCGACTCGAAGGGTGGGCTCGGAACGCGACTGGTTTTTTTTTTTTTGAAAGATAAACTAAACCAACTCACAAGCATTCTCAGTGGGCCGGATCAACGGTTAGGCCCAGAGGTCACACATGTTCCCAACATGTGAATTCAAACACATACCATAAGTCTACCCCATAAGAATAGATAACAATATCAATAACATCAACACAAAATATGTTCAAATCAAATCCAACATTGATTAATACAAAGCATCGATCAAAGCCACTACAAAGGCATCAAAGTTTAATACATCAAATTAATATAAATTAAGTACCACATCCGGTACTTAATAAAAGTAAATGGTTCCAGGAACCAACAAGAGAAAAATCAGGGCATTTCCCTCCGGGGGAATCCCAAAACACAACTTCAGCTTATCCATCCTAAGCCTGATAAAGAGGGTCCTCTTCCTCGGATTCATCGCCTGAAAGGTGAGTGGGATGAGCTAACTAGCCCAGTGAAGAAAATATAACAATGCAGTTTAAGTAAAGATATAACAGGTTAACAACAGTTCAATAATATCACATGCTTGATAACAGTAAACATAATTCAAGTAATACATCAACATCATCAAATATTGCCATCATCCACCGTAACGCCTGCTGACTACACTGAGACCAGTATTAAGTACCGACACGGTCAAAATACATCCTTGCAAGTACATCTCCGGCTCTGACTTAGCCGATACTGATATCCTCAAGTCAGCAACTTACGACAGCATGGTCCGCCCATGGTCCAGTAGACATAAACCATCTCTCATATGGCCGATATTGGTTAAATAGCCCAGGTACGTGGAAGCAGTCTTACATACTCATACGATCAACATCGTAATATTGCAATCATCATCAGCACTCTTACCATAGTACATTATATATAGGCACATGAGTGGGTTCATCAAAACTGAACCACTCATTGCTCAATACTCATCTCATCATAAAACCTATTTACAAAATCTGCAGAGTTAAGTTCCCTCACCGTGATTGTGTGGTTACACGGTCTCTGTTCAAACAACACACAAGTGCACAATCAATATACATAACAAATACGTATACATACGTAATATTTGGAAATCATACGATTTCTCACAAAATATCCAGGGTTCATGGAATTGAGTCTCCTACTTGGTTTTATCATTTTTAAATTATCATAATCCATAATATAATAATAAAAAGGGGTTCAGTCCAAAACTCATATTGTCTTCTGGATATTGACCAAATTGACTTATTGAGTTAGATCTAGATCCTCGGGTCACTTCTCGGTTGTCTTCTGGATAGGACCAGACCTGACATTTTGAGTTAGACCTTAAGGTCACCCAGTGCCCGACTATAGTGTCGGCTTGAAAGTGAATCACTCAGTGCCCGACTAATAGGGTCGGCCTGGAAGCGTATACAATAGTATTTACACTATAAATAATAAGAGAAAATGGGTTAGTACAATTTTAGATTAACAAGGAGGTATTAATTATCACATCAATAATCACATCAAATATTAATCAAGATTAGACAAAAACAATAATCAAACAATATTTTATCATTTAAAACTGTGTCCCTCGGAACATACCTCGGAACTGGGTACAGTGGCTTCGGATCATCCGAACCACACTAAACTAAGTCACTGGCCTCGGAAAATGGGCCTGACTTCGGATCGTCCGAGGGTTGGGTCTCGGACCTTCCGAAGTCCATCCGAACAGATAAAAACGGAGAAAACAGTCTCGGTGGGTCTGCATGCTTGGAACGTCCGAAGGTTGGGTCTCGGACCTTTCGAGTGGGTTTGGTCCTTCCGAGCTCGGCTCGGTGCGTCCGAAAGGGTCTGGCTCGCCTCGGGCGTAACTGGGCTTCACGTGAAGCTCGGAACGTCCTAGGGTCACTGCTCGGACCGTCCGAAGATCGGGCTCTCGGACCTTCCGAAGTTGTCTTCCTCACTGTCTGCAACAGCAGACAGTGACGGCAGTCGGGCAGTGAAATGCGATCCCGAGAATGGAGGGTCTCCCGGACTCGGTTTTCATATCCGTCTGGTCTGATGGACTCCTCTGGGAGTCCTCTTTCCATAGGAAAAGGTTTGGAGTTCAGAAGCTTACTAGGCCATCCGATTTAAACAGAAAGTCCTCACGGGTACATGAAACCCATGGTTTTTCCTTAGATTTAAAACTGGTTTTTCTCCATCAAAACAGGGTCAAATTTAGAATTTCTTGATTCAAAACCGATTGGAATTAAAAGGGGAATGCATTGGATACCTTGGTTAGGGCTCTTGGGCTAAGAATTTGATTTTTGGAAAATCTTCCTTTTAAGGCTTACGAGTGATCGAAACAGGCAAGAACAGGGGCTAAGGGTCGGCTGAAACTGGCTGATATCAAACGACTGAGAGGGAGACTGAGAGAGAGAGAAATGGGAGTTCAAACAGCTGAACAAAGGGCTGGTTTTATAGGATTTTTGGCCGGAATTTCAGGTCGGCGAGCCACTGCATGCACCTGCATGCAGTCGCGGGTGACGTTAGTAACAGTAACCGGTAGGTTTTTCTGCTGGTTGCATATCAGCCCCCTAATATTTTTGGTTTTGCATTTTAATCCCTCTTTTAATAAAAACCCGATTTTAAACTAAAAACAATAATTTAAAAACTCAAATTATTAATCCAACCGTACGGATAGGTCGGGTTTTGAAAACCTTGGTCACCATAAAAATTTTAGAATTTATCTCTTATTAAAAACTATTTATTTAAATAAAACCCATAATTTCTCAATAATTACTTAAATAAAAAAATGTAAAAATAACCAATTTGTAAATCTAATTTTGAAGTGAAATGAAATAAATAGACCATTCTTAAAATGGTCTAACACCAAATACCATTTTCGAAATTTATCTCTTTTCTGAAATTATTTAAAATAATTAAAACTCCCTTTAGGGGCTTTGACGGGCGGGATTTAAATGCCATTTTCTGAAAATAAATTCATTTTAAAACCATAAATGCAAATCCTTTATTAAGGAAAATATTATCAATCAATAATAATCACTCATCAACAAAATTTATAAAATAAACACAGCAAGTGGTAAATTACCAAAATGCCCCTCCAGCTGAACGAGCTGGATCACTGAGTTTTCGAGCTCAGATTGGGCCAAACCTGGGCTTTCCTCGAAGCCCTAACCGTAATCCTCGAGATTAACCGGTTAAACAGGATTATCAAGCTAAAACACGCTTAATCTGAGGGCAAGATATTACAATAATCATGTTCTTTATTTCTTTCAATGATCATTTACGACCATTTTTACGGTTTGGTATCCTCAAAATTTCACCCACTATATTTTTAAATAAATCAAATAAAAATTTGAATAATTAGTGCCTGAAATTTTGGCCAAGATAATACTAAAATATATTAGGCTGGCCAAGGCCTAGGAACTCAGTGCAGAACAATTAGGGTAAAAAAACAGAAATATCGGCCGATATTTCGGTATTTCAGATTTCGGCAGATATCTTTTTCTCTCCTATTTTTTTTTAAAAAAATCAATTATTTATCAGCGAGATCTCAGTAAGATCTCAACCATATCAGCCGAGATTTCTAACCCTGAGAACAGTATGCTGCTCTTTGTCCATGACAACTTGGGCTCAGATTTAGTCCACTCAGTTTTTGTCTTATATCTTAATTATAGTTTTGACCCATAACAAGATGGGCTGAATCCTCGAGCCTGGATGATCCCTTTTCATTGGATCATCTCCATCTCATTTTCATGGATCTCATGCTCAGATGTGCAGGTGATCATTTCATGTGAGATAATCGAGTCATATCAAATTTTGTCAGTCTAAAGTCTAAGTGTATGGTACGGATCTGATATGGTTATATCAGTCTTTTCTTCTTCTTTTTTGATAAAAAGGATGATTAATTTAAAACAAAGGGGAGATCATACAAGTGAGCCCACATTACAAACAGTCCAGCAAAGGGATAGATGGTGTCAATTTTGATTGACAGACCTTATAATCTTATTTATGGTATTGGATCCAGCTTACAAGTATAAAATTTAGAATTGAATGTATGAGGCCTTGACCCATCTTACTTGAGAAATCAGCTAATTTCAGCCCAGCCCGAGATGGCAAGGCCCATTTACATGCACTAAAATATACAATATGTGTTCACACTGTACTTCCATAGAGTTAAGGTTGGCTTCCATGGCAAGGGCACTGAATACACTCTTCTATGGCGAATACATCAATTATGGACCGGGTTCGGGTCCGAGTCACCGAGTTACGTGGCCAGGTTTTCATGTCATCAGTGATTCAGGCTTTTGTTTAAATATGTGGTCCACCAAAATTCACATTGATCAGATTAATCAAATCATATTTTTGAAGGCTACAGTACAAAGTTTAGGAATTGAAACAAAATTTAAAGTGATCAAATTTTAAAATCTTAAAAATACGGCATGATTAATTCAATTTTTTATGAGTCATATAAATGGAAAAAAAAAAAATCCAACAAACCCATTAATATCTCATTCAATAGGCCCTAAACCTTGATGCATCAGTAGTAATATCTGTAGATTTTTTTTCTTAATTATCATGATTCTAGAAGCACAACTCAGCCCAACAGAGGAAAATGTCTGGATCTTCAGCAACAGGAGTCCAATTCTAAAAATCTGAGGCAGGATTCTATCTAATCCATAAAGTATTGAAAATGTGACAATGTGACATCACATTTTCCTTGTCATCAATAGTTCCAAAGCCAACCAAAATTCAATTCAGAAGCATATAGATAATGATATCGTATGGAATTTGCTCTGCTTCCGGCATGATTCCACTAAATTCAGATTTAGCAACTAATAATCCTTGTCCATTGACTATTTTCTGATACAACGTGCACCCAAAAAGGTCTGAATTCTTACATTTTATTAATAAAAAAATTAAAATTTTAAAGAAGTGGTGAATCACCCTTTTTTATAAAAATAATGCCAAACCTTCCTCTCATATTTACAGCTCCATAGATCACACTAGTAAGTTGTGGCTACAGTTTAAAATTTCAAATAAATCTATCTAAATTGAGTTAACTCGGTGTAGCTCAAGTGATTGCCGCCCACCTCAAGAAGTGGGAGGTTGCAGGTTCGAGTCCCCATGACCTAACCTTGGTGTACCCCAGGGGTACAGATATCGGCTGATATGATTCGGTTTTTAACAGTCGAATTAAAATGGCCGATACGTATTGTATCGGCCGTACAATAATCATATAGACCGATATGGCCAATATCTCGCCGAATCATATCGGTCCGATATCGGCCGACATGTTTAATATCGGTATTTTTTAAAAAATAAAAAATAAAAACAGTGATGGGCCCGGGTCAAAATATCGGCCGATATCTGCCGATATTTACATTTTCAATTTTTTTTTTTTTAAAAAAAACAGTTTCTTTTTTTGTTTTTTTATATTTTTTAATTCAGAAAAAATAAAATAATAAAATAATACCGATATTTATAAAAGCAAAAACAAAACAAAAAAACAGGAGAGAGAATCTCCATTTTTTTCACCCCTCGTGTGCCCTAGGAGTAGTGGACTCACCGATGAGAATTTTACATTGAATATCTTGCAATTTCACACACATAAATTCAAAAAAAACCTCGATAGGATTTCGATTCAAATGTCTCAATCAGCTTTTTATATAACGTTATTTCTACAATTTACTCCATCCAGTGAAAGCTTAAGAGACAGTGAATCCCATGATAGAGCAGCAATAATTCAAAAGCACCCAACCTAAATTAGAGGGTGATCGATTTCCATAATCATACACCCACTTAAAACATATCTAATTAACTTTCACTAATATAATTGCACTTGAGAAGCCCTTCCCATGATTTGAAGTGCCATGGCCTTATCCTTTCAGTTAATATATATTAATCTCAAACCACATTTAATATCAATACACTTTGTGCCGTATTACATATGAGAAGATCTGTTTTGGAATGTGCACTTTTTTGCATGATTTGTTTTGGATTAAAAAAAATACTTAATGAGAGTGGAAAGTAGATACCAAATAACAATTTTAGATATATTTGATGGTTTATTTTGAAAAGATTATTATCATGTAAATTTAGGTAGAGGTTCTTCAAATGGGATGGTGATAAATTCGTTAAAAAGAAATTTGTTCGAATATAAATTCTATCAAAAATCACTTTGATCAGATCAATTAAGTCATATTTTTTAAGATGGTAAAGTTTAAAGATTAAAAATGATTTAAATAATTTTGAAGATGTCAAAAAAAAAAATGTTTGAATAATTCAATAAAGTGATTTTTGGTTGGCCACTTATTCAAGAAAATATTTTTTTAAATATACCTAATACCTGTTACCAGTGGGTATTATATCCGACTGTGCAAGATAATATTTAGGGCTGAAACTCAGGCGGGTCGGGTCAGGTTTTAATAAACCCAACCTAATCAATATCAAATCTTTTTGAACCCGACTCGATCCGACCTGAAATGTTGATCCGTATTATTCAACCTAACCCAACTCGAATTTTTAACATGTCTCAACCCGAGTTTTGTTTTATAACTTGGTGCACTCGTGTTGAGTCAGGTTACGTTGAATCGAGTCGAGTTAATTTTAAATTTTCAATCCAACATAACCCGAATTTCATATGAGTTTTTTTACTTTCCTAACTCGATCCGACTCAAAATATACAAATACATAACTCAAATCTGATAATTTCTCGGATTGAGTCATGTTAGTTGAGTTAAAACAAGTTTCACTTATTTTGATGTGGATGGTTGACCATAGCATAAGAAACAAAACCATGACCATGCACTTACCCTTAGTGTTACATCGCATGGCACATTCAAGTGGGGTCATACACCTGCTTTAATGCGGTTTTTCTGTGTTTGGTGGGTCAAAAAAAGATTTGGCAATCTTTGATGTAACTCTCCTCATCTCTATAATCAACCTAGCTAAGTATAACATCGAATTGACATATTGTGATTTGCTGCAGACATTATGGATCTCACCATATCTAATAGCAATCCACAAAAGTCTATGACAATTGGTGGGAAGGTGCCATTGATCATTATATATTTCCCCCAAATGAAAGGGATTCTTTACCTCAAGGTTCGATTTCTTTCTCACCTAAGTGTCACATGGATGGTAACATCTATTTTTGACAAATACAACTAGGGTTTTACTTTGCTATTACAAAATTAGAGCACCTAGCATGTTTAATGAGCATATGTAGATTCATCTTACACCAAAATCACCTCATTTGAAGCTTATTAGCTGTTCGATCGAAATCATAAAGTAAAAGGCAAATTCATAAACAACAATGATCGTTTATTCTATAAACTTATATCAGATGGCGAAAAACTTAAATTTAGATAGAGTTGGATTTAAAGAGATTTTTTCTTTCATTTGATGTGATCTGCAGATATGATCTCTATTGTATTTTTAAAATGTCACAGAGAAATTCTTCCACCAAATTTATCATAGAGGATGGTGATGGGTACCACAGCATTAGCATTTTAAATAAGGATTGTACTAGTACAACATGTCTCCCTCTGACCCCACAAAAATGTTTGGCCAGCCAAAAGAGAGAGAGGAGCTCTCACCTATCTTCCTTGCCTCACTTTTCATGTTTCTTTCGTCTGGCTAAAGCAAGAAATGGCTTGTGCATGGCCCCATTGGACCCTCCCATCATACTTGCAAGTTAGAAAAAGGGGAAAGAGGTCCAATAAAACTCAAGCTTATAAGACTAGAAGATGAGTGAGGGGGAGAAAGTAGTCTACTTTTCAGAGTAAAAGGAGAAATTCATCCAAAACCAAGTTGCAGTGGACCATCAATTGTACTTTGGATGTTGAAATGCATCCAATGCAAAGTAGTGTGTTAAAAGCATATCTATTAACTGGACCGAGTTGGTTGTTAGTTGTTCATCTTAACTCGATTCCATTTGTACTCTGTGTCAGAAAGCAATCGCTTACCCACCAACCACCCAAAGTATCCCTACTCAACCCATGTGCTATTTCGTGTTGAGTTTGATCGATGATGACCTGCCAACACGATAGTACAATTTATCATTGTATTTGGAAAATTATCTCTTGCGAGGTCTAACCTAAAAGGGTTGAGTAGGGCCATAGCTCCTCGTCTAAAATTTCAAAGTCGTCATGCATAAAGTTAAAATTTCTACATTCATTGCATTTTAAAAATTAAAAATGTATTTGATTTGGATAAATGAAGGTATCTTCTTTTATTTTTATATTATGCTTTGTTGTAACTTCTTTTCTACACTGTGTGATGGTTCAAAGATTTGCTTGTTTCTATTAAGTAACAATGTTGAAATTTGATTGACAAATGTTTAAAACAAGAACATTTATTATTAGGAAAGTGATTTTTGTACCTCCACTTTTATCAATTGTGCACCCCCTTCTATGTGAAATTTCTATTTTGTCCAAAAAAGCAACGAAGGAGAGAGAGAAGAAGAAATTTGAGTTTTGACAAAATCGAAATTTCACAGGAAAGAAGTGTACAGTGGATAAAAGGTGAAGGTGTAAAAATCATTTCCCTTACTATAATTGGTAAATACTTATTCGTGCAATTTTAAGTTTTGGATTAAAGTTCTAAAGACGCTAGACTATCAACATATAAAAGAAAAGAACAATATGCAGAGACATTCTCCTTCATCTTCTGCTCTCTTCTTGAAATATAACACGAAATGAAAAGTATCATTTGTCATGGAGATCAACCGGGTCAATTTCCATAGTGTTACCTGAGGTGTGTGTGGATAAAGAGGTTTGCACATATTCCAAAAATTAGTTAAGTGTTCGAAAGGACTTGAACATCTTAGAGTTCTAACAAAAACTAAATTAAAGTTGAGTTAACCTTAAAAATCACCTAGTGAGTGAGTTTGAAATTAGATGACTCAATCCGAGTCTCCACTCAATGAAATTGAATTTCTAGGTTGGATAAAGTTGAATTGATCAAAGGATGACATGGCATCCATTAGTGTGAGTGGTGGGGCCAATCTAAGAGAGTTAAAATCCTTAAAGTTCACGTGAGATGTGAGGTGAGAGGAAGGAGGGGTGTGAGGAGACAAAGGTGATAACCATGTCCTTTGCTTTTTCTTTCAGATGTGAGGAAGAGAGGAGTTGGGGGAATTCTCACTTTAAGTGGGATTTTCCAAAGATCTCAACATCCTTCCAACTCTACACGTCCAATGGCATCCATTGAAGTTAGTAACTTAGTAAGATTTAAGAATTTGGGAAAATGTCAATCAGGCTTGCCTTATGGGGGACACATGCCATCATCTAAAAGGAAAAAGGTTGTAAAACCATTGATGGGGAATTGGGTGGGCCATGAAACTCAACTTGAGTGGCCGACAATTGGCCTCAATCATGTGTCCGATGTGATTATTACACGTGTACATAATAAGATAATTAGATAGCTGTTGAGAGTATAGGAGGACACACCATCTAGACAAAAGAAAAGGTTTCCAAAGAGTTGTTCAAAATAAGAACATGTGATTACAACAAATGTTCATATCACAATTTTGAAGAAAAATAGATTCTTTAATTCAATAATGTGTTAAAGTTTCTGAGTAACTATTTTTTTTAAGATCAAAGTATTTAGACGTCTCATTTGAATTACTTCTCAACTCACATTGGATATAGAATAATGGATAGTAGCTCTTTTTTCTATTAGGGGAACTTGATTACAAGACTTTCAGTAGACAAGAGTGGATTTTGGCCACCAAATTAACCCTTTAGAGTTTGTGAAATAGCTGACTTTAACGATGAGGATAACAAAGTTAATTATATATAATTTAATTATAGATATGTATTAAACTATAAGTAATGAATGAACTATTCAAAAACCATTTATACTTTTGTGGTTTCTGAACTTGTTTCGGTGGCACTACTGTTGTATTTTGAAAACTCGAAACATTTAGATGAGTAGATCTAAGCTGACTCGACTCGATAGAATTTCAAGTCGACAAATTTTATTGACCTTTTCAAACCTAAATTTCAACATTTTAGATTATCTTTTGTAATTTTATTTACAGAATGAAGCCATAAACAATGGCACTTCCAATTTCCAAGATCTAGTATGAGAGAGAGAGGGTTTTTTTTTTCCAATTTCTTTACCGTATAAGTTTATATTTCAATGAGATCTTCGTCTTATTTTAAGTTAGCATTTTATTAGTTTTATTCTATTCAAGGTAGTAACAATTTGATCGTTGATCACCCTTTATTTCATCATTATTTTTTTTTTTATAGAAGTAGTGTACAAATTGTAATTGTGGGAGGGACTAAAATGCAAATTCATAAGATACCTTGAGAGTTTATTATAAAAATCTTTAAACTAAAAGGGGTTCTAAAGTTTTGAAAGGCCCATGTCATCTATCCTGAGATTAAAATATTGGGCTACATACATTTTCGTTCCCTCAGAGGATCTGAAAATATCTCCCAGTTGTTTCAAACTTTCAATCATATCAGCCACTTTGACTAAGATAATTTTTAAATTAAAATAAGAATAAAATTTTGTATTTTAACCATGTTTTTATAGTTCTACCAACGTCTTTAATTTGACTTCATCTATGATGTTGTGTTTGCCATCTCAATTTTATTCACAATTAAATCACTCAGCTCCATTTAAAAAATGGAGGTTAACTCTCATTTACCTCGTTTGGTAATAAAAACTAAGAATAAAAAGTCTAGATTTTACCTCTCTAATTTAACTCCTGCAAAAGGGTAATTCTTAATCAAAAGTAACCCCTAAATGTAAATTCAACAAACCGTTTTCTCTTTTTTTTTTTTTTTTTGTAAAAGCCAACTTTTTAAAAAGATAAAAAAATACAATAAAAAAGAACTAAAATTTTCATTGTAATATAAATCAAATCTAAACATAACATCTCAGTAAAAAAAATCATACTGAATGTCATTATCATGGCTGGCATAATTTTGACAAGTGATCCACCACTCAAGGAGCCCACCAAGCATAAAATGTTAGTGATCTTCATTGAAACTGATGTAGGAAGAATCCAGGACAGTGCTGCTGTAAGTTAAAAGGAGATATTTTTATCTAAAGTAAAAAAACTCTGCAACAGTTGTTCCATGTGTGGTAAAAAAATACTTTGCCATTCAAGAGCCCTGCTAAAAAAAAAACCATTTACTAATTAATGGAAGGCAATTTACCTCGGAGAAATTAGTATTTTAACTTCTTTTCTTTTACAGAACATCTTCTAGAAGAGATTTTTTAAATGTATTCATCATTAAATACAATCCACCCAATTCACTCATCAGCAATATTTCCAAGTGAAAGATATTTCCCACTTATTACTTATGGTAAAAATTATGGGTTATTTTTTAAATTTTAAAAATTCTTTTAAAAAAGGAGCATGATTAGGTGTAGGAGACTAATCTGATTTATTATTATAATTAGATTTCCCGCATTTAACCATTTTTATTTTAAAAAAGGCATTAAAAATTTATCAAATGAATTGTAGAAACAAAGATTTAAAAAATGGTCCGTTGTTGTATCATTAATACGGTCATATAAGTCGATACAATGTATATAAGCCGTTTAATGGCTGATATGATACTAGTTTCTCTTTTTTTAAAAAAAAAAAATTAGACAAATTCATAAAAAATATAGAAAAAATAGATGAAAATAAAAAACCTAGTGTGATCATATTTTGGTTTTTTTAAAATAGTCGTTTTCGTTGTCGAAATTTCTATATGAATAAAGTATGTCCTGAAAATTGAAAATTGTTAAAAAAAATGAAATTTAAAAAATCAATATGAGGAAACACCTGAGATGTAATTCATCTTCTCTAGTGTCTCATAATGACATATATCTTTTATCACTATTCATTTTTTAGATAAATAAATATGAATTTCATTAAAATGTTGAAAAATTAGAAAAATCAAGTAAACACCTAAAAATTATATTAATCACTGTAAAGCTCTTCATTCAATTCCATAAACATTTTTATAATATTTTATTTATATTTTTATCACAAAAAAATCCAAAATAGGAACTATTTTAGAAGACCTAGATTTAATGAATTTTTCAAAAAAATTGAAAAATCATACAAATAACTTATAAACTATATCAAACACATAAACGATCTCCATTCAATTTCATAAACACTCAATACGATTTCACTAAATTATTTTAACAAAAAAACCTCAAAATTGAGATTACAGCAAAAATTCAAAAATGATAAAAATCTAAAAATAATAAATCCATAAGAAAAAATAGTGGAGTTGACAATTACCTTTCACACTTGATGATTGACCATACATATCAACATTAAAATATCTAACATATATTAGCAACTTTTTTTCCCTTTTAGTGTAGATGATAGATTAAAGCCAAAAAAAATTCAATGGAACTCTTTCATAAACTAGAAGGGTGCGCATTCTCCACGGTCATTTTCTTTTCTCTCATGTGAGTTTTGAACATTTATTTTTTAAAAATAATTTGTGCTGACAGTAGATGGGTAAAATGGATATTGCGTTGAAATCATGTGAAAATAAGAAAATGCCCTTCGGAGAATGGGTACCCAACTAGATTGTTAAGGTGGATTTAGTACTTAATGCCGGTTCAGGGACCACGGTTGTACAATATACTACATTCGCTTCTTTTTTATCAATACAAAAATCATTTTATATTTAAAAATAAAACAATATTAAAATTTTAGGCTATGAGAATCGGAGCTCTTTGTCAAATTGATAATTAAAAGTAGAATCAATCAATCTAATCCGAATTGTCTAGTTGATGTGGCTATGAAAAGACAACTAACTTTGATTTTTAATTCGAATTAGTTGAGACACATCAAGAACACTCTTTTTAAATAAGGTTTTTTTTTTTTTTTTTAAACAGCTCTTTTTAAATAAGTTCTGAAAGATAATACGTAGTACCTACAAGGTACTAGTTAAAGGGGTAACCCCCAAGTACCCCTGTTCGGTAATTTGGACAGAGATAAAAAATTAACTTTTTAAACCTCTCTTTTAACTTTTGAAAACATTTTTAAAATAAGAGATTTTCATATTATCTGGACTAACCCCTCCAAAATTTACCCCACATCCCAGATAAAATATTAGATTTGGGTCATGCATTTTTTTAAAATTTAAATTAATCTAATTCGATCTTATTCAAAATAAAAAATTGTTCGGATTGGACAGAGAGGTCTCAACGTTGAACTCAACTCGAATTGAATGAAAAATAATATTTAAATAAATTATTTATTTTTTAGTTATTAATTTTAGCTCATGTATCTCATCAATTTGAAAAAATTTACCATCTAGACCACTTCCCATGGAATTACTTCTTATCAACTTATCTAGTGTCTCTGGATTTCGAGGTTGCTCGTAGTATTAGTCTCACCTCCAATATAGAGTGAGGATACCCATGTTACAAAAAAAAAATTGATTTTTTTAATATTTTGTCTCAATTTTTCATATCCCAATATGCTCACTTGAAATAGAAGCCCTTTTATCTTTTTTTTTTTAAATTTTTTTTTCTCTATTTTTATAATTTTTTATTTTTTATATAAATTTGAGTCAAATTAAATAAAATAAGATTCAAGTCACATTAGTAATTAAAAAAAAAGTCTAGGTCTAGTCAAGTGAAGTCAAACAGAAAATATGTTATTATCTATAAACAACTCGATCCAAATTCAAACTCGTTGCCACCCCTACCACATAAGTAGACTTAGAATCTATCAACTCACTACTGATAATGCATTAAATGGATATAAAAATTAATTAAATTTAAATTTAAAAGAAAAGATAATAATTGAATTGTTTAAATGCAAACCCTGTTTGAGTGTGTTCTGTGGGAACATTTGCTGGGTTGGCCTTTCCAAAACTGGTTATTTCGGAAAGAGAAGGGGGATGCTTATGTAAGTGTACGATGGAAAAATTCAAACATCTGGACAATCATCCCTCTATAAATATTGGCACACCAAACGATCCACATACTCTTACACGTCACTTGAAAAGTTCCTACTCTTCTCATGGCTGAGACTTCTAAGCCTGCCAATCAGTCATCTGACGATACATGTCCCGGCGAGCTCACTGACCGGAGACCCACCGCTGTACTGAAGCTCTTTGGCTTCTCAGTCACCGAAAACAGTGATAACCCAATCACCGGAGTCGAAAATTGCCGTAAATTTGAGTGCCAGTACTGCCGCCGGGAGTTTGCCAATTCGCAAGCATTAGGTGGTCACCAGAATGCTCACAAGAAGGAGCGGCAGCGGGCAAAGCGGGCACAATTCCAAGCAAGTCGGAGATATTCTCCGGCAGCCTCACCAATTCTCAGTCCTCATGCTTCAAGGCCTGCTGCCTTCTTTTATGCCGCCGTAAATGGCTTTGGTGCCGCCAGGTTCCGACCCGCTACGGGCTTTTACGCATCGCCACCGCTGATGTCGCCAATATCGCCCCGGGTTCCATCTTGGTTTTATATGCCACGGCTGCCGCCTTCAGCCGCCGCACCCACCGCCTCTCCGAAGGTGGCTGAATTTTCCAGGGGAATGTCAGATGCTGACACTGGAGTTGATCTTCACCTCAGTCTTGCTCCCTCTTCCGCTCCATGAGAAATTGTTGGATTATTCTGAGATGGTTGTATTTTTTTTTTTCCCTTCATGTATTATTATAACGTGTATATACTTATTTTTTGAGCCCCATAGATAATTTTGAGTTGGTGATGAGTCATTTGCACTGAGTTGCGTCATTGTCCGATTTTAGATTTACTAATATTCTACTATATATTATTTACATGTTTTTATTAGTATTGGGAGATAACCACTTTCCTATCTCATGGAAATAGCAATATTAAAAATAGAAAAAACTATCAATAAAGAGAAGTAAATCACAACACAAATATTTTTTATGGTTCTCTTTCGGTATGTTTATGGGGTTCAAATCGACAAATGAATATTTTTTATGGTTCTCTTTCGGTATGTTTATGGGGTTCAAATCGACAAATGAAGCGTCTCTGACATAATGTGAAATTATAAAATTACCCTCTGGTAAAAAAAAAAAGACTCTGATCGGATTTGTCAATACATCTCTAATGAAGAGACTACGTAGAGCTTAACAATTAGAACAAATGATTTTATAATAAAAATGATATAATTTTCATATACTATTATAAATAAAATTAGAATCGTTGAATCCTAAATACGGTGAAAGTGCAAAATTAGAGATGTGATAAGGTATGAAAATCCCATATATCTGAAAGATTATACTTGGATTGGATGTGTACTTTGGAAGCTCGCATATTGGACCCAGGTTTACGACTAGGATCCATATAAGTGTAACTCAACTCATTGCCTCCCATCTCAGAAAGTAGGAGATTGCGAGTTAGTCTAATCTTGGTGTGTCATAGGGTTAGGGGGTTCACCCGTGAGAGTATTACGCTGGATATCCTGCATTTCCCACACATAAATTAAAAAAAAATAAAAAATAAAAAGAAGTTACTTTATTAAATAAAGTCAAAATTATCTTGGAATTGTTATTATTTTAGATAGGAGGTCTCCAGTATAAGAAATATGGGCTGCCTTCATTATTTTTCTTATTTTACAAAAATGCATATATTATGATGAAAAAATAAAAGAGACCCGAACCCCGAAAGATGGAAGTTAATAACAGGGTTGCAAATCGAGCTAGCTGGGTTCGGTTCAGGCCTACCCAAGCCTTGGCCTAGATTGCAATTAAAGGGCATGAGTTTGAATTAGGCTCGGCCCAAATCACAGCCTTAAAACTCAAAAAGTTATGGCAGAAGATTGAATCCCAATTTCATCATAAGTAAAGAAAACTATTTCTCACAATAAAATCAAGCTTGGTATTTAGGTTTGTTTGGGCACATGCTCAAATTGCAATTAGAGGGCTCGTAACTCAAATTAGTCAATCAAATTCGAAATGTATATATAGGCTTATTCAAAATCTGGCCTTCTTTAGGCCTAAAGTAGATTATTTATTGTTCTATAAAATATAAATTATACATTACCATAAAATTTATATTAGACATATCATTATTTAAATAAATTTATATTTTAAAAATTACTTATAATTTAAGATTTCATATAATAGGCCAGACCTAACCCGACTCGACTCATATTCTAAGTCCGTATAATCTGAACCAGGGGTAAAAAATTCGGCCGATACTGTGTCTATCGGCCAGAGAGAGAAAAGTTCGGCCGATTTTTATTTTTTATTTTAAAAAAAAGCAAATATCGGCATGGGCCCAGTCTATATTTCGACCTATATTTATATTTTTTAATTTTTTTAAAAACAGCCTTTTTTTATTTTTTTAAATGATTTTTTTTACAAAATCACCTAGATTTTATAAAAAAAAAATGAGGAGAGAAAAAAAATCGGCCGATAATTCGGCCGAACCGAGAAATGGGCCGAGATCAAAATTCAGCCGAAGTTTCGACCCCTGATCCGAACCCAAATTTATGGAAAATTTTCGTGCCGATTTGGGTTAGGCCCGCCAAAGTTGAAGCGCGCCACCGCCTGGGCGAAAAATGTCGTATATGTGACGAAGAGGGAGTACATACACAGACCCATCCGTGTATAGAGTTGTTTCATTCCAACTCACATCGCTTTCATCTTTTTCCACAGGTAATCCGTTGGCTTATCCTTCCTCCCCCTTTTTTTTTTTTTAACATTTCTTTTTTTCTTTGTATATATGCTCCTAAGACCCTAATTCTCTGTTAAATCAGTTAAATGCCTGTCCATTGACTATGCTTCATTCCATTTATCACTCTGTCTCTCACTTTCTTTGCAATTGTTCTGTGTTTATTATTGTTAAAAACTACAATTATTCAGTTCGAATGCTAATCAATAAAAGTGGAAGTGCATGTCTGGTTTTGGGTTCTGTCCATTCCGGTGCATATATGTATGCATGACGATCATAATCAAAGCCATAATCCCATCTATCTGGGGTTGGCATTTGTATGCATGATGTGCTAGAATTTTTGTTGAATGAGGTGGTTGTATGGTAGAGTAATATCTTTCTGATTTTTCATATGGGATCTGTTTGGTTCCGAAGGACACACATTCCATAGATTTGATGGACATAAGAATGTGGAGTCTCTCAACTGACAGTATAAAGGACTGTCATGGGTGTCAGAAGACTGATTGTGTGACGAAATAATCTAATTGCTGATGTCTGCAACCAATAAGAGTTCCAATGTGCTTTTCGTTGTCTCCATGCAAATGCAAATAGTGGGAAAAGTTGTTGCATGACAAAAACTTTTGTTGTTGATGTCTGCAACCAATAAGACAGAGGGATGTAGATATTTCCACAAAGTACGTGAGAATTTCTCAATACATTTATCAAACCCACCCATTTTATCACATAAAAGGAGTGGGTGATTAGAGCTGAAGAAGCTGACCCAGATAGAGGGAAAATGGTTGATGATGTTAATGAGGGGAGGAGAATGCGGATTTTCCTAGAGACACACATTGTATTGTTTGGTAATCTGGATGGAGCCTCCAATAAATTAATTGTTTTGTTGTTTAAAATGCTTAGAACTGTGGCAAATTGGAGGGGGTCGCTGGTTTTGCACATTTTTGGAAAATCTGAAGTCCTGGAATGTAAAGAGTATTATTTCAGGTTCCATCTGAACACCTGAAGGTCAAAGTTCTTGAAAAATTCAAAACCACAAATTCAAAATTCATGAATGCAAGCTAGCACATAACATAAATCTAGAGTAAGCTTGAGTGAGAATTTTACTTGAGCATGTGGCTGTAGGTGGACCCATGTAAATAATCTATTCGAACTGCTCCATGGACTACTCTACTGTCTGGGTTCACATCCAGCTTGCGACAATATCCATCAGACTCATCCTCATGATTGGATCGAATGCCAACTATATAAATATTTATATGATGGTTTGAGGCAGAAGTCTCATTTTTTGTTTCTCTTCCTTCAATCTAATCACTCTTGAATTTTCCAAAAAGGGGTTAGGGTGAATTGAGGGCGCCATCTTATGGCTTACATGATTCTATATCCATCCTTTCTTTCAGTTTGGCCTACCCTCTAGCGTATCTTGTCAAAGAACCCAAACTTTGAAGTCAGGTGTTTCCTGAACCTGCCCTTTTGTTCAAGTCACACACTCACACATTTATGTAGATGGAAGGTTTAGTGACAAAAGCTTAAAGTGCATAGTGAAAGCTTCAATGTGGGCCCCAATGGGCTGTATTATGATTGGTATTGGATGGAACCAGAATTTTTCTCATTAGATGGCAATAAAGTATTGCCATTCTTTGGGAGGCCACCTTATTTCTTTATAAATGCACATCTGCCCTTGATGATTGCTGTTGGCCGTTCTAAATGGTCGGACTATGGTTGATCCCATGACACAAAATTACATTGATTTCCAAACATATGTATTAAAGGGGGAGAGAGAGAGAGAGAGAGAGAGAGAGAGAGGGGGGGGGGGGGGGGGGGGGGGGGGGGGGGGGGGGGCTGGTGATAGGTTTTGGAATATATAGTATGAGACAGAATTCTTTTTAAATTATTTTTCTGTTGATTTGTATTTTTTCCCATAGGTGTAGATGTTATGTTTTGAATTATTTGAAGTGTTTTAACTTTTCTGTTATTTCGTGTTATTGTACTCATTTTATTCTAGTCACTTTGTATTGCTGTAGAATGAGCTCAGAGGAAAGAGTTGACGAAGAACCTGAGAAACCAGAGAAAGTTCATCAGAATAGGACTGTTACTTTGCATACTTTCTCGGATATGTCCCATGTCACACCAGCAGTATTTGTATACCTTTTGAAAGAATGTTATGTATGCGGTAAGTCAAAATAAAAGTACTGTATTATCTAGAACTTTCCCTTCCATTTACATTACGTGCAAATCATGGAGTATAGTTTCTCTTTTAGTATTGCAAATGCCAAGAAAATGTAATCTTCTAGGCCTATGAAAGTAGTGTGTATAATGCTTGTGTAGTTGACCTATAAGTAGTGCATATTGAACTGTGAAAGCAAACCACGTAAAGCCTAATAGTGATCAACCTTACATTTATTGCCAATAATATTTAGATTTCATGGTAATTGAGAACTTGAGTCTTCTTGATTACTCTTTGTTTTGTAGGATTTCTCTGATCAGACTGACCATGTACCCCTTCTTTCCTTTTAAAATATTAACATGAAGTTGATAATCAGGTAGTTCATATGTATTGCAGAAAAATAGGATGGCACATAGATTGGGGATATCATTTTTTCTGAAGTCCTCTGAAGCAGTTACCTTTTTAATGAATTCAGGCCTCAAATCGTTGGTTTGGATTAAATGTTTGAGGTAAAAAAATTAGAGATTGGTGTTAGGGGTTGACTTTATCTACAAAAATTTTAAACAAATTCTTGTAATGGGTTGGGAGGGGTTTTGTGGTTTTTTCCATGTGTGGGTCTGTTTGGCCTGCCTTTATTTGTCTTTCTTGTATCATGTCTTTTGTTTTTTATTAATGAAGTTACCTTTCAAAATAAAATAAAATCTGGAGATTAGTTGGTAGCACTCAAGAATGGGAGGGTTCTAAATGAACACAGTTATTTTTGAAGAGGGATCATTATACACTTAGCTGTTGGTTTCTCTTAAATATCTCCATTTACTGGGAGTGATGGAGAGTGATTATGTCTTTGATTTTGTTTCTAGAAGGCTCATCAATTTTGTTTTGAAACTAAAGCAATCTTATTTATCCAAATACAAAATGCTCTAGACTATAGGGTGCATATTCCTTATTTGCAGAATATGTCAATTTATATTTTATTTAGGTTACTTAAAACTGGGTCTAGAGAAGACAATATTATTTAACTTTCAAAAAGAAAATGCAATATTACTGAAGCCTGAATCAGATAACATAGAATCATATAATTCACTTAGTAATTGGATACATGCTGGCTATACATGGCTCTAGTTGACTAGGTATAACATGAAGAGGTTTTCTGTTCTACATTTGATTTGAACTGATTCTCCAAAAAGGATAAAAAAAAGATTGGAACTGCTTTATAGTTTCACTTTACGCACGTCTCTTTTGAAAGGTAAGTTCACTCGAACTCGCAAACATTGTGATTGTGGCTGTGAGAGTATTCCAACTGTTCTACAACAAGATCAAAGAGTGGTACAGAGATGAGATGGGCAGCTTGCATGTGGAGATGGACCAGATTGCACATTTGTTGGGGGATTGGGAGAATATGGAGGAAGAAAGGGATTTGACAGAGGGGGGAGCTAATGAGAAACAACTATGCATGTCTAAACTTTGGAGACTATTAAGGAGAGAAGAGGTTGATTCTGCCTCATGTTTTATTGTACTATTTTATGGAAAGTAACTTTATCTCATACTGTATCTGGGTGTCTTTTTGTGTACATTCCAAAACATCACATCAATATATAATTTGACTGAAAAGGGTCTGAAAAAGCTGAAATACATAGTAAGCCATAGTGTGGGAGAAGCCCTCCTGGTTCAAATAGCATTCATTACTTTTTCGTTTAAAATGTGAATAGGTACACTCAAGGCAACTCCAAAGTTTCGAGTTCTTCAACAACTAGTTCTGCAAGCACTCCATAATGCTCCCCAACCCGGGCCTGCTACTTTTATTGTTCAGTGCCTCTACATTCTGCCTTTGTTGGGTTCTCCATTTTCTGAAGGCTTTAGTCACTTATTAACGTCTTCTCTTTGTCGTCTGCAAACTCTAAAAAGAATACAAATAGATTTACCTGAGGCAAAAAGAGTAGCGGCGCAGTTATTTCTTGATGCCCTTGCTTGCTTTGTTATTCACGAGGAACGTATTCTTGTAAAGCTGCTTCAAATATTTGATATTGGGTTGAAAGACATAGGTAAAGTCATCTGTGATCCAGAGGTGAATAGTGGTGGTTTAGAAAAAACAAAGGCTTTCATTGAACAATATATCCATGGCTTTATAGAATCCCAGTCTTACATGACTGCTGTTAGTCTTCTAGAACACTTTTCAATTCGCCAGTCTAGCCAGTCCTTCCTTCTAAAAATGATGGAAGACCATCAATTCAAAGCGGCAGAGAAGTGGGCTGCATTCATGGGGAAGCCAATGTTATGTGTGCTTGTTCAGAAGTATCTTGACATGAAAATGTTCAAGAATGCATATGATATTATAAAAAAGAATAATCTCAAGGAGGAGTTTCCAGATGCATATCATCTGTACAAAGAAAGGTATTTATGATTAAATGTTATGTGTATTTTGTAAAAGCCTTTGCTTGTACTTGATTTGATAACCATTACCCTTTCTTTAATCTCAAAACTCCTACTTATCAAAATTGCAGCTCACTGAAGAAGCTTGCAGAAAAAGGATGCTGGGATATTGCAGAGATTAGGACTAACAGTGACAGACAACTTGTTGAATACCTGGTAAGGAGTACAATTTTTTTTTAAAGGTACAACGGGCATCAACTAATGGCTGGTTTGGATGTTCCCAATTTTAGGCAGTATTTGATTCTTGCTTGACTTCCTGGGCAGCACAGAAATCAGAAATTACATGTGTGTCCATGGATCGTGGAATTGGGTCTGCTAAGTACATGTGATAAAAATTGTAGAAAATTAATGTCTCCCTATTTGTTTTTTTTTTTTTTTTAAATTGACGCTGCTCTTCTCCAATGTGGAACAAATCACACTCTGGTCTGCCATTTGCAAAAGCATTCAAAAGATTGATTTTGTGACATCTAAATCTACCCAAATTTATGGGAACATTATTTATTATACATTGAACTGCGAGTGGATGCTGCAGTCATTCATGTTTTTTCTTTTGAGGGTA
Organism: Chimonanthus praecox; assembly: GCA_022113865.1. Classification (NCBI taxonomy): domain Eukaryota; kingdom Viridiplantae; phylum Streptophyta; class Magnoliopsida; order Laurales; family Calycanthaceae; genus Chimonanthus; species Chimonanthus praecox. Next base: position 2,068,076 of record CM039093.1, on the reverse strand, counting down.
GATACCTGATCCAGCTAGGTTAGGCTATTATTACTATTTTATTTTGGAGTTATAACAAGAAACTTTATTTATAACCAGAAAAGATGTAATGCACAATTCTGAGAGGGATACCCTGGATGGGCATACCGACCATTCAGCACACAAAAGCCGTACAATGGGGAAGGAGATGGATGAGATACAATTTCTAACAGGTTTAAGCTATATTAACCCAATTTTCCTCACAGTGGTTTGCTCAGGGACGCCTGAAAGGCTCTGCAGTCAGCGCCTCTTGCATGAGGCTTATCCTAACCTTGTTGGTGAGGCATTGCCTTGTTGAAGCTTTGTCCTCAAATTCCTCCTGTTTCTTGTAATTTATTATTGTTACCTTCCAAAAATTGTAATTTTATTATTATAGCTTTGACACATAATGTCATATACTGTTGCATTTGTGTTATTTTGTAAATTTATGCAATTTCTGATTGTAATAAAGGTATATTTGGCTATGGAAGCTGGCTACTCGGAGAAGGTTGATGAGCTATGTGAGCGATACTCCCTGGAAGGATTCTTGGAAGTCACAGGTATGTCAACTCATAATTGGTACACTTCATTTCTATTTATGTTGGATATGCTTTCTTTTCTCGATCATGGTAGAGTGGAGTTATGGAGAGCATGATTTTTGATATGGTAGAATGTAAATTAGAAATCAAAAAGTGGATCATGAGTAGATGGAAAAATGATTGATGATGCTTCCTTCCATGCATAATTTATTTATTCCACAAATTAAATTACTTAATTCATGAAGCACCAAATCTCACCTCCAATAATAAAATAAAAAAAGTAAAAATGAACCAACTAATGTGATGTGAACATGACAGGAAATTCTATCTACCATATTTAATTTTTGTTGCAAATTTAGGGTTGGTTATTTCATTTTGTAAATGTATTTCTTGTTCAAAAGGTACAGTAATAATGTATAGCATCATATGACACGTGCATTTGAAATCCAATTATGGATACCAACTTCATATATGTGAGATAAATGACTTTAACGATGGTGATGACAATGATAGGTGCATTTGAAAGTATTTTTAGAAGGTGATTGATGATACTCTCAAACACGGAGAAAAAAAGTAAAAAAAAAAAAAGTTTAAATAGTTTGGTACAGGCTAATATAGTGGTACCTTTCTTTTTGGCCTCAGTCTTGCATTCAACTTCCTTGAAAGTGCTGTTTTATCATAAAAAATGAATCTGGTCTACTGATTATTCCCACATGATCAGATCAGCTGCCACGAATACCAATTTGGAGGTTAGGTTTCAGCCAATTATGCTGTGTATTTGGGCCAGAAGGAATTCGAGTATCCATTACTCTTGATTCCCTCCCCCCCCCCCTCTCCCCTCTCTTTCCAGTTGCCCCAGATCAGTATCCATCATTTCAGATGCATTTGGCATTTTCCTAGTGATTTTGTCTGAAGAAGGCTTTGATCAAAAGGTGGAGATGTGAAATTGACTATTGACCTCAAATTGGGAGGAAGTTAAAAGAAATAGTTTGGTACAGGTTACTAAAGCCTCTCTCTTGGTCCCAGTCTTCTTCAGACCAAGTGTCTAAGTGTTCTGTTGTAAAAATTGAGTCTTGTCTGGTTGTTCTTACACAACCAGATTGGCTCGTATCAATATTTTGGGATAATTGGATGCCATCAATTTTGCTTTAAATTGCATATCAAGCAAACATGGTTTGGAACCCTAAGGGGTTCGCTTGATGGTCAAAACTTGCCCATGTTTGTGGGGAAGTCTTGGGATCAAGTCCCCCTCAACACAAAAAGGGTCACTCTCCATTGTTTTGTATTCGGCGTGTGTGGATTGGGAGGTTTACATATGCCCTAAGGATTAGTCAGGTGAGACCCTTGACACCTTGGTCTTCAAAAGAAAAAAATATACATGGTTTGGTGGAATTGATTTCTGCAAATTATGCTATCTATCTTGTCCACAGAGAATTTGGGCATCCATTATTCTTGATCGATTTTCTCCTCCTTATAATTTTTTTTCCCTGTTTCCACCTGCCCCAAATCAGTAGGCATCATTTCAGAAGCATTTGGCACATTCCTAGCAGTTCCTTGTGATGATGCCACTGTTTTTTTTGGGCTTAGATTAAGTTGAATTACTTTCTTCCTAAGCTATGAGGCCTATGGTTTCTATGTGATCTGATGTTACATGTGCCTGGATGTGAGATATAGCTCATTCTTTAATTGTTTTCATGTAATTACTGGTGTTGTATGCATAAATAAGCCTATGCCTTGGGTACGAAGCTTGAAGGGTAGGTCTATGTTGTAGGGTACATTTTATTCTGATCTTGAAGATTCAAGGTTTTTACATTATTATTGTTATTATTATTATTATTATTATTATTATTATAAATCTTTTTGTTGATTCTTGTGGTTGTTGGAGAATTTTGGAAGAATAAGAATCTAATTATGGTTCAAAATTCAAGAATATCCTATTTCTTGGGTGACAACACGCATTCTTAGGAAGCAACTAGAATCCTTATCCCTTGAGTTCTCTAATTGAGGATTGTAACACATTTTCAATGTTACTACTCATGGATTCACAAGACACGGGTGTTGTGTTACTTTCAGCAAGTGCTCATTGTCGCAACCACAAAAGTTGGTTGGTTGAAGTCATCACCATTAAAAAAGAACAAATAGATTTATAAATATATTGGTTTTTGTGGAGCCTCTTGGAGTGGTGAATTTTGAGGCTTGGTTAAATATTTACTTAAACTGATTATAGAAGATCTTATATGGGTTGACAAAGTCAATGTTGTCTTTTGTGTCAGGATAAGTTTTCTTAATTTCTTGTGCATAGTTGATTCTTCTATTTTTGTTTCCTTTTAATGTAATGATCATTAGTTCCTTTTAATTTCTTTTGCACTATGGCTTTTTGTCCCATTAATTTTTATTAGTTTTCATATTACTGAATTGGTTATGGATGGTATTATATGGGTTAACAAAATTGATTGTCTTTTTGTGTCACCATCATTATTTGTTATTACCATGTGCATAGTTGATGTCCCTGTGTAATTTCTTGTGCATTTATGGATTCATGTTCCTTATGCAACAGAGACTGAAGCAAATCCTCCAAAGACTCGTTATTTGCATCTTACTGAATTGCTTATAGAAGATACAATATGGGTTGACAAAGTTGATGCATTGCTTAGTGCTACAAGTTACATTGAGGGATGCAAAGTTGTTGGCATTGATTGTGAGTGGAAGCCAAATTATGAAAAAGGCAGCAAACCAAACAAGGTAATCATAGATTGCGTTTTGATCAACATATTGACATGAGACTAACCTCATTGTATTCTCTAATTTCAAATTGATGAATTTACTTCAACAAATTTATGAAATAACTTTTCCTTTTTGTTTGTTGAAAAGGAAAAATGAGAAACAATGCAACTTGTAACTTAGGTTACTAATGAGAACGCCTCAATAAAATCCAGTTTAACAAACATAGAGATCTTAAAAAATGTTTCCAAAGACTACTCAATTTGAAGTCACTTGGTCATACCAAAACTCTTAAGACTTGATTGATCGTCATCATCTTCATCATCATTGAAGCTTTATCCCAATTAATTGGGATGGTCAATTTTTTTAATTTATATTTTTGGTAAGGTGGTAACCAAAATTTAAATTGAGAATATACTTGAATGTTTTGGCCTCAAAACTTCGGTGTCATCCCAATGGAGGGGTTGGACAAACCATTAAGTAGATGCAAAAACTCAACCTAATACGCCAACTTATCAGCTGTCATATTGTATCTAAGCTTAGGGCAGCAGACCATTAATTAAACTGCCCCCCTCCCCAAGGCACCATCTGAAATCATCATCATTATCAAAATCAAAATTTCGTTTATTCGAGGTCAGCTTTTCGAGTTCTACTTCACCATTTGATCATCTAAAAATAAAAAAAATAAAAAATAATCATGGGGCACTCTGTGGACACACAAATCCATGGATTTAAAATTTCAAATCCTTGAAGATTTTGTTTCTTTTGTTTGGTGCATCATTTATTCATGAATTTATAAATCACATGTTATTACAAATACATGGATATCTCGTACGACCTCATCCTGTGTGATTTGGAAATATAGAATTGATAATCTACTTCAAAGTTACAGCTGAGTTAGTGCCTGATCTTCTGTCACTCAAGTGACGAAGGTTAAGATCTTAACAACAGAAATTCCTTTAATAAAATGAAAACTATGCAGTATACAAATGATACAAATGCCCATGCCCATGCCCATGCCCATTTGCAACTCTTCTATTTACTTTCTCTCATCATAGCTCTTATTCCCACGTCACAATTGATCACTCTGTCCACCACACTTCCTGTGTATTGCATAGATTTGGCACTTTTTCTTTCTTCACCTAATTTGTGAGTGAGGAAATAAACCCAAACCCTGGTGCATTACAGTAGAACGTTGTGGGGTTTATTGATGAACTTCAAGTCAAATTGCTTTGCATGGATATTTTGAATGGTCAACTTAAAAGGGGGGAAATCCCAATTATTGAATGGTAAGTGATAGGGACACTGGTGTTTTTTGTAATAAGGGTCACCGTTCTTATCTTTTTTGTCCACTTGTCATCATATAATTGGTTAGAAGGTACACTACTGTCCCTTATTATAAAAAACACTGGTTTCCCTATCAATTATCTTATTGAATAAGGTGAATCAATTCCACTAATGGTTAACATTTTTGAAAATATGTTATCGCACACCAAACATAGAATCTTTTATAACTAATGATGTCAAATTCTTAATTTAAGATTCAAGAACTGAAAGTAATTGAGTGTAAGAAATCCTGGATTTTGGCTGACACACAAACAATGCTCAAAGGGAAAAGGGCTTGAAGAGTCTGATCTTTTCTTTTTGGATGAAAATGTTCTTGAAGCCTCTATGTTACATTCTAAGTTTGAAATGTTACTCTAAAACATTGAACCTATCTTTTCTTTTGGATGAAAATGGTAAGATCGGCACCTTGCCAAATCCAAAAACAAGTCTTTTCTTTTAGCTAAATCTTATTTCAAATCTTCTTCTATAACTTTGTTCAGTTGGTAGTAGTAAAAACTAATTTGATAATTGTCTTGTTTTTATTTGAAAGAAATTGTTTATTCTTTTGTAGACAAGAGCCTGTGCCACAGTGCTTATCGTTGCAACCACTAGATTGTAGGCTTAAGTCTGATGGGTGTCAAATAGGCAGTTAGTCTATAGAAATAAAATTTGCCAAATCTTATTGTCATTCTCAGATGGATGTGATAAGTGGCTGTGATGATTATGAGCATATCCACGATGCTTTATCCCATTTCTTTTCATAGATGGGTGGGTTTGAGTTCTAGGATGGGTTGGGTCACGTTCCTCTATATACTATGGGACCTGAGATTCTTGATGGTTATAATATCCCCGGGCTAGGTTGAACATATACATAGTTTAAACTGGAAAGGGCCTGGTCTATATATTTATCATTTCAGAAATTCATGCACATGCCCTACCTACTGGCCTAACAATAGCTTGTCTGGCATCAAGCCTAGAAGCTGATAGGCTGGTTTGGAGTAACAATAGTTTCTTATCTCTGTCACAGGTTTCAATCATACAGATTGCTTCTGAAAGAAAGGTGTTCATCTTTGACTTACTAAAGCTATCCACAGATGAACCAAATATCTTAGACAGATGCTTTAAAAGCATTTTGTGCTCTCCTAGAATTCTGAAACTTGGTATGCGAGTATCTAAAAGTATTAATTACAAAAATCTACTATTTTGCCACCAGCTTGTGGTTTCAGTGACAACTCCCATGTGCATCTGCATTATGTAGGCTATAACTTGCAGTGTGATCTTCGGCAGCTGTCTCTTACATATAGAGAGCTGGAATGCTTCAAGTACTATGAGATGCTACTTGACATTCAAAAATTGTTCAAAGAATCGAGAGGGGGTCTATCTGGGCTCACGAAGGTACTAAAAATTACTACTTTACCCTTTATAGTTACCTCCTTTGGCATTCTGTATCCATGTATGCATGTTTGTGTACATGCTTTTTTTTCTTTCTAGGAGAAAACTATTTTATTCACAAGAATAGAGAAGCTTTACAAAAGAGCATCCACAAAGCTAGGCAAAACATCATTTGTCATCCCCACGACCCCCAAAAATTACATAGATCTGATTAAAATCAGACGACAAATGAAGACTCAGCCCAGCTGATTCATTTGCAGCCGAATTTGCCTCTCTTGGAACTCAAGAGACCGAGAAACCTTTTAAAGAGATGGAGTGCCGAATCCTTTCCACTTTATCTTGGAATCTCCACGGGCATGCAACTCCAAAAACCCAGCCAAGAATAACCTTGGAATCCCCTTCCAATATAACCGTCCAATGCACCCAATGCCTCCATGTCGAGGACCCCTATGTTTGTACATGTTATTTGATATTATTTTCAACTATTTATATCACCATTTTGATGTTGGAGTGTACACTTAGTCAGTGTTTAGTAATTGTTGGGCTAGAAAGTACTGGTGCTGGTTTGTACAAAAAACAGAACAACAACTTGAAAATTGTTTACCTCCTACATTATTCTTTTATTTGATGCAGGTTCTTTAGTTGCTATATTTTTTCATTGGGATCAGTAATGTAGTAACTATTCTAAATGTAGAGGAGAAATATAATTATATGCTATTTTCATTGTTTTTGTTTTGATAGGTAACTTCATTAATCAAAAACAAAAGACGGATACAAGAAGTACAAAAAAAGGCAAGCCAAAAGGATCCCACCACACAAAAAAATCACAAAAACCCCTCCCAACCCATTACAATAATTTGTTTACAATTTTTGAAGATAAAGTCAACCCCTGACGCACCATCTCATCGGCAACTGAGTTAGCTGACTGAGGAGCCCAAACATTCTTAAACTCATATGTCGCAATGAGTGCCGAATCCATGGACATAGGGATCCCAACGCACATCCCACAACTACCTTAGAATCGCCTTCCACTAAACTCCCTTGAACCCCTAACCCTTCCAGCTGCAAAAGGCCTCACCATAAAGCAAACAATTCCACTTCAATTACCGAGCCATTAGGAAGAGGACCAACAAAGGAAATCACTATATTCCCCATATCATTAGAAATGATATCACCATAACCTGCAAGCCCAATCTCCCTCATACAGCTACCATCGAAATTAAGTTTGAGAAGCCCAACTATAGGAGGAGACTAAGAAACTTGAGGCCTAGAAACCAAATGCTTCCTAGGTGAATCCACTGAAGCCCAATTCCTACATACTTCTAGAATAGATAGACTCCGGAACTTCATCGACCCAACTAACTACCAAGACACTCTAATCTTAATAACATCACGAAGATTCAAAACGGAGCATTCCTTGCCTTGAAAAATCCTCTTATTTCTCTCTAACCAAATAGACCAAACAATACTTAGCACTGTCGCATTCTAAAGACTTCGATGAAAATAGCTACTTGTCATCACCTCCTCTTCATTGAATAACTCACTTCATGCTTGAGGAAGACAAAATTCAATATCCAACAACTGAAAAAAGTGTCCAAATCTTATTAGAAAGCGGACAATGGAGTAACAAATGATTTCCTGATTCAACATCAGCAAGGCACAACGGGCAAGCATTGACAATAACCATCTTCTGTAACTGTAAATTATCAATAATCAAAATTTTCTCCAATCCAGCAAGCCACCCAAACACCTTTACCTTCAAAGGAGAAACACCCACCCAAATTTTCGGATGCACTTGAGGAACCTCACCTACCTTCATTAGAAATTTGCAAAAAGACTTCACAGAAAAGAAGCCATGAGGATCAGGCTCCCAAATTCACCTATCCTCCCCAACACCCACAACAAAAACACTTTCCAGATGATTCATTAAAGACATCCATCCTTCCACCATCCAATCCTCCAGCTCCCTCCGAAAGTGAGGTCCCCAAACCACCGTACTATTAATTATTTCACAACATTCTCTAACCTTAACTTCTTTATTCGTTGCAAGAGAAAAGAGTATAGGAAACACCATAGCCAAAGGAGAATCTCCCAACCATTTGTCCGGCCAAAAGAGAATGTCTTCACCTGAGTACACACGGTACCGAATATGTCGATCAAACACCGACGCCATAGTGCAAACTCCCTTCCAAAATCCGGAAGCCCTCCTATCAGCATTAGCAACCCTCCACCCATAATCTTGCAACCTATATTTTCTTCGAATAATATCCGTCCACAAACCTATAGAAAAATCCCCCGATTTCCATAACCACTTCCCCAACAAAGCACCATTGAACTTACGAATTGACGGAATCCTAAGACCACCTTCCTCCCTAGGTTTACAAGCTTGAGGCCAACTAACTAGATGGAATTTCCGCTTTTCGATATCATCATTCCACAGAAACTGCCGTTGAACCCTTTCCAATTTATCAACCACTGCCACTGGACATTTAAACACACTAAGAAAATAGACTGGAAGACTGGATAAAACTGCCTTAATCAAGTTGATTCTACCTCCAATTGACAAATGCTACCCTTTCCAAGTCGAAAGTCTCCTCTCCATTTTATCAATCACCTTATCCCAACACGCCTTACGAGGCTTACCTTTACAAAGAAGAATACCAAGATATGAAGAAGGAAAAAGTGCCACTTTACAACCCAACAATGGCACCAACTCCACACACTAACTATGATCAACATTCACCCCCATCAATTTGCTTTTCTCAAAATTTATCTTCAACCTCTAACAAATCTGAAACTATTGAAGAACCACCCGCACCGTTTTCAAAACCTCTATATCTGCCTTAAGAAAAAGACCAGTAGCATATGCATATTGCAAATGGGAAATCTCAATATCAGAATTCTCAATACGTAAACCTTGAATCCATCCCTGAGACGAAACCACCTGAAGCATAAGATGAAGAGCCTCGGCCACCATAACATAGAGATAAGGAGATAGAGGATCCCCTTGCTAGACACCTTTCTCCATTCTGAAAAGCTCCTTAGGACTCCCATTCACCAACACAGACAAATGGGTTGAAGATAAGCATGAATGCATCCAACTCCTCCAACAATCCCCAAAATCCATTCTCCCCAAGACATAATCTAGAAAAGACCAATCCACATTATCGTAGGCTTTCTGAAAGTCTAAACCTGCAACAATTGACAAGCCGGAAGAGCAACCGTATGATGGACTGGTTGAGGTTTACTACCTGAGCCTGAACACGATTCTTCACCATGTCACTCTTGACAAGAGCAGAGCTTCCGTTCCCTTTTCTGATCATCCTTCTATTCTCGAGGCCAAACCTGGCCTTATTTACCTGAATCATCCTCCCTTCAATCACCTGCCTATCCATCATCTTAATAGCATTAGCCATTTCCCTCTCCATTTTAAATCTTACAAGGCGAAATTTCGACGTTTCCCGGTTCTCCGATCAATTGGCACAAAACTATCAAACACCACACAGCAACTCCAAAGACTTTGACCAAATCGCCAACCCCCCATTCCGGAATGTTTCCCACAAACACAAAGAAACTATCACGCCACCACTCGACCATCTTGTGTGATTAGATTCCTTATTCCATTTTTTTGGGCAGATTCATTCACCAGAGTGTTGAGGCTATGCATTTATTGAATCCAATAGTTTCAACGATGAGCAGCCAATTATATCATTAATCAGGGAGGCGAAGCTGATCTTGACTTAATTTGTGTACGAACTCTAAGTTAAGATTTCATGTACCTACTGCATTTCTTAGTTAAGCTCAAGTTGAGCCCCAACTTGTTAGAAGTATCTAATCAATTCCTGAGCATGGTAGCATTAGATCAAGTACATATTAGCTACCTAACCATTTTTTTTGAAAAAATAATGTGGGCACATGATTTGACTTTGAGCACAGGCTGGGCTTCACTAAATGAAGCTTATGGTATTTTGGGTGGTGGTTCCTCTTTCTTTCCTCTCGAGTCTCAGTCTATGAAATCATCTTTACCAGTTCAATGTGAGAATGTCTATTCATGAATTTACCCAAAAAATAATTCTCCGGTAAATGGCTTGTGGTTGTTGGACCAGAATATACTTGGAGCTGGTTTGAACAAGACAAGGCGAAACAGCAACTGGGAGCAACGACCTTTGAGTCAGAATCAAGTATGTCTTTTATGTTTTACACTTCTCATAGCTTAAATCTTACAAGAGTTCTCAGTACTACAGTTGATGGTTTTGTTAAAATTCTAGTTCTAGCAACTTAATGCACATCTGCTTTTTTTTGCATGTGGTGCTTATCACACTTAAGTGCTTGGATATAAATGAAATTTAAAAATCATGTTGACAAGGACAGACGTGTTTTCCCAAGTTCTTTGTGACAATTTGCCTGATTATTAAGCATGCCAATGCTTATTCAAATTCATGGAAGCCTTCTTGTTGAAATGTACGTGCCCGCTGTCATTTTCTCAGACAAAAGCCAAAATTGCATTTCTCAGATTGGCTAAAAAGTTTTTACTTGGGAAGCTATGATGACTTGATGTGTGTTTTACACATCATCCAAGCCTTGTCATTCTTGATAATGCATACATGTACCCATCAGATCTGTATATCAGCCAAGTTGAGCCAGCTGGAGCTGAGCTCGATAAGCTTGAAACAAGGTTGAGCTCCTGGAAATTGAGCTATGCGTTAGTGGACTTTAGCTGGGCTTGACAACACGATAGTTTTACTTATGAGCTGTCCCTTGGCCAATAACGAAAAAGACTTTCAACAAACATATATTTTTGAGTAATGTGGGATCCCAACCCCACATTGGAGGTGAGACTAGTCTTGTGGATACATGAACCATCTGCAAGCCTCATATATCAAGTAACTCTAGGGAGGGTCGAACCTGAGACATCTTGTCTATTCCCAGAAGCTCGGACAAACTGAGTATACCCTTGCAGTCTAGAATCAACAAACATATATTTTAAGGACACATATATAATACATATGGGTATGTGTCAATATATAGACCAACTCATATTTAGATATTAATAAATATCATCAATCACCAATTTCCAATAATATAATATAATATAATGTCATGAGCCATGCCAAGCCTGAGCTCAAGTTTGAGTTGAGCCTGTTCAGAAACTGAGCCGGCGTGCTCTAGGTTGAGCTCAGGTTAGAAACAAATCAGTCTTGTCTTAGCTCACCTTGATAACCTCATAAGCCAAGCATAAGCTTAGTTGAGCCAAGCTGAGCTGAGGCAGTTTGAGCCAGCTTGGCTCATTGACACACCTATCGTCCATATTTTAAGTAGCTTAAATTTAATTGTGCCATATATCACAATACTTGCATTAAATGAAGTTAGCTGGAAACCAAGCAATCACAAGTATTACCATGTTATCCATATATTTCAATATTTATGCTCTGATAAATTTGAGCACATGGTTCTTGTATTGTGATATCCCAGGGAAGGATAGCTTCTTTGATATTCTCTCAAAGAATGCCCAAATACATTTTATTTATTCATTTGGGAGGGGGTTGCTCACATTTGAATATCAAAATATCAGATATTTGTCACTCCTCATTTTGGTCTAATTATTTAAAAAAAAAAAAGTTATATGCAACATGATTCCCCACCACCCACCCTCACATCCATGACACCCCATTAAGGGAGAGTGGAAAAAGAACCACCAGATGAAATAGGTTACTTTCTCAGGCCAGTTCACCTTATTTTGGCTTTTTTTGGGCATGAATTTAGCTTTCCATGAATGATTTTCACTGTTGTAAAGTGGGTTTTTCTGCTGCACTCTCGTGCTTCAAATTTAAATACTTATTTTGTTGTTGGTACCATTTTATGTTGCTTATCTGTGCAAACCAGATTCTAGTAGGAAAATAGTGCACAGTTGAATAGATGAGCTCTTTATGCAAAAATAAAAACTATACATCTAAGATGAGAAGTGATATGCAGATGGAATATGCTGCTCTTGATGCCGCTGTCCTCATTCATATATTTCGCCATGTCCAAGGCAATATCAAAGAGGGGCAGACAAAAGTTGGATGGAAGTCTCACATTGTAAGTAGAGAGCATGCTGCATGCACGATTTCCCGCTCTCTCGCTTTGACATTGATGTGATGATCATTAAATCTGAACTGTCTTATGGAAATGGACAGATTTCCCACATGGCCAACACAAAAGCACCTGCAAAAGTATAAAAGTGATTTGAAGATCGATGCTGGAGGTATCTTTCAAAAAAAAAAGATTGATGCTGGAGGTGGACCAAAATCGCTTTGCAACCCAACAAATGTGGTCATTTTTCTCCCTATTATTTTCAGCTTACAGTCTACTGTCTCTTTCCTCAACAAGAGGAATGGATGAAATGATCCTCAAATTCTGCAGGTAGTTGATACCACATCACCTTCAGTAGGTTAAAGCCTTCCCATGTCAATATGTGCTTGCTTTTCATGTAAATAGACATACAAGGCCTTGTTAAAAAGAAAGCTAGTTGGGATAGTGCAAGTCACTTCTACATTAAGGAATTAAATGCTTTTCACATGTTTCAGGGACTACCACCTTAGCTCATTTTGGTAAGCACAGGATATCTTGTACAGAATCAGGAAAATGCTGATCTTTCTCACATCACTTGGGAAAATGGTGGATTTTCTTTTTTTGATTATTTTTGTTATCATTGCTATTTTGAAAGTTGAGAAGATTTAGACTAAAAGGGGAAAAGGTACAAAAGACCTTTTTTTTGGGTGAGAGAACAGAGAAAAAGTCAGAACAACAAATGAATCCTCCAAGTGAGCTAGTTTATCAGCCTCTACATCAGCTGAGCCATGAATATGTTGAACAAACAGTCCTCTGGCGTAATGGGTTGTCTCTAATCTCAAGGATCAGATCTAAAAGTAGCCATGGGAATGAATGAGAAAAACGCTAGCTAACTGCATGGTGTGAGTCTCCTTCAACTATGTCATTAGAAAAAAGACTTGAGAAGCATACAGCCTCTTAATAATGCTTGCACCTCTAGATCATTTTCACCATCTCCCTAGGAGGGTTCAGAGAGGACATGATAAGAGAATCATTAGAATTTCTAATAAGACTACCAATGCCTTCCTTTTTAGGGGCTTAAGTCAAAATCTCAACTTCCAAAAATTTCTACGAGATACATTTCCAAAAAAGAAAAAAAATAATCCAGGTCCTGTCTATTGGAGTTGCATGACAGGGATGAAGTAAGCAAGCAAGAAAACCAACAACGAAAATAGTCTGCCCTTGGAGACCATCGAACTCTGCAGTGGTTGTCCCAGAAAGTCTTGCCTTTAGCCAATGAAGCCTCCCAAATAAAAGATTTGTTTTGAAAAGCTCAATTATTATGTTCACCTCATGTAGATCATAACACTGAAAACTACTGAACCCATAACACCACAAAGTTAATATTAGCAGTCAGATTGCTTAGTAGTACCCAAGTGATATCGAGATTGAAGAAGAAATACCAAACTTGTCGAGAAAATTTCACAAGGAATGAATAGGTGGTCTACTGTCCACATCTTTAGGCAAATAAGCAAGCATTGACAATGAAATGATTCCTGCTACAAAGGTGATCAACAGTTGGAATTTTATTCAGATCAGCTGTCTAGGTGAAGGCCTAAGTTGTTGGTGGCACTGGGATATTCCATCATATTGGATTGCAATCGACCATTCACTGGTTGTAAGTTTTTCTAGTATGAAAATATTTAATTGAAAAAAATGCCTTCTTGTTGTCTGGCATCGAAGCTGTCGAGTCTCCAATATGTCTTGATAAGTGAACTCCTTACAGAAGTTTAAAAAGAGTTAGCTGGTCCCATTCATCATCTGTACCATGTTGATGAAAGAGAGGCATCTAGAACAAAGTACTCTTCTTCCTGGTGACACAATTTGTAAATTATGGTAGAGGGAAACGGTAAATGTGCATGATAATGTTCATTCATGTCCAAAGCTCTTTGAAAAAGACTATTGACAGCCAAATACCAGATGAGAGATGAGAAGTGCGACTCATGGGCCAGCAATTATGTGGAAGATGATAATTTGTGAGAAGGCTAGATTTCCATTATCTCATTTTGGCCTACCCATGTGAATATATGCTTGCTTTGCATATAAATGGACATACAAGGCCTAGTCAAAAAGAAAACTTGTTGGGATTGTCCTAGTCACTTCTCACTTTAGGGAACCAAACCTTCGCATGCGGAAATTGCTGGATCTTCTCACCCCACTCAGAGAAGGGTGGAGACACTGGCTCTCTGCATGCATGAATTTTTTATTTTTTTTTAACATAGGTATCCCCATCCCACATTGGAGGTGAGACTAATCCCACAAGTATGTGTAAATCTCCCAATCCACACACGGGTGTCGATGGAGAGTGGCCCAGAGGGGTTTGAGCGTAAATCGAACCCAAGACCTTCATTCATGAGGAGCTTCTTGACCGTTAGGCTAACAAAACTTTTTTTTTTTAACATATGTATCCACATCCCACATTGGAGGCGAGACTAATCTCACAAGCATTTGTAAACCTTCTAATCCACACATTGGTAAATCGATGGGGAGTAACTCCATAGAGAATGACTCTGAGGAGTTTGAGCATGAATCGAACACAAGATCTTCATTCATGAGAGGAATTTCTTGACTGTTGCGTGCAGGAAACTTTGATGGACGAATCAATAATATATCTAGACAGCCTGCCTGCGTCAGTATGGCCCCACAAGGTACCCTCTAGTGAATCCATACCACTCAAAATGTTGTCTTATTTATTTAGATTTCGGTCCAATGTAGATTTATGTCCATCTGATGCGTTCTAAACTTTGGATTAACATTGGTAAAAATACTTATCCAGTAGTTCTGTTTTGATCTTAAAAAATCAAGAGCTTCATTTTAGGCATTTTGATAATCTCCATTATGAACTTCACAGCCATTCATTTATTTTTATCATAAGAGCCTCACCTTCTGACTGTCTGCGAGAGCACCCAAACATTTAAGTCCGGATGCTTCCGAACTGGTTCAGCCTTTGACGTGTCACATACACTGCAGAGTAGGTCGCTCACAAACTATAAAAGGACCAGCCACGTGGGTGGGTCACACTCTTTATCATTCTATTCCACATTATATATTATTGCACAACCTTGGTCTTATTTTCATCATTGAAGGGGGAGAAGTTAAAGGAAATGGGGAGTGACTTCAATTGGTTGCTTTTACCCATCTCCACAGCCTGTTGAAGATGATGGATATGTACTGTTTGGACACTAGCCTGATTGTACATTTAGCTGTTTTTCCCCTATTATTTTTTAAGCATTGTTCACTAGGCTTGGGTTTTATTCAGCCAATCTGCAGGAAGTAAACCCCAACCCCAAGGGGTTGGTCTGATGGTTAAGGCGTCTGTCTCAAGAAGTGAAGTCTTGAGTTTGATTCACGCTTAACTCCAACGGGCCACTTCTTTTAGTTGTTTACTCGGTGTATCGGAGATTGGGAGGTTTGCACATATTTTAAAGACGAGTTAGGTTAAAAATATCCCCTGTTCCAATTCAAGTAAGTCATCATAAAAAATAAAAAATCTGTCAGAAGTATCATGTTGGTATATACAAAATCTGAAATATCGGCTTTTATTTAAATGTGTTTTGGCATGTATGCATCTATTATCTTAAATGTATTATTTTATTTTAACGTGTACCAAGGCCCCCACAACGCTCTTTTGGTCTATCGGATCTCTATCCAATTTGAATGCAATCCAACTTAATCTCATTATTAGATAAAAAAAAAATCAAAAATTGACTCCATTATGACTATCAATTTTTGAACTCATATAAATCTAACAAATCCGATATTTTATGATAAATGTCATATTAAAAAATACCTTTAGGACACCCATCCCTGCATATTGGACCCCACCCTTTTGCGCAGTCTAGGGCATATTGTTTTAAGATTCTTTTAAGAGAGGCCGATCCTTAAGTTTTTGCTCTCATCCCACATCTCAAGATTCTTTTGAGAGAGGCCGATCCTTGACCGCATCCTTATTGGTTTCCTAGAAAAATGAATTAGAATAGGAAAATGGATTATGATGTTAAAATTTTGTTGAGAAAGTGATTTGGTAGGAATTTACTTTTTATGTTTGTTGTCCCATTAATCTACATAGAAAAGTTTGGTTGATACAAGGGTTGAGTTAGGGTTGTATCCATAATTCAAAATTAGAAACTTGGACTTGACGTGAAACTTTATCGAGTTGAACAACTCAAACCAACTTTTTGAACTCGAATTGAAGAAGCTCAGTAAAACTCATTGAGTCGCTAGACTCAAAATCTCATTGAGTCAAGTCAACTCGATCTAGCTCACCTGAGGTTTTTTTTTTTAAAAAAAATGAACTATGGATGCAACTCAAGTGAGGTAGGCCAGGTTTTGGATTTCTCTGAGCCCAAGCCCAAATTGCAATTAAAGGGCCTTAGATGGGCTCAAGGTTGAGTTAATCTGAATTAGTCAAATTCGAGCTTTGCCTGAGTTTTATTTGTAGGACTTGAGCTTAATTTCAAGTTTGAAATGTATGCAGACGATTATCTATGCTCAGCTTATTTGGGCCTAAAGTAGATTTTTTATATAATTAAAATATAAAATATATTATATAAATCTTATATTTATACACAAAATTTAATTAACTAAAATTTAATTTTATAAATCTTAACTCAAATTTGGACTTTTGAGCCAAGCTTTGACTTTCGTGTACTGGGCCTCACTCAACCCGTGTTCTTTTAGGATAAAAAATGAGCCCTACCTGAGCCCATGTCATCTTGAATACCATTTTTTGGATTTTTAAGCTTAGATGAGTCCAGGCGTCGAAAAGTCAGTTGAATTGAGATTTTGACGGAATTTTTGTATTTGTCAAGATTTTTTCTCCCTCCTCAAAATTTTTTTTTTCCTAGAAATCTCGATGGCTTTCTATTTTTGAAAAAAAATAAAAAAATGTTTTTTTTTAAATAAAAATATCGGCTGATATCTAGGCCGGTATTCGTCCGATATGGGCAAACATCGGTCGGGTCTACAACCGATATTCTTTTTCTTTTTTTTTTAAAAAAAAGAAAGAAATCGGCCATTTTTTTTCTCTGACCAATACTGTACATATCAGCTGAGATGTCTCGGTCGTAAAAACCCCGAGTATTTCTGAATGAGTCACATCAACCTGTTCAACAGATTGGCCCAGCGGATATGTATATAATCAATGTGTTTAAGACTTATTTGGTCAAGTCTCTATAAGTCTGCTTCATAAATTTTCCTAAGAATGTAGGTAAACATTTCTTCATGTGTCATGATGGAAAAAAAATTTAGATGGTTTTCTCAGAAAAATTGTCCTCAAAATCTACATTTGTAGAAAAAATCTGAACAAACAAAAGTAGAAAAATCATATTCAGATGATTTTCTAAACTATACAACATTACAACACATTTTTTAACGAGAAATATAAAGAATGATAATGAATATAAGCAGGTAGAATTTGAACCTCATTTGATATTTTAGTCTTGTGTTCAAATTTTAAAAAATTGATTATTAAAAGCTGTTAATTTTTTTCATGGTCTATTTCAAAAAATTATGATAATTTGATAGAAGAGGTTTTTTTAATTTATAAGAAAACTACAATTAAATGATATTGTTAAATATAATATTTTCACCATAAAAAAAATACCGAAAATATTTGCTACAATGCTC
The DNA here is from genome assembly GCA_022113865.1 of Chimonanthus praecox. Taxonomy (NCBI): domain Eukaryota; kingdom Viridiplantae; phylum Streptophyta; class Magnoliopsida; order Laurales; family Calycanthaceae; genus Chimonanthus; species Chimonanthus praecox. The sequence goes on along the minus strand of CM039093.1, from coordinate 2,050,383 downwards.
CCTAAGCTGCTCTTATTGTTTAATATAACCACCAAGAGTTTCACGAACATGGATCTAAGTATCATTATTTATTTGTTAGTCTGCCATTGCTTTTCATCGAGCACCACGCCCACCTGCTATCTTTTAATTTATTAAAAATATAAGTACCAAGGTTTAATAAATATATCATTATTTAAGGTTACTTATCAAAAGGTTTACAGATGACAGCCAATAAAATATAGAAAAATCAATCTCTCAACGTGCACTGCATGATTTTGGAACTTGTTAATCATCCTACATTATGTCTTAATTCACCTGTAATTACATAATATAAATCATATTTCAATGAAGTTTGAAAATTTAGTGTCTTATTGTAGCCTGATTTTTTAAAGAAATACTAAATGGGTTTTCCAATTAGATTAAAAATGTTAAGCGACACGAGGCCAGTAGTCTTATTTTTTAAAAGGGTTTACATGGGCTAGCGATCCTCCTATGGGTATTTTGTATAACTCGACATAGATTTTGGGAAATGATTTGTGCACCCCCCTATTTTACCCATGGTGCACTCCTTCACTTATTTTTTCCAATTTTGCCCCCCACCTAAAACATGATGGAAATGGAGAAAAGGTGAGTGGAGGGCAAAATTGGAAAAAAAAATTATAGGAGTGCACCATAGGTAAAATGGGGGGTGCACAAATCATTTCCCTAGATTTTAGTGTATTATTAATTTTACCCTTCGCATGGAAAATAAAATCGGACCTTTCACATAAGCAATAAAATTTCGATGAACCGATTTACTGCTCATGCAAATTTCGATGAGTCAATTTATTGTTCATGTGAATTTCAACAAAGTCGATTTTACTGTTCATTTGAATTTCGACGATCCAATTTTACTATTCATATGAAGGGTAAAATTGACAATACATTGAGACTTGTGTCAAACCCTTATGTGGGAGGATCACTATCCTTTACATATTACTCTCATTATTTTGAACTTTAAAAATTTTCATTCCTATAAATGATTGATTTTTCATATTTTATATCATAAAGCTATTATATTGAACCAAGAAAATCCTCTTGAATTATCTTATTCATGCATTGCATTGAAACACCAATCAATTTCATCCAACCCACATAATAAAAAATACAATTTCTTAAAAGAAAAAGAAAAAAATTCAACACTCCACCAAACCCATGTTTTCTAAACGAGACTTCTTTGTTCTCATGGCAAAGTATAAATTTTCATTTGTTGATTGATGGGTCACACCACTTCAATTGATTTATTAACTCTATCAAATTAGAGATCATCAATTATTTTAAAAATTATTTAAAATATTTTATCTATTTAATTTAAAAAAATAAAATGAATGATATAAAAGTTCTATTAATATAATTTTTAATTATATTAAAAACTTTTTTCTCATTTCATTGGGTCATAACTCATCATACTCGAATTTCAAGTCAAATCGTTTTATGGAAATACAAAGATTAGACCTCATTTTTCAACATTCAAAGTTCAAACATGCTAAAGTAATAAAAAGGGTGCTGCAATTGCGGAGATGAGATGTTAAGGGCAAATGAAAGTCCAACTCATTTTTTTATGTAGCACTTCAAAATGGTGAATTTTAAATTTAATTTAGTTGAATAAATTAATAAAAGTTTATAATTTAAAAAAAAAGTTTATTTATCCGCCAATAAAGAGATTATGAACCCAAACTAAATTAAAAGAATTTAAAACGCCATTCTTGATGGCCTTTGAAATACTTTTTATGCAATTATCAATGTATTATCAAATCAGAATGTAATAAATATTAACATATTTTAAGTGAACATTGAATTCGTTATGTATTATTGTAAAACTAAAAAAGATTAAAATCATTGATTTATTGGCAAAATCATTGATTAAAATCATAGAAGCCATCTATTGGATAGAGAAATGTGTGGAAGAGGAGAGGGCATTTTCCATATTTACAAAAAAAAAAAAGGAAAAAAAGAAGAAAATAATAGAATTCAGGAACAAGAATCAGCGAAATAATTTCACAGTGACCAAAATACCCCTACAATAACATGGATTTTACATCCCACCACATTAGTTTTTTTTTTTTTTTCAAGTGCAAACAAACCAAATTTCTAAGGGGATTTTGTTCAATTTTCTTTCGCATTCGAGGAAAATAATTTTTTAAAGAAAAAGAAAGAAAGATAATAAAGCTTCCGAGCGAGCGTATTTCCGTCAATCGGCGGCTTCTACTTTCTCTTCTCTCTTTCCATCACCAGCTCTTCTTGTTTTTTCTTTCCCTTTTTTGCCCCTGCCGTGGTTTCGAGGTTACCAGCCATGTACGAGCTCGGAGCACCTGTTCTTGATCCAACGAAGTCCTTTCTTGAAAGAAGCTTTGACCTTGCCCTCGACCGCGTAAACCTTATACTTCGCGACCCGCTTCCTTCTCTGCATCTCCGGGTCGTTGAAACTCCATGGCTTGACGGTCGAGGACGAGGACCCTTTTCCTCTGCGACTCGTGGTAGGAACCACCATCCCTGGGGGCGGCGGGAGGTAGCTCGGCCTGCCGCTGTAGATCTCCAGCTGGCGGTCTCCTGCGGCGACGTAGGGCCGGAAGCCCGGGCGGTAGCCGGAGTGGAAATCGTCCATGGGAGAGGAAGGAGAAGCGAGGAGAGGGGGTTTTGAAGGGAGGCAAGGGTTTGGTGGAGGAGAGGAGAGAAGGGGGAGTTTGAGATGTCCGTTTGGAATTTGGATGAATGCATTTGACGGGATACGTGAAGAGGTTCTGACTTCAAGAGAGAGAGAGTGGTCAAAATAGTTAAAAAAAGGTGGTGGACTACAACTCACATCCATTCTCCTTCGAGTTGGATTAGCTGTAAAAAAAAAAAATAGTTATTTTATCTAATTAAGATCATATTAATCGTTAATTAGTTTAATTGGTTTAAAATAAAGAAATCTTTTACGTAATTTCAAATTTATTTTTTCTTTTAAGATTGCATGATTCATCACAACAAATGTAGTACATGAAATATTGGCGAAGTTACTCACGTGAGTGTAGTTCAACTGGTAAAATTTCTCACATGCAAATTCAAAATAAAAATATTGGCATTAAAAAAAAAGAGATTTAAAGTGATAAAACTTTCAAGAACTTAAAAAATATACCTTGATTGATTGAATTGGAGTAATTATTGTTAAACTCAAGGGTACAAAAATTACTTTTACCGAGATTGGTTGAGATCTCTCTTTCTTCTAAATTTTGTTGGACAAATTTTGGCCGATATCTCGCTAGTATGATTGATACTGTGCGTATCGGTGGGGATATCTCGGCCGGTATGCAAAATATCAGTAAAGATTTATACCTCTGGTTAGACCTATAATATAGTACGGGCCTTAATCGAAGTTAACTTAGGGCCTGACCCAACCGGCTCCCGTTGCACTGCTATTTATAGCATTTCAATTATTCGGATAGTAAAAAAACCCGTTAAACTGGGCTTATGTCTATCTTATTGATCAATTTGTTTTGCCCAAAAAATGATTAAAAGCCCTAAGGCTTCCATTCTCTTTTCAACAACCTAAAAGCCCTTGTCTTTCTGTATACGTACATAAACGTGATACTTATTTCTTGCATCAAATCAAAGGGGAAGATTAAATAGTAATAATAAAAAGGTCTTCTTAGAAGCAAGCAATGGAAATATTTTCATGCATGCATGGATTCTATGAATCATCACTTTCACTGACTTGTAGGGCCGTCTCTACCCAAGTTAAGGTCTAAGGCGAACAATCTAAATGGGCCTTCTTGGTATTGAGAAATAAAAAATAAAAAAATCCAAAACAAAATGAAACTTACATTCATTGAAAAAAACAAAGAAAAAAAAATGTTCTAGTTACCATTTCTTGTATATCGCGAAAGCGTGAGAGAGGAGCGGCGAGAAAGAGCAATTAGAGAAAGGAGAGGTGAGAGAGAGCATTGAGAGAGCAATGAGAGCGGCGAGAGAGAGCAATGAGAAAGAGCGAAAGAGGATCTGCGAGAGGGAGAAGATACTTAGAGTGGAGCAGATTTTATTTTTCTCCTTGCGGTGGTAAGTGAAACCGTAAAAAAATCCCAAATTTTAGGCCCCCATTTAGAGTTTTGTGGTGGTAGATTTTGCACCCCCTCAATACAGTAACTCAAAAAAATCCTAAATTTTGGGCCCCTTAAATCGGGGCCTAAAGCGACAACCTTTTTAGCTTAAGGCTTGAGCCGGCCTCGCTAACTTGTGCCATCCCCCCATCATCTCATCGTTAGCATTGATCAAATCCATGTCTTATATTGTCATCTCTGCCTAGGACTTCAAATATGAACCCCTCGACCCTGAGATCAGTCTCACTCGGACCATCTCCATCGATGAAGTACTCGTCGTTCACGGTTTAGGAGGAAACATCTTCTTTATCTCAAATAGAATCAAACTACAATATAGAGATTTACATGATTTCTTTTGTGGTACGTTTATGGATTCAACACCAATCATTATGCTCAAAGACAAGAAAAATTGAAGGAGAGTTGACTCTAACTCTCGATTACCTTCTTTGTTCACACCTCTCTCTCTATCACAAAAAGAACACTATATACTGTCATAATTAGGTTTACATAAGTGCAGTTTAAAATTACAAAATTGTCCTGAACTCGATCTGCAATTGAATCGACAATATATCTTTGATGATCAGGTTCTATAGAACATAACATGCAATGTTGGAGTCAAGTTTTTGAAAGTTCTTGACCGCCATTGGCTTTTTCCAAACGACGATTTGCAAGTGTGGCGCCAATCATGAAGAGCATAACTTAAAACAGGTGCATCACAATCGGTAGCACAGACAGTCAAGGTTCAAGTTCCATGGACACGGCCGTGCTGCCGTGGGTTTGTACTTTCTATCAGTCTTTAGATTGTACATGAAGCTATTTCTAATGCTTAATTAATGACTAATGGTTAATGTTGAGACATGATTATGAATGCTAAATAGGCTGTAAGTTCACATAAATATATTAAAACAAAACTTATTAAAAACAAATGAGTTATGTTTATAGATTTTTCTTTAGGTTGGCTGAATTACTAATTTTCTTAATAGTCCGTTAAACCAATAAAACTTTTATCATCTTAAGGTTGATTATTCGACCTGTGTATTCTCCTTCAAACTGCTTTTAAAACTTAAAAATATTCATCGTCATCCCATAAATTCAAATCTATAAAAATCAATATGTGTTCTTGAATCCTTCTACTTATATATAAGCTACAAATCTTCAATTTCTCACTCGACCAATTTTGTTAATAGAAATCCACACATCTTCCAGACTCTATGTATTTTTTTAAGATAGTACATTTATATTTCTTAGAGTACTTAACTAATTTTTAAAATATATACAAACATCTCTATTCACTTACATGGCATAAAACTATAAAAAGTAACCCTTATTAGACCATCAAAATTTATCCCAATTTAGATAAGGTTGATGGTCCTATATATTTTTCATGAGTCCTGAGAGACTGAGTCGACTCGGCTGGTATGACAATAACTTGGACTTTTCATTCCATAGCAATGCAACTGTAGCAGTATTTATTAGGACTTGTCCCTTTCCATTAAATTTTTTGTGATATTGAGGTGACTCATGTCTCACTCAAACAATAAAACTAAAAAGCTTTTGTATTTTAATGCAAAATGTTAATAATATTTAATGCTATCTCATTCAGATAGCAGAGGCTACAGAGAGAGGAGAGAGGAGAGAGGAGAGAGAGAGAGATGCATGCAATCCAATTCCAATGGTAGCAGCCACCACCAAACAAAAACAGAGAGCTTTTTCTGAATTACAGCCTTTTTCCTGTCCACACCCATCACTCTTCACCTCCTCATGCCTAATTTTTAATAGATCTTATAAATAATTTTCATCATATTTTTTTAAAAATAAAATATATTTTTTATTTTATTTTTTATATGAAGACATAAAAATAAATGATTGAATACTGAAAGAGAATATTTTATTTAAAAGTGATTTTAAAATTCACACTCAAACTCACTCATCATTTTTTATTGAACCCTATTTTAACACAAGTAAAATTTGTTAGAAGACATTATTCTTATTTTTTTTCTACCGGTATACCATTTATTAAGTATCGTATCGATATGTATAATATATACATGCAACAGTATGTTATCGGTACACCGTTATTTAATAAATAATATACCGATAAAAGTAAAATGAGAATTTCATTTTATCTTATATCTCTTAAAAGATTTTGTTCATGTTAAGATCACTCGTCTTTTTTATAATTTTATATCAAAAAATAAAATATATTTTTAAAAATATTTTTATAATTGAATAAATCTAATAAAATAAATTCAAATAATATGATCGGAGGCAGGTTGATATTGATGGAGGCCGCATATTATCAGATATCGGGTGAAGTGGTTGAGCTGTATCCCCCAACCATTACAGCTCACCCATGCCACGTGGCGTATGCTACACCACAAATGACGCAATTCTTCGTAAACATGGCCTTCATAGTTCATATGTCAGATTGGCTGGACTCGTCCATCAAAAAATAATTTCTTAAGACATTATTAATGTTGATATCGAGATATTTTCCAACTACAGAATTTTTACTGTAATGTTATAAAAAAAAAATTGTTAAAAATATAATATTTAAAAGATAATTAAAAATACATTGAATAATTGAAAATTTTAAATGGTCTAAAATGTATTTTTTTATATTTATATTATCTTCATTTGATGTATTTTCACTGTAAAAATAAATATCAAAGATTTATTCATTAAATTTATTTTAATCTTAAAAAATTAACAGCATAATGATTGGATACACTCTATTTTAGATAATTTAATAGTTTCTAATTTTTTATGGTAATTTTACAAATTTCAATCCATATTTTTTAAATGTGATTGGACCTCAGTCAGAAATTTTAGATGAACCTCTTAGGATTTTATTATGGAATTAATACTGTGTCACTCTGGCCTGGCATGATAGATTTATTATAAGGCTTGTGCTTAACTGAAGGATACTCTAATAATCACACTAATCTGATTAACTTATGTTTTAAGCTTCTTAAATTTTGATCAAAATTTAATTTATTAAAAATAATTCAAAGTAAGCAAATTTTGAGAGATTTAAAAATGTAACTTGATTAATATGATCGAGATATTTTTTTTTTTTGTAAATTTAATATTTAAATATAAACAATTCTCATGAACCTTCAACTTTTATTTATATTCAACATATAAATGAATTATAAAAATAATAATTTGTAATAATTAAATTGTAAGATTATAATCATAACTAGAATTATATATTAAATAAATCATAACGAGAATTATAAAGAGAGCCAATCATGTTCCACTCAATCTTACCTAAGAGACAGCTATTTTCTTGAGGAGAAATTCTATTGGGTTAATTTTTATTTGATACTATGTGGGTTTTATAAATCTTCCAAGTCTATTAATTTAAAGTAATATTGTTGATATATCAATTAAAAAATAAATTTTATCTAATTTGATTTAAATAAATGAAATAAAGATGTACAAAAGAGTGAATTTAATAGTAAACTTTATTTAATTTAAATCAAGTGACTATATAAATTTAACATGATTATTTCTTATTAAACCCATACATCAAGAATCATTTTTTATTTTATTTTGTACATTGTTAAATTTTATCTCATTTTACAAGTATTATATAAAATAGTAGCGTGCTGTTTTAGTGCACTTGTAATTCTAAAAAAGCAGAGTAATTTTATCTGAAAAAGTATGACCAACGTAGGAGACACTTTGATCTAATTTTAGAATTTATAGACATACTGAGTCAAATTCATAATTTTTAAAATATTTTCAGCTAAAAATCACTAAAAACAAATAACAATTATGTAACCATGTGAGTTGTTTGGTCAAGAGATCTTGAGGGTTAAGTTGTATTAGTTGAGCTTGGGATTGTTCTCTTCTTGAGAGGAATACTTAGGAAAAAGGAAGAAATTTTAAAATAGAAAGTTATCATTCTTTTCCATTAAAAAGAGAAGAAAGTGACAGCAACTTCCAACTCACACACAACCCACTTGGGTTGGTTTTAGCTTTTCTTAGGCAAGTCAAGGGGGGCCTTCTTCTAGAGAACATGACCCAAATGCCCACACATTTAACCCATAATCACTACACCAATCCATCCATCCATATTCTTTTTATATAAAATATAAAATTAGGGTGGTAAGTCGGGTTAGAATGGATTGGGTTTATACTAATCCACTTTAAATTAATATTTTTATTTTGAAACCGACTCAATTCAATAATACCAGAGATATCAAGAACACCGGCCTCTAAAGAACTCACTTCAATATCCAAAAATACCCAAAACCCAACAGTCACGTATATTTCTTAACTATCAGTTTGACCCGACTCAAATTTATATAACAATTCTAAAAAATTAGAGAAAAATACTTTCAATAAAAAGTTAAAGATAAAGAGCTTCCCTTTCATATGAGCACATTGAAATATGAAAAAGAGATGAAATTTGTTAATTTGGTGGGGTACATAGGCTAAATTTAATAAAAAAATAAATAATTATTTAAATATTAAATATAATTCAATTCAAGAGCAAGTTGGAATTTGGAACTCTTTTAATCGATCCAACCCGAATTTATTTTGGATTGGATCCATTTAGATTCTCATAAAGAAATGTATGATCCATGATTGACTAATCCGAATCATTTCTAAGTATTTTCAATGATTTCATCCATGATTTAAAGCTTAGATTAAACCTCTTTCATGAGTATTTTTTTTAAACACTTTTCCATGATTCTTCATGCCCAAAATCTTACAAACCAACCATAAATTAGTCATGTAATTTTATAGACAGATAAGGGGTATAATGGGAAACGACCCATGTACTCTTCTCCGCGTAAAAACCATGTCAGTTGCCCACCGCCCCTGTAACTTGTCTTCCCAACTTTTCCAACGTCTCTTTCCCTCTCTCTTCTGTGGACACTGCAAATTTATCAATCCATCTCTCTCTATAAATAAGCCGTCAACTTCTCTCCTTTCCATTCACCAAAATCTTTGCAATCATCTTCTAACTTCCCAACATTTTTTCTCCATCTTTCAGATTTCTTCTTCTTTCCACACCCTTTACTGTTTTTACCAGCCTTTTTTCTAGAACCATTTGAGCTCCTATTTCTCACTTGCTCTGTTTTTATTTGTGTTCTCACTTCAAACATTTTATTGGATGCAAACCCATTCTGAATCAAAATCACAAGAAATGGGAAAGAAAAGAACAGCGATCGCGAGCCAGTCGTGGAACCTCCTAAGGCTGGCCCTGCATTGGGCTCGGAAAGGTGGCATCTTCAACCGGAGACTGATAACGGATTTCATGCGAAGCTGCATCAAAAGCCTTCGCAGTACAGCCCGTGATTCCATTACTTACGGCGAGCGAGAACTCTCCTTCGACAAGACTCCATTGTTCAATTTCAAAGTTCCCCGGCATGCTCCAGTGAGATTCCAATGCCTCCCTCACATTCCTTGCATCAACCCGTCTATCGACTTCGACGACGACGGCGGCTTTTACATCCAATACAGAGATAGCAGCTTCAGTAGGAGTGATATGGGTGAAGATTGTGAATGCAGCAATAAAGAAGATGAACTGAATGGCTGTGAGGAGTTGTGTGAAGGAGAAGAAGGGGTAGATTCAAAAGCAGAGCAGTTCATAAATAGATTTTACGAGCAGATGAAACTACAGAGACAGATTTCTTATTTGCAGTACAATGAAATGCTCCAAAGAGGCACCAACTGAAGAGAATGCAGAAGAAATATTCATTTATTTTTTCATTTTTCTTTCCGGGTTGGGTTTGGGGTTGGAGTGGGCTTGGGCTTGGGCTTGGGCTTTATGTCATTTTCACACGAGTCTTTCATTTATTTATTTTTAAGACCATTTGTGGGTCTTTTCTTTCGGATTTGTTGTAATTTTTTCTGTGAGTTCTTTTTCATTCATATTTAAGATTTCAGTATAGAATGGTCAATTCATACCATGGTTCTTCATTAAAATGAAACTGCTTTGATTAGAGTCAAAAATTTTGGCCCATACATGTTCTATCATATTTTGACTGGAATTTTAAATTTTCATCGAAATGTGTAAGTAGAGGTGTCATGTATTTTGGTTGGAGAAATCACTGAGACACTAATCCAAAGGAATTGGAGTGATGCCCCAACCCGTCTCAAGAAGCCTGAGTGCTAAGATTGATTTTCACTTCACTCTAAAAAATCATTTTCTATAAACTTACCTTTGTGTGGATAAAGATGCTTGCACATTTTCCGTAGATTAGTTGAGTACTCTATGAGGCTGGAACACCTCAATCATAAAAAAGTGTGACAGCCATTTGGCCATTCAATATAGCAATTACTGGTACCACCTTGCTAGTTGGTTAGTTAAGAGTTTATAATCAATTTAGAGTTGCGATCCTCCCATGTATATTTTGTATAACCAAATATGGGATTTAGGGTATTGCCCATTGTACCCTTCCACTATGATATAAATCGGCTTACTGGATCACTGACTGAATCATTGACCCTTCCACTGCAGTATAAATCGGTTAACCATCATGGTAGATTCGGCTTAGCCAAGATGGCAGATTCAGATGACAGTTTTGGTTTCGGCTTGCCGAAATGACAAATTCGGATAAGCTAGCCGAAATGATAGATTTATCTAGCCGAGATGGTAGATTCAGTTTCAACTAGCCGAAATAACAAATTCGGATGGCGAATTCGGTTTCGGCTAGCAGAAATGGCAAATTTGGATGACAGATTTGGTTTGGGCTAGTCGAAATGGCAAATTCGATGTCTAGTAGTCAAAATGGCAGATTCAATTTCGACTATCCGAAATAGTGGATTTGGCTAAGTCGAAATGGTATTTTTTTTTCCTTCAGTACAACAATGGAAGGATAAAATCGAGAATACCTTGAAACCCGTGTCTGGTTACACAAAACACCCATGGGAAGATTGCTACCCTAAATTTAAATCATTATTTTTATAAATTATATTGATTGAAGGGGTAATGGAAAGTAACATCCCATTATCTCTGTTTGGTAACTCAAGGGGAGAGGTTAAAAATCAATTTTTAATCCTCAAGGTTTCACCCTAAAATTTACCCCCATCCAAACGCAGCCTCCGGGTACACAGGCATGAGAATTACCCCGATCCAACACCAATAAGTTTTTGTTGAGTTATATATCGATATTATTTTTCCATTACGAAAAAATAAAACACTAACGAGGTTTGGCCTGTACAAAAGTGAAGAGATCTTTCTGAGATTATTTTTTTTAAAAAAAGTTAAGGGTTTTTCAATAAAATAAAAATTAGGACTTTTTTAGGAAAAAATTCAATTTACTTGGACTTTCATTAGATTCTCCCTGCATTTATTGTTCAAAAATTTAAATCATATTTCTATTAAAATTTTATGGTATTACAAATTATATTTAAAATATTAAATTTATTTGAAATATACCATTTAATAATTTTATTTATATAATAATAATAATAATTAATTTGATTGATATAAAAATTAATTCAATATAATAATAATATTAAATATAATTAAAATTTTCATTTTCTTTATATTTATATCTAATTAAGATTATCTTCATTTGATTTATTTTCACTATAAAATAAATATCAAAGATTTATTCATTAAATTTATTTTAATCTTAAAAAATTAAAAGCATAATGATTGGATACACTCTATTTTAGATAATTTAATTGTTTCTAATTTTCTATTGTAATTTTTCAAATTTCAATCCATATTTTTTAAGTGTGATTGGACCTCAGTCAGAAATTTTAGATGAACTTCTTAGGATTTTAATGTGGAATTAATACTGTGTCACTCTGGCCTTGCATGTTAGATTTATTGAAAGGCTTGTGCTTAAATGAAGGATACTGTAATAATCACACTAATCTGGTTAAATTATGTTTTAAGCTTCTTAAATTTTGATCAAAATTTAATTTATTAAAAAATAATTTAAAATAAACAAATTTTGAGAGATTTAAAAATGTAACTTGATTAATATGATCAAGATCATTTTTGTAAATTTAATATTTAAATGTAACAATTCTCATGATCCTTCAACTTTTATTCATATTCAACATATAAATGAATTATAAAAATAATAATTTGTTATAATTAAATTGTAAAATTATAATCGTAACTAGAATTATATATTAAATAAATCATAACGAGAATTATAGAGAGAGCCAATCTGGAGATTTGTTATAAGAGACATGGCATGAAAAGAAAGCCAATCATGTGCCGCTCAATCTTTACCTAATAGACAGCTATTTTATTAAGTAGAAATTCTAATTTAGCATAATTGGGTTATGAGTTTTTTTTATTCATTTTTTATTTGATACATATGGGTTTTATAAATCTTCCAATCCTATTAATTTAAAGTAAAATTGTTGATATATCAATTAAAAAATAAATTTTATCTAATTTGATTAAAATAAATGAAATAAACAGGTACACAAGAGTGAATTTAGTAGTAAAATTTATTTAATTTAAATCAAGTGACTATATAAATTTAACATGATTATTTCTTATTAAACCCATACATCAAGAATCATTTTTTATCTTATTTTACAAGTATTATATAAAATGGCAGCGTGCTGTTTTAGTGCACTTTTTATTCTAAAAAAGCAGAGTAATTTTATCTGAAAAAGAGTGACTAACGTAGGAGACACTTTGATCTAATTTTAGAATTTCTAGACATACTGAGTCATTTTCAGCTAAAAATCACTAAAAACAAATAACAATTATGTAACCATGTGAGTTGTTTGGCCAAGAGATCTTGAGGGTTAAGTTGTATTAGTTGAGCTTGGGATTGTTCTCTTCTTGAGAGGAATACTTAGGAAAAAGGAAGAAATTTTAAAATAGAAAGTTATCATTCTTTTCCATTAAAAAGAGAAGAAAGTGACATGCAAGTTCCAACCCACACACAACCCACTTGGGTTGGTTCTAGCTTTTCTTAGGCAAGTCAAGGGGGGCCTCCTTCTAGAGTAACATGACCCAATTGCCCATACATTTAACCCATAATCACTGCACCAATCCATCCATGTTCTTTTTATATAAAATATAAAATTAGGGTGGTAAGTCGGGTTAGAATGGATTGGGTTTACTTTAAATTAAGATTTTTAATTTTGAAATCGACTCAATTCAATAATATCTGAGATATTAAGAACACCATCCTCTTGAAAACTGACTTCAATGTTGAAAAATACCTAAAACCCAGCAGTTACATATGTTTCTTCACTACTAATTTGGCCCGACTCACTAAAAAATTAGAGAAAACTTGTTATCAATAGGAAGTTAAAGATAAATGGCTTCCCTTTCATATGAGCAAATTGAAATATGAAAAATTGGAGCAGTAAGATGAAATTTGTTAGCTTGGTAGGGGTACATAGGCTAAATTTAATAGAAAAATAAATAATTATTTAAATATTAATTTTAATTCAATTCAGGACGAGTTAAAATTTGAGATTCCTTTATTCAACTCAAGTTGAATTTATTTTTGAATTGGGTCAATTTAAATTCTTGTAAAGAAATGTATGATCCATTATTGACTAACCCAGATCATTTCTAAGTATTTTCAATGATTCCATCCATGATTTAAAGCTTAGTATAAAACTCTGTCATGAGTATTTTTTTTAAACCCTTTTCCATGATCCTTCTCCCTCAAAATCTTACAAACCAACCATAAATTAGTCATGTATTTATAGACAAATAAGGGGTATAATGGGAAACGGCCCATGTACTCTTCTCCGCGTAAAAACCATGTCAGATGCCCACCGCCCCTATAACTTGTCTTCCCAACTTTTCCAACGTCTCTTTCCCTCTCTTCTGTGTCCTATGAAAATTTATCAATCCATCTCTCTATAAATAAGCCGTCAACTTCTCTCCTTTCCATTCACCAAAATCTTTGCAATCATTTTCTAACTTCCCAACATTTTCTCTCCATCTTTCAGATCTCTTCTTCTTTCCACACCCTTCACTGTTTTTACCAGCCTTGTTTCTACTTTCTAGAACCATTTGAGCTCCTATTTCTCACTTGCTCTGTTTTTATTTGTGTTCTCACTTCAAACATTTTATTGGATGCAAAGCTATTCTGAATCAAAATCACAAGAAATGGGAAAGAAAGGAACAGCGATCGCGAGCCAGTCGTGGAACCTCCTAAGGCTGGCCCTGCATTGGGTTCGGAAAGGTGGCATCTTCAACCGGAGACTGATAACGGATTTCATGCGAAGCTGCATCAAAAGCCTTCGCAGCACAGCCCGTGATTCCATTACTTACGGCGAGCGAGAACTCTCCTTCGACAAGACTCCATTGTTCAATTTCAAAGTTCACCGCCATGCTCCAGTGAGATTCCAATGCCTCCCTCACATTCCTTGCATCAACCCGTCTATCGACTTCGACGACGATGGCGGGTTTTACATCCAATACAGAGATAGCAGCTTCAATAGGAGTGATATGGGTGAAGATTGTGAATGCAGCAAGAAAGAAGATGAACTGAATGGATGTGAGGAGTTGTGTGAAGGAGAAGAAGGGGTAGATTCAAAAGCAGAGCAGTTCATAAATAGATTTTACGAGCAGATGAAACTACAGAGACAGATTTCTTATTTGCAGTACAAAGAAATGCTCCAAAGAGGCACCAGCTGAAGAGAATGCAGAAGAAATATTCATTTATTTTTTTATTTTTCTTTCCGGGTTGGGTTTGGGGTTGGAGGTGGGCTTGGGCTTTTATCATTTTCACATGAGTCTTTCATTTCATTTTTTATAAGTCCATTTGTGGTTTTTTCTTTCGGATTTGTTGTAAATTTTTCTGAGAGTTCTTTTACATTTATATTTAAGATTTCAGTATAGAATGGTCCATTCATACCATGGTTCTTTTATTAAAATGAAACTGCTTTGATTAGAGTCATAAATTTTGGCCCATATATATTCGATCATATTTTGACTAAATTTTCATCGAAATTTGTAAGAAGCGATGTCATGTATTTTGGTTGGAGAAATGCCAGACCGACCTTAACTCAAACGAATTGGAGTGAGCCTCGAATTGGAAGCTCGAGTGCTGAGACCGATTTTCACTTCACTTTGAAGAGTCATTTTATGTAAATTTACTCTTGTGTGGGTAAAGATGATTGCGCATATCACCTAAATTAATTGAGTGATCTAAGAGAGTTGGACACCTTAATCATAAAAAAAAAGTAACAGACATTTTGGCCATTCAGTATAGTAATTACTAGTGCCACCTAGCTAGTTGGTTAGTTAAGAGTTTATAATAAATTTAAATCATTATTTTTTATAAATTATATTGATCGAAGGGGTAAGGGAGGGGTAAACCTCCTCAACTCCCTTTTCAAGGGAAGGGTTTTTATATTACTTTAGGTAATTCCTGACCAGGGGTTACCCCAAGCAACCCCTCTAAAATTTATCCCATCCAAACGGAGCCTACTGGCACACAAGGATGGGAATTACCTCGATCCAACAGCAATAAGTTTTTGTTGACTTATATTTCGATAATATTTTTCCATTGCAAAAAAATGAAGCACAAACGAGACGAGGTTTGGCCTGTACAAAAGTGAGGAGATCTTTCTGACGTTATTTTTTTTAAAAAAAAAAAATCAAGGGTTTTTCAATAAAATAAAAATTAGGACCTGTTAGGAAAAAAATCAATTTACTTGGACTTTCATTAGATTCTCCCTGCATTTATTGTTCAAAAATTTAACTCATATTTCTATTAAATTTTATGGTATTAAAAATTATATTGAAATAAAATATTAATTTTATTTGAAATAAACCATTAATAATTTTATTTATATAATAATAATTAATTTGATTGATATAAAAATTAATTCTTAAATAAATAAATAATTATATTTTTATCATAAGATAAATAAATAGAACGTCTCTCTAAAAATAATCTGTTGAATATGATTTTTGGGACAGTCGATGAGTAATTTTAAATATTTCAAATTTGTGACGATGATGTCACACTTTCTCTACTTTCACTGCTCAAAGTTCTATGAATTCCTACAAAAGAAATAAGAAACGAGAGACAGAAGTTTTAGAGAGGGTTTACTGGTACTGTTCTAACGTTCTTTTCCAATGCTGGGAGTGCCAAACCATGTCCATGTCCATGTCCACAGGCCGATTAACAGTATTTTTCAAAATTTTAACCAGTTAAAATCATCTTATGTAGGGGTAATCCAATCGATCCTTAGGCCGTAAATGCTCAATTCTGACATTCTTGGAGTATTTTCTATTGTCAAAACATGGATGTTGCCATCAACTGCATTCTGGTCACACTTAGATTTCCTTTTCACTCAGTCACGGTAAAGCAATCAACCATCGGTTATGGTGCACAGATTTATTCCCAAGTGAAACAGAAATTCCAGAGGATTTGGAACTTGGTTCTAATAATCCTATGCCGAAGAATGATATGAAAAAGGAAAAATCTAAGATGGGTTTTGAAGATGCAAAGTCATTTGCGAACACAGTAAAAGGGCAAGAATTTGAAGAAGAGGATTATGAAGTCTTGAAATTGAATATACGAGTAAAAGAAGAATAGTCTGATTTGAATTTTGAAGATTTGAAGCTAAGCCTTGAAGTGAAAAAGGAAATTTTGATATTGATTTTGAAGGTCATTTTTTCTTGTAGTAAAAGGGCATTTTCATCCTAAATTTAGCACGAGAACTCTGACCTTAAAAGTTTTTAAAGTTTTAAGGTTTAGAATTTTTTTGAAAATAATGGATTTGCATATGAGAAAAGTGACACTTCAACCAGAGATGAATCGGTGAGGCTGACAAGGTTTTAGAACACTACGAATAAATAACCGCACACCCTTTCTGCAATCTGTTAAGCAACCATTGAGTGAGTATATTAGGGTTCCTTGACATTTTTGGTAACACCACAACCACAAACATACCTTTAACCAGCAGAGCACTGTAAGAGAGTTTGAATTTGGTAAATAGATACTAAATGTGACGAACAGTTTGAGTTCCATTGGAAACATACTAGAAATTGTATATAGAAGTAACCGCCTGCTTTCAAAATTTTATCAAACAAGCATATTCTCACTGTCAGGGTGTTTTTGAAGCAGACCCACACAAACACAATATGGAATAAGGAAATGAAAATAACAAAATTGATGATGTCAAAGACAAGACGAACTTCTTGTGATATGGTTCTGCATTGCAACTCTCAAAGAATCTCAGATGCTATCAAACAAGAAACAGTGTCACAGTTCATGCGCGTAACAATTGGGCTTTGACAAGTTCTGTGCAGTTCAAAAAAAAACCACCTGTTTTTATTTGAACTACTAAGTGAAGTTAATGAACTGCTTAAGTGTTACAATGTCAAATTTACTAGAACCTGTATCTCATATTTGTTAGGACATTGTTTAAACTAGTATCAATATTTGAATGGGCTTACCACATAAGAGATTATTGTTTTTACCTCAAAAATTGCAAAATTGTGAGGCTAACTTGATGAATTCTGCGTCAGATATGCCTGCAACTGTCCTGTTGCTGCCAATATGAGGCCTACAATTGCATCAACACATCAATGATTAGAGCAGGAAATATCAGACTTTCACCTCTGTCCCAAACTCAGGGTGCTGAAAATCCAATGGAACTCCACTCTTGATCTTGTCATAATTTAAGAGTTAGATTAGTGAGACTCTCTAATGAGACTTTCCATCAGACAAATAATGGGCCCTACATAATTGGATGTGTTAGCTAGGTGACTGCATAGATATCAAGAGTGTAAAATTTCACAACCAATTGATCATCTCAGTCCATATGATCGTAACCTTATAAGTTTTGATTAATGCAAGTAATTGATTTCAAAAGTTCAAATCAAGGGGCAGGGTGATTAGATGGGAGTCAAAACTTCATACACCCCCTACTAATATGAACATTTTTATATCACCACCAACCATGTAGAGCCCAAGACCCATTAGGGCAGTCTCAGTAGAGGAAGACTCATTAGAATTTTTTATAATTTAACCCTACCCAGCTCAGTTCACCTCCAGCTGGCAACTTGCTCTACTACTGTCATAAATCAGCAAGTGGTATATGTACTTCCCTCGGAACCCCATATGGATGAGAGGTGTCTAATTTAGCAAATCGAAAAACACAGGATTGATCAATTCATAATAATATTTAAAATGAATATTCATTCTGGAATAAAAATAACATTAAAACAATATAATGGTATATAGATTCATTTCAAAAAATGCAGTAATAATAAAGGACATGTTTTACTCACAACCATTAAGTAATAAATATTTAGGATGTTAGATTTCAAACAAAGGTCCCTAAACAGCGTTAAGAAGGAGCCAGAAGAATTCATGGTGAGTTCCTCAATGCCTATGTGGTTGGTGTGTGATTTATAGAACTAGAGATCTTGAGTTTAACTAATCGTGCAGTCCCAAATGCAACATAAAATTAATCACAAATCTAAAAAGAAAGTGTCCAACACAGGTACATCGCTCGTTTCAAATACCCACTCAATATTGCTAGCAACAATATCTTTGTGACCAAGAATGGATCAAGATTGCCTACTTGACAGTGGGCAGATTTCAGTGGCACATGGAGACCCAGGCCCCCTTAATAGGGTGAGTAGCTGAAGGTGTCTAACTAATCTGACATGGATCCAGAAGTGGAGACATGGCTTTTACTTTACAGGCCTGAGTTGAAAGGTCAAAATTGAGAGGAAGATAGAGTCCGAAGGAGAGAAGGCAAACAGAGGTACAGGCATAGATGTTTCTTTTTTCTTTTCTTTTTTTTATTTTTATGATAATTTATTGGCAGAATGAGAGATAATTATGTTCAAAAACAGTTTTTAAAATTGAGGCGTCAGTACCAACTAGTAAAAGACAACTGAAAGATGCAAATTTTAACAAAATGAAAGTGCGAGATTCTTTTAGCATTGCAGGCATTGGGGAATATTACTAGCTTCACCAAATGGTACCTATAAATGGAGCTGAAGGCTTACCTATAAATGGAGCTGAAGGCTTTCCAGGTCTTGATTTGAACTCTGGATGAAACTGCACTCCCACATAATACGGATGACTTGGTAGCTCCAAGATCTGCTCAGAGAAGCAGCAATGGAAATTACATTTATAAGATGGAAAAAGATAATGGCCTATTTATTGCTACATATAAATGGCAGTTAAGAGGTACCAAGGAGTATGTTAATTCATGCTTGTTTATTGAATCAATACCTCCATTCGCCTTCCACTTTCATCCTTTCCAACAAACTTCAGACCAGCTTCTTCCAGTTTGCGAATTGTGTCTGGATTCACCTATGGCATAGAGTTGTATAAGCACAAGATAATAAAAATGGGTGCAGAAAAATCTAAGATATATGCTCAAAAGTTTTCAATACACCAACATTTACAAAAATAGTCAAATAGTTTCATTTCTGTCAAGATGCAAAAATGTGATTTGGATGAAAATCAAGTTCCAAGCTAACCTCGTATCTGTGGCGATGACGCTCATCTACATGATCAGAATTTTGATACCTAAAAATCAACAAATGTTATTTAAATGTCAATACATCTCTAAATCAATATGTAGCAAAAACATCTTGTCTTATTGATGGGGTGGCAACTGTCAACAGACTGTCAAGGCTTGAAATTAAGACATCAGCACAGCCCATGGTACTGCAGTTAGGGCAATTCCGATGATCACAACCATAAAGAAAGTTGGACCAAGGCCCACTTAGGCTAATTCATTCAGCAGCCTTGCTAATAGGGCATCGATACGCTCTATTGAAGCGCCAGAAAAAGGCCAACTCACAACATTGTGGGATAAAACAGAAGCTTGAATGGCCAGCTCAGCACGTTGATATTTTATAGCATGTTGAAAACCGTAGTTGTCAAGTTGCCAACAATTTCAAGAGCCAATGGGAACTCCAAGGAGTATCGGTTTTCCTTCTTTTTTCGACAGAAAAAGTATTATTTTTCCATTTCATATGGAATAATGATCCAGTGTTTAAAGTTCTGCTTTTTTTAAGTTAACTTCATTAATCAAAAGAACAAGGGGAAACAAATACAGAAAAAACTAAAGCAGGCAGAAAGAGTGCCACCCAAAAATGACAAAAACTACCCCCCAAGATTACAAGAAATTATTGACAATTTCCAACAACAAAGTCACACCCTGTCGAGCCAACTCGTCTACCTCTAAATTTGCAGAACGGGGAACCCATGAAACGGAATAACCATAAGTCTGAATTGAATGACGGATCTTGTCAATTTTATCCAAGTATGACCATGGACAAAGAGACCCCAAAGCCCAGCCAACAACAAGCTTAGAGTCCCCTTTCTAAGGTGTTTAAAGTTTTGTTATAACAATATCTTGGTAAATAAGCAGATGTGAGAGACATACAGTTTTGAAGAAATACAATCAGGAGTCTGAAAAAATGTTCTTCGAGATCCTAGTCTCATAGTACCTCCAATATGTGTTTTTGAGCCCTGCTTGAAGATTTCAAATATTGATAAGGTGCATATGGATCATCCGTATTTCAGTATCTCATCTCATTTAATCTACATACCTCTGGCATGAAAATTACAACAGGATCAGGTGTATTTGAGTCAAACTCTGTGCTGTTTGCTTTTCCCAGACCCAGAACCTGACCAAGTTCCATTGAAAATCAGCAACATTAGAGTCATTGGCTGTATAAACATCAGAAGTGATCACTGAAAGAAGAATTACAGACAGATCTAGAAAACTCAATCACGGAAATCTGCATCCCCAAGCAAATGCCAAGATATGGAATGTTATTCTCTCTCGCAAACTTAGCAGCCAATATCATTCCCTGCACTCCACGGTCTCCAAATCCACCAGGAACCAAAATGCATGCAGAATTCTGAAAGCACACATTTTTAGTACCAGTTTACAACTTTGAAAAATAATCTATATTAGAAGAATGATAAAGTTTGAGTGCAATGACCCCAGGTTTAAATATATAGGTGTTGATATGAAGTGCCCCATGTGGAAGGACTGGCCCCCAAAAATTTCCCAGATGTTCTAACCCTTTCTTTCTCCTTTTTAAGTACCACTTCAGTGTTCCTCCAAAGCATCTACTTGTAAGCCACTGATCAAAGCATTTGAACTTAGTCTTGGAAATTTCAGGCCATTCCCATTCAGTGGTGCCGACCATATCAATGGTCTGGATCTCAACAAGTCATTGGTGGTTTTGCTTTGAACCACAGCAAACAATACAGTAGTTATAGTAACTATAGTGAGTCATAATTCCTCGCGTGTAATAAATTTGAGCATTTGAGCGTTCTCAGATAATTTATTTAAGATATATTTTTCTTCTGCAGAAATAAGAGCTTGTAGACAGTGGTAAGTTCTCCCTGTGGCAAAGAAAGTTGCAGGCTCAACCTATATATATAGTCATGAGAGAGCAGGCCATGGAAAAAGCAATTTGCCAATCCAATTTTGATCGTTAACCCAAATAAATGGGATAAATGGCTTTTACAAAGATTTATTTTATGTATTTAATTATTTTTTAAAGGGGTTTTGACATTGATGATGATAATTGATAATGTATACTCTTTTTGGATTTTGGGGGTTTTCTCTTTCTTTGTTTTTTTTTTTTTTTTTTGTGAAAGGTGGTTTTTTCTTCTTCTTTATTGTCTAAGTCCTGTCACTTCTACAAGCAGGACAATATGAAGAGCAATGAAACAGTAGTAGTCCATTAGAATCTTTACCCGCAAAGTTTCCCATGCAGTAGCATGTGCTTCTGGTGTCTGTAAGAGGAAATAATGGTTCAGGACAAGGCAGTATTCAAAAGGCAAATAGTGCAAACCCAGATTGCTATGATTCAAAAAGCACATACTGCTGTTGCACACTCATCTTCAAGGTCAGAAGCTGCAATCCACTGAACTAATGGTTTCAAAGAGCAAGCAATACAGGCATGCAGAAGGGCCTACAACAGGAAACAAGTTAACAAATAATTGATTTGAAAGAATTCTAAGCATAGTCAATAGTCAATACCCTTGTAACGAATAACAGCAAATGGGTCTGGGAGAAAACTGCTTTTGCTATATAGAACGAAACCCATAAATGCCAATTGAGGTAGCTAAGCAAACAAGTGAAGATATGCAAAATATATTTTTTTTAAAATATCATGAGCATCTCCACCCCACATTGGAGGTGAGACTAACCCCGTGGATGCATGAAACCACCCGCAAGCTTATGTAATAAACTCCAAGATGAAAGTCAAACTCGAGACTTCTCATCTATTCTTAGAAGCTCAAGCCAATTGAGCTATTTTTAATGGATAATCAATTGTCTGTTGTTAATAGAAATTGACAATTAAAGAACTCCTCCAGCATAAGGTTCACCACAGAGCATCAGGCAATTATATTATATTACAAGGTTTTCATTTGAGCACTCTCAAATTTGGTAAAGAGGGTGCTACTTGTACTTTCCACCACTTAAATGGTGGCATGCGTTCAAAAAAGATAAAAGGAGTTCCCAAATCAAAACCCTATATTATATTACATATAAAAGCTTTTGATCCAACACAAATACACAATTCATGTTTTGCTTTAAAAGAGTAATTTAGGATATCAAACATTTTTAAAATATCCACACTTCTTATTTGAGTTGAGATATAGAATAGAGAGAAGAGAAGAGAATGTCCAACAACTTATGTTTTAAGGGGAAAAGACAGAAGCTCAAAGTGCGAGAACGAAACAAGCTACAAATTTAAAGGAGATATCCCTAAACAAGCAAAAATGTAGGCTATCATAACACAAAAGAATCTAGCCTACCTTCTTGTATTGCTTTTAATAAAATAATGCTACTCATCAATGCAAAGACAAAGTTAAGGTGACGGAGATGCATATGTTACGTTGGATGAGTGGGTTCACGTTGAAGGATAGAGTAAGAAATAACCATATTAGGAATAGTTTAAAAATTACCCCAATGATGATTAATTAAGACACTCGTTTGAGGTGGTTTAGGCATGTTACTAAAAAACGAATAGACAACTTCAATACATAGAGTTGAGGGGTTACATGTTGCAGATACAAGGACGAGTAGACCATTGAAAACATGGAACAAAAGGATAAAGAAAAACATGATAGATTATGGAGCGATAGATTGTATAGTTTATAATAGGGTTATCCGGAGAAGTAAAACTAGAAAAGTCAACACCAGATAGATGGGATTATGGCTTTGATGATGATAATGATGGTGATCAATGCAAAGACAATTATAAGTAGGAGTGGGAATGGGTCGAGTTAGGTCACGTACGAGTTGGGTTGCTTATAGGTAATAATAAATTTTCTATCTCATCCAACCAAACTTACCCAAATTTTATTTTATTCAACCAGACCCAACCTAAATTTCTATAAAAAAATTAAAAATTATAAAAATGAGAGGAAAAAATTAATTTTAATAGAAAATGAAATATAAGCGGGCTTCCTGTTTATGTGAGCCCACTGGACTATAAAAAAATAAGACTTTTGGTAAGATTTTTTAACTTGAGTGGAGTATATGGGGTAAAATTAATAGATAAAATAAATTAATTAATTACATATTAATGCTAATTCAATTCGGACCAGGTTTGGGTCTAGGACCCCTCTACCCAACCCGACAAAAGTTTATTTTGGGTCGGGTCAATTTAAATTTTTTAAGAAATGCATGACCTAAATCAAGTTTTTTGGGTAGTCATGGAACCTACATCTGAATATGAATTTAAAATAATCTTCTGACTAAAAACACAGATCCACTTTGAAGCAGAATACCTATCAGCCCCCATTAAAAGAAAAACAGCAAAAAGATGGGATTGGAAGCAAGCTGTTGCAATCCTTGTATTAATTCATCTGTTCAACACTTCTGTATGGTTAACAAAGAAAATGAGCTCTGCGAAATTTGAAAGAATCAGCTAAAGAAAATTGCAGATTCCCATAAAGGTTAAGAACCAGCACTAAGGGAAAACATAGGAGTTCAATTCTTTGGAAATCAATAAAATTTTATGGATAATATCTTGGTTTTAGAGAACTAATAAAACACAAAACCAAAGAGTCCTGAAGGAGGCAGCAGGAGGCCTTCGTTATCAATAGTGCTACAAAAATGATACTTCTGAATCCCAGTCATTTTGACGAGACATCAATGGGCCAACCAATGATATTTGATAATATGGCCGAGTATATTTTCCACCAACAGTTCATTCTCGAAACCAATGTTTCACTCATTTTGCTAATATTGTTGCAAACAGATCTAAATTGATCATATTTAATAGTGTCAGTATTTCACTTTCTACGAAGTCAAAAACCAATATTTAGTTCCAAAACAAAGGTGCATTTTTAGCAACAAAAATCCCATGTCTTTGTAAAACATCATTGTTGGACACCAATCAACTATCAAAGCTTTAGGCATGAAGCAATTGCAGCACCTTCACTACAGACAAATAGGAATCTGTTAGGCCAGTGTACTTTCCAACCATGGCAATCTTTACCTGCACAAAGCACTTTCACATATAATTATCTGAAAATAAATAGTCTGAATAATTGCACAGTGAGGAGCTAAGTTGTTAATAATACAAACAGAATTGGTAAGATTATCATAAGTCTCTGCTCTCTTTGTCCATTCTTGTAAATCAGGGTGAGTGGCAATGCTGAGATAGAAATTAAAAAACAGCCAGGAAACATGTTAATCATATTTTGAATTTATATCTCAATTACGCAATAATTGGTTTTCAGAAAAAATGTATCCATACAGAGAAAAATGAATCACATAACTAACCTTAGACAATTTAGCTGTTTCAGAATGGCAAGATGACCATTTTGGTTCTGGAACAAGGCCAAAGTTCAAAGTGTTAGATGGGGAACTTGAAAGCTACAGAGGTTGATATAAGCAGCCCTAGGTGCAGGATTGTTGAACATGGAATACATATCCACCTCTCTCTGGGATTAAAAAAAAAAGGAAAAAGAAAAAAAAAAAAAAAAAGAATAGGGAATACATGTCAATATATCAATAAAAAATCTCCAGAATGGTCCTGGACACCATAATACTCACCCGAAGTAAAAGAGGCACATGCCAAATGTTTGGAACATCATGGACATTGAGAATATTCTCTGCCTACAGAATAGAAACAGAATCCTGAATTTGAAAATGGAAATGATTCCCATTCATAACAATAGCAACAACAAGCAGCAATTGCAACAGCACTGCAGATGATTCAGAAACTATAAAGCAGATTCAGTGTCAACCACTTACTGGAACATGACAAAATTGTGAAAGTTTCTCCTTCGTACTTTCCAGTAAAGGCTGAAAAATAAATGAAATATATTTGTCAATACCTGACAAACCATTATGAACCAAATCATGTAGGAAATTTTATTGTTAAGAAAATACTAAAAACTGCAGTCTACATAGCTGATGGACAAATATTTTAAGGAAAATGGAAAACCAAAAAAAAAAGATGCAATCAGCCATATGCCCATCTGACAATCTTATTAGCAAAAAGAACTTTTGAAATCCCCCGGTTGTTTAAAGGTTTCACAACCACATTTGCCTCTCTTGGAACTAATTTAGTTCATTAATGGTGTCAAAGAAATGTAACAGGCATGCCAAACTGTCAAAGCCCATAATTTGCCAATCAGAAAAATAAAGCTGCACCAAAAACTCACTACCACAACATCCCCCACAAGCACAAAAGCATGAAGCTTTGTTTTCCACCCTTAAGTGTAAAAAAGGAATGGAGCTATCAGCAAACGAAAAAAAAAAAACAAGCCATCATAACAAACCAAGGCTCTGTTGGGTAGCCATTCCCAGATACTGGAATAAACAATCCAAGCCCCTACCAGTGATGCTGATATGTAAATAAAATTTTAAAAAGAAAAATCTTTATAAACAGAAAGTGCTTTGCAATGGATCAAAAAATAAAGCCTCTAACACATATGAGATTTTTTAGGAATGAAAGCGACAACAACAGATATTCCTCCCCCACTCGTTTTGCCCCAAATACAGCTGTATTTGAGTCACCATTACTTCAGGAGCCAAGAAATTATCAGCGAAAGATAGACACGTGTAGCAGCAGAGCTGGCTTTGGCAGAATAGAGGACTACACAATGTGACTGTTTTTATACGGGAACTCTAGCAGAGGTTGCTTTGCCTTTCCCCTGTTGAATGCTACCCCTGGAATTTGCTTTAGGAAAGTCCGCAGAGAGCTCCTGGTGTTGTCAGAGAAATGTAATAGCCCAGATTGGGAAGGAAATCTAGAGTCTAAACCAAAAAGCAAGGAGTATGAGGGTTTTCAACACTTGGTGTTGCAAGCTACTATTCAAAACCATGAAAAATAGTCCCCAGTCTACCAACCAACTGAGACCTGAAAAAAAAAAAAAACTCGTAGTGTGAATATGACTTAATTTTTTTTATTTCCCTATTCCATTCAGATGGTCATTTACGCATTTGTCATTGAATAAGGATAATAATTGAATGGAAACAAAATAAGGCATACTGGTACATTGCTGGTCCATGCATATATTTGAAAGCAAAGAACCATTTGCATGAAAAAGTGCCATTGGAGTCGCTACATATCATCACTTATTTAGTATAGTGACATTTTAATAATTTAAAAAAAAAAAAAAACTTTTAACTAAGAACAAAAGTAGTATTACCAACAAGGTCATGGTAAACTATCATGGATTAGCATCATTAGCAAATAGGAGACACCGCAGAGAGAAATAAAATACCTGAGCAGAGCGACATGCTAACAAGTGTGGAGTCAAACCCAATGCTCTCAATTCACGCACACTATGTTGTGTCGGCTTCGTTTTCTAGACAAAAGGGGAAAAACAACAAAAAGTATCAACATGAGATCAACAAATAAATGGCACCAACTATTTCAACCTTGGTGGGGAAATCAACAGTGGGAAAAAAATATTATAGAACACTCAAGCAGAAGCTTAAACCAAAGAGCGGGATAGAAAATTACTTGCTCACCAACTACACCCAGTACTGGTATAAGACTAACATGAACGAGGCAGAAGTTATCTTGACCTACAAATTGCATAAAGTAAAAAATGGTTTTGTCGTGATGAAAAATCAGTAATGCTAAGCCCACTGATTACACCCTACAACCAAGTATACAAATAAATTTGCAAGCTCCAGCTGCTCATCATCATGGCCCATGGTATCACATCTTGGTCCAAAAATATGGACAGTTAGAGGACTCCAGTGATTCACATTGAACGTGCATGTGTGACCAACAACAGCTACCCATAGGTCCAGAAGCTGAGAAGCTAGGATCCAAACATGTCTACTTGTTGCATGTAAGGTGGTCCAAGTAGCTATATTCAACAAACCAAGGAAAAGAGAATGCAGGCCCACCTACAGAAAATGATAACTGACGTAATGCTTCAATGAATGGCATTGATTCAATGTCACCTGGTTATAAAAGAGTGGAATGAAAAATGAGTCAATTTGCAATTTATGAAAGTAAACTCAAACCAACTTGGACCTTGCAGCCTTTTGAAAGAAAAGAACTCCTTGTGATGTATGGACCTTTCATGCAATTATTGGAAGACTTGAAGGATCTTACCTACAGTTCCACCCAATTCTATCACACAAACATCTGCTGGACCTTCTTTTCCATCAACAGGAATAACAGATACAGATTCAATCCAGTTTTTAATGGCATCAGTGATGTGTGGAACCACCTGAAAGGAACTAAAATATAGTGGTTACATACAACTCCTCCAAATATTAAAAGTTACCAAGATATCCTCATGCAGGAGAAATGAAAATAATGCAGTATACAATTCTGTATGTGTATACAAATTCACCTGGACCGTCTTTCCAAGATAATCACCTTTCCTTTCCCTATCAATGACAGACTGAAAACACAAGGGGTAATAATAACACCAATATGAGACGGATTTGTTCTCAAAATAAAAAATGGAATGATGCTCATCCACATGAAAAAGTTGTACCCGATATATTTTTCCTGTGGTAATGTTGTTTTCTTTAGTCAGTGTCACATCCAAAAAACGCTCATAATTTCCCAAATCCAGGTCAACCTTTTCCAAATGAAATGAATGGGATATTAGTGTCACTTTCAAGAGAAATAATTATTCATAGACAAAGATCAAGATTAGGAAGAAAGATGGGAGGAAAAACAAAAATTACATACAGTGCCAATATAGAAGAAGAGCTCAATAGTTTTTATTTTTCTTTTTCTTTTCTTTTTCTTTTTTGATAAAGAAAAAGCTCAACATACAATCCCAGCTCTACATTCTATATTATGAAGGAAACAGCTGTAAAGATCCTAAAGTTTTTTATATAGCTCAAATACATGAACAATACCAATAAAAGCATAGCATTGGCCTTTGGGATCATAAGAACAATATAACCAGAAGAACCCAATCATGATGAGTTTTTGTGTACCCTCTATCCACGGTTTCCATCCCATTGCATGATCGACAATGGCCACTACTTGGCTTCCACGAGGGTAGACCACAATACCGCACTATACTTGGTCCAATATGGTCCACACAGAGACACACTTCTTGACAATGGAGGCACACCTCATTTTTCATTTTTTTTGGTAATATCAATTCAAGGTTTTAAACATTACTCGGCTACTTATATGAGCACCACTGCCTAGGGGATCCTCTAAATGTGAGTATGTTGCATACCATATCACCAGGGATAGGTGACTTTGTGGTGCCTCTATTGGCCATAGAAAAAGCCCAAATGGATCTTTATTTAGGATCACTCTGAATAACTTTCCCATGGGATAATTATCAATAACGATTAACATTACAATGTAAGCGAATCACTAGTGTTTAACCAACCTCATGCGCACTAAAAACATGTTTTGGAAGAAGACTTCTATCAGAATCAATTAGTTAATCTGCCAAATGCCTTCATTCCATATTGTTTAAATACAACTAAATAGATGAAAGAAAACAAACCTCCCCACCATCATCAAGGACAAAAACCTCCCCATGCTCAAAAGGTGACATAGTCCCAGCATCCGTGTTCAAGTACGGATCTAACATTCATTTAAAGCAAAGCATAATCAGAGAAGTAGTTGAATCCTAATTAAATAAATACAGGAATAAAACTTGAAAGACGCACAAAATGGGCCATGTTGAACCAGATACAAGCAACCATGATCCAAACTGAAATATACGAAAGAAGTTAAAAAGAGCCAGAAAATTATCCATTGAGATCTATTAAAATGAGAAGCCATTTAGCTCTTTTTTTTTAGGCCTACATTTACGAACCCACCCACCCCTTTTTCTTTTTTGCTCCATGTACACTTATGTGCCCCCACACCCAATTCTGACCTCATTCTACTGACATCCTACAGATCACTACATCTATGGCATCTAGAACCATATTTCAGATATTTTCCCTACTTTGTCCATGTCAACAAACAATTTAAAATGCCTCAGATTTTCCAAAACAGATCTAACTCAAATGGCAATATTTCGAAGCACTTCTTTTTACACTATTTCAGAGACCCAAGGGATCTATGGACTAGTAAAATACGAGAGTTCCAATCCTAGCAGCAAAAGGAGGGAAATGGCTACTGAATTTAAAGGAGAGAACAGGATTCCATACTCGATCTCATATGTAATCCAGAATTCTGTTGAAACTTGTATTTGATGGAAGTCGTGTCCACAGATTGGAGTGAGATTTTTTGTATCTTCAGAGGTTCAAACAATGATATAGGGGGAGTGATCCATTCAAGTCGAAATTTGGCAGCCCCCCATCGATGCATAACCTTTTGAACCAACCAATGGTCAAAGGCCCCACAAAAAATGGTCTCCATGAGATGTCACTAACTATCTAAATTGATTATTTTTAGCTAAGCTCATCTATCTAAATATTCTGAGAGACCAAGTAAAAAATAATCCCAGAAAACAGTATAAAAACCAGAAATTTCAATTAAATCATTTACTGGAAACACATGAGCCAAGTGAGAACCATTCTAAGAATAAAACATCTGAACTAACAGAGAACAGAAGAGAATAAGAGGCTATAAATATGAAAAAAAAAAAAAAATTGAAAGACTGATAACAAAGCAGAAGAAGAATCAATTAAAACCGAAAGAAGGACCTATTTTAATGGAAGTGACGCGAAGACCGCAGGCTTTGAGGACGACGCCGATGCTGCTCGCCGTGACGCCTTTTCCGAGGCCGCTCACCACACCTCCGGTCACCAAAACGTACTTCATTTCCCACTTCTTCTGACAAGATGTTTGTGAAAATGTCTGAGAGAGGAGATTCAGAAAGTTAAGAGATTGTTGCAGACGGACTGTTTGCGTTTATGCCAAAGAAAGCGGGAAAAGAGGTCGAGAAGGAGAAGGCGGCTGCGACTTGAGTCAGTTTCAGGCCTCGAAGCGGTTTCAATTTTCAAGTCTCGAGGACAGTAGACAATTAAAAGTGGAATATTCCGAGACAAGTCCCGTATTGTTTGTTTAATGTCAAAAAACTCCATTCTTTATATTAAAATAAGTCTTAAATTTTATATACTTAGCGGAAAAAAAAACCTACCTCATTGATGGCACTGCCTCTGAACCAATACAAAAAAAAAACCCTAGCTCTATCCTTCTAAAGAGGCAAAAAAATCATCTAAAAATAAGAAAAAATATTTAAAATAATATTTATTGAGTTGCATGAATTTGCCTCAATTTTATCATATTATTATATAAAAAAATATAAAAATAGATTTTATGATTAAAATTTATAATTTAACCAAGATTCTTTTATATTAGTATCTAAACATGAAAAAATTATATATAAAAATTTGTGAATAAAATAAAATTATTCTTTGAAAAATGTTGACCAAGGTTGCTTTTGCAAAGTGCATGCTTTTTACTAGTTTAGATATAAAAGAAGGGTTTAAGATGTCCATTAAATAAATCTCTGATCATTTGCTCAGTGAATGACTTTGATTTGCTTCTATATTTTTTATCCAATAAAAGCTAAAAGAATAGAAAAAGAGATCATAAGATGAGATTTTATGAGTTCGAAATATTTAGTTAAAAAAATCGTCAAAAAAATGCTAAAAAAAGAGATTTTGAGATGGAAATTGGAAAATTTGAAGGATTTAGTTCAAGTTATCATGTTATTGTTTAGAAATAGAGAAAAATCATGGATTTTTTTTTCTAAAATATATTAAAAGTGATTTAAGATTGATTTTGAAAAACATGACTAAAATTCTTTTATATAAGCATAAAAAAATAGAAAACTTTGTAAAAAAAAAAAAAAGTGAATTAAAAATAAATTATGTTATAAAATTCTAATTAAGTTCGATTGGGTGAAAGGTATGCCTCCTCCTACTTCCTCAAGGAGTGTAATTGAAGCAAGAAATTATCCATTACAAACCAAATGACTAATTCTTTGAGATTATATTTATACTATTTTTCCTTGTCATATTTAATATCTTCATAAATTATAATTTTACTTATTTAGATCTATTTCGAGATACACTAACACTTGGATTAAGCTTATGAGATTTGGACAATTTGAACATTCTAATTATTTAAATCATACTTATCTTCATAAAACTTTCATTTAGAATTTAACCTACTCCTTTTCTATTAATATTTTAATAGAAATGAGTCCAAATTTTAGTTCATTTTGACCGTTATTTTATATCATATTATCTTTTACTTTTTAAAAAGTGTGAAATTTAAAACGACTAATATTTCAGTTGATTTTTTTTTTTTTTTTAACACTGGTTAAGTTAAACTTCTTCCACTGACATTGAAATCTTACTCTAGAAGCGAAGTGAAAATTATAGGATTTAAGTTTAATTCATTGGGTTTACTTTTGATTAGTGGCTAATACTTTACATGAGAATATATCATCAATAATTAGGAATAAAATAATTATTATGATATCACACTGAATTAGCAGAAGCATCAAATGATTCCTCCAAGTTGCAAAAGAAGGTGGTTCTAATGACACGTGGCACATGTAAATGGGGATTGAAGAGGTGGGACCCAACATCGATGCCCACTAGCCAAGAATCACGCAGTAGAAATGATAGAAGTAGAACAATCTGTCCATAGGGGCGATTTCTAGTTTTCAACAAATTCTGTTGGCTGCAACTCAAATTTGTTCGATTTTTAAAATTACACGTAACTCTCTAGGGCTGCAACTCGGGTGGAGTTTTGACCTGATTCAAGAAATCATGTGGGTCGGGTCAAGAATTTTGGATCAACGTGCTGAGTCGAGTTGAGAAATAAAAACCCGCATGAAATTTAGGTCGGGTCGGGTCGGGTTGAGGATTTTACAAGTTAACCCGACCAAATCCGATTAAAATGGGTTCATAATTCGGGTTGATTCGGATTAGAATTCGGATTAGGTCGGATCCCTAGTAGAGTACAAAAATTAAATTTTGTTGCACGAAAAAGTCTTATTTTAAATTTGAACAAGATCAAGCCCCTCTCAACACAAAAGGGTCATTCCTCTTAATTATGTACTGACGTGTGTAGATTGGAAGGTTTACACATACCTCAAAAATTAGTCGAAACGCTTAAAAAATTCAGTAGAACATTTGAATACTTGATCTTAAAAAAAAAATCTACGTTGAACCTTCTATGCTCTATTGATAATTGCTCTCTATTTTCTATCAGCAACTGAAAAATTGTAATAAACGTAAAATTTTATTTAATTTATTAAACTTGGAATCCATCATTGGTTAAACGTAGTTTAATAAAGTAATAATATGCTATTGGTGAGATGAGCTTCAGAAAACAATTGAAGCCACCACGTCAGAATCATGTTTTAAGACATGAATACAAAAGTCCTCTTAATTGAATGTGACCCATATCAGAAATAATACCTAACATCCCCATTTCATATCATTTTAGTCATTATCTGTTATATGTCAGCATCATCCTCCCTCTCCTTTTGTGGCCTATGATCATTGGTCCAATAGTAATAATCTAAGATCTAAAGGTTTAAAAATGCCACGTATTAATGTCATTTTAGCTTTGTAAAAATCTAATATCGAACTCATTTTTCCAATTTAGTTGTCCCATTTATATTGGAGTAATATAAAGTGTGTTGAAATGGATGAAAATCACTTCAGTTGTATGGTTGTTTAAAGTCAAATCCAAATTTTGTAAAACATACAAATATTTGAAATGATACAACTAAAATAGGACGGAATGAGTATTATAGAATATATCAATAAACGAATAATTTAGAAAATATATGATTATAATATTACAAGACTAAAGGACAACAAAACACCCACATGAGACCTACTAGACTGAAACAAACTTAACTAAATCACGTCTCAATTTTCTAAAATAGAGACATACTTATTCAGCCAAAGTTTGAAAGTTTGAAGAAATCTTACGAATGGGAAAAGAATTATATGATATAACCATCTTTTGAAGGTCAAAGGTAAAGCCTCTCAATCTACACAAGTAGAAGCCAACTCCTCAGTCAGAGATTTAAAAATCGATTTTTTAAACATTTATATATTGCTTGATATCTCATATATATCACCGATATCGGCCGATATTTAAAGTTTTAATTAATTAAAAAAAAATTAGATGAGAAAATTTCTGAGACGAGACAGAGATTTGAATCCCTGCCCTCAGTGTTGAGGTAACATAACATCGAGCGCAATATCTTCAAGACGATTTAAATGTCGGCTTTTGGACATTTGTATCTTCAAGTCAATATAACATAATTATTCATAACAAGAGGCTTGAAACCCAATCGTTCCTGTTTAAATTACTGCAATGAGTAGAAAGAGTAGAAACTATGTAGAGAATCACCAAACAAACTTCTAATCATTTGGCATTTCATTCATGTTCATGAGCTTTATTTCTTATCAAATTCCAATTCAACAATCTAAAAACTTGGCGTTTCCAAATCTAGCAGAAGTGTATTTCTAACTTCAACTCCAGCAAAATTGACTCTCTCTCTCTCTCTCTCTCATATATATTATTACACATCATTACAGTTTAGATCACTGTTACTTTACCCAAAAAAGGAAGCAGAGCGTAAGCAACGACCTTTGCATTATTGGTAGAAGACACCTTCCTTGCTTATGACCTCACCAATACGATAAGCTGGGTACCCTCCATGCAGTTCTCCAAGTATTTTGGTTGATGCCTCAGGGCTTACAACAAGGACCATCCCGATACCCATATTGAAGGTCCGCCTCATTTCTGCATCTTCAATTTTTCCAGCCTGCAGGGCAACATTATCAAAATTATGAAATTGTGATATTTTTCTTCAAGATGTTCATAACCATGCATGACACATTTGCAAGCATTTGATGTTATCTACGTGTTTATGATGGAACAGACCGGATAAAATATGTGAGTTTCCAAAACTAGGAAGTGGGAACATATTAACTGGCACAACAGATTCAATTCAAAAGGTGCCAAAATGGTATGGCCATGTCAAGCATGGAGCATTAGTTGGGTAGGGTCACATGTCATAGCCCCAGTCCATCTATTACAGACCAATAGTTGACTCATACGTAAGGATCTGATGGCTAAGCAAGTCCAGAATTTGGAGGTTGTGCCAAGCCCTGAGTTTTAGGTATCGACTCACCAAAATATCAGCACCAAAAACATTTTTTCACTTCAAAGTTGGCCTTAAAAAGTGAAAAAAAAATAAAAAATAAACAAGTAGCACCCCATCTTATCAGACATATCAATCAATATTTTGGTCCATAAAGTGCCTATACCAAATGTTCTACCAACAATGCATAAACGATTACCGAGTTATTCAGTTCAGTATGTGAAAAATACAACAAAATCAGCAAATTTGGTCAATATTTGAATCTCAAACTAAGGCCCAGAATTTCAACCATTTTCAGTTGAATGGAGGTTCACCACTTCAAAATAAATGAAAATAAGATGTGAAAATAACACTAGTAGAAAATAATATACTCGTTTTTTCCTCTAAATAATTGACAATCATATTGATATTTCAATTAGGTTTTAAGAGGAGAAAGTTGTTTCAATATTTTACTATTTTAGTCATCTTATTGATATTTCAATTAGGTTTTAAGAGGAGAAAGGTGTTTTGATGTTTTAGTCATCTTAGAAAACCATATTAAAAGGCACTTGAAAAGCTGATGAGAATGGGTACAACTGTCCGACAAGGGTGAAAGTGTCTATAAGCGTCGAACATAGGTACATCACACATCTTGAAGTGCCTGCACAACACACCTCCACACCCATTCTATGCCTTGCCTAGCTCCAAGGCAGCCTCAACTTAATTAAGCCTAGTTTTTTTCTAAAAAGAGGTAACAAAGATAAAATTTATTAAAATGCAAGTACAACTAGAAAAAAGGATCCAAGAGACATGGACCCAAGATAAAAAGAGAGTGAGACACTGTAGATACAAAAGCTCAGACTGCCGGAACAACTCAAACCAAAAAAGCTCCAGATTCTGCCTCAATCTCTCTACATATATGCTACAAGTGATAGACTCCGTTAAGTATTGAGTTAAATCTGGCCTTTAAGAAGAAGCTTGCTATGGCGTTGACCGTTTGCTAACCTGTGAAAAGTGTAACTCCTGATCCAAGCACAAGTTTTGTATTTCCCTAACTAATGTTATCAGTTTCCAAGAGGGACCCTTTTTCCATTTTGCCCATTTGATTGCATTCACTGAGTCCCCTTCTACAACTAACTTCCCTTGACCATAGGACCTCCATAAATTCAGCGCCCTCCTAATTGCTACGAGCCCAGTCTTATTAGAGTCCCTCACTCCTACCGATTCAGAGAACACCAAGAGGGAAAACCTCTCGAGTCCCGCAAGATCCCACCTATACCGTTGGACCAGGCTTACCTAAAGCAGCACCGTCGACATTGTTCAGAGGGACCAGATTTCCGATGGTTTTAATTAAACCTAGTTTTTTTGAAAGATCTTTTTATAAAGGACCTTAAAAAAATTTCTTGTAATAACTAGCAAGTACTATATTAACGTCAAGTAGCTTTTTTTTTTTTGGAGAAGTATATTAACGTCAAGTAGTTGCTAGTAATATTTAACCAGAAACACTAATTAATACATAATATACATGAAATATGTATATAATTCATAATTATATAATGTGTTTGGAAGATTTTTTGAAGGTTTTATTCT
The DNA here is from genome assembly GCA_022113865.1 of Chimonanthus praecox. Taxonomy (NCBI): domain Eukaryota; kingdom Viridiplantae; phylum Streptophyta; class Magnoliopsida; order Laurales; family Calycanthaceae; genus Chimonanthus; species Chimonanthus praecox. The sequence goes on along the minus strand of CM039093.1, from coordinate 2,014,235 downwards.
TTACATTTGTTTGGAAGCTTAATTGCCAATATATTTTAATGTTTTAGATGAGCAACATTATATTTTGTTGATGTTGATAGAATAAGAATAAAATTCAACAAGTCTCCACATATTTTGCCAGAATCTAAAATTCTGTGCTTGGCAAAATTAAGCTCACGCCAAGACATGCGCTTGTATCTTAGGCTCTTGGACCCCTTTACACCTTGATCACACACTGGCTCAACTACCATGGTTAAAAACGACCCAGAGACAAAACAAAAGGCAGCCTAACAAGCTGACTGCTACAAACCTGAAAGACAACACATGGACCAACCCCTCATTACAAGCTCATCATTTAAACCAGCACTGTCCTTAGCCAACCCATCTGCCTCGCTGTTTGCAGACCTAACCACATGAGAGATGATAGAACCTTTGTTTCTATCTGTGTCTGATCTCCTCGACTTTGTCTAGCATTTTCCATGGACATTTGATCCCTTTAGCTGATTGAATGATAACAAATGAGTCATCCTCAGATACCATCTTGAGCTCCAACATGTTCCATCTCCTCAGAGACACCAAAATGAAGTGGACTGTGACGTATTTCGAATTGAATGTGAATTGGTTCTGGCCATTTGAATGTGGACCACTACCATAATTTTCATTCAAATGCCATTGAAGGACAATAGTTGAATGGCCGGAATTATCAATCAAAGTGTGAGTGCTGGAAGTCTTGACATGGGTGCAAGGTGTCAGTCAGCAAAAAAAAAAAAACGGGACAGGACTAAGCACCATATTTAAACAAATTTAAATTTAAATCTCATTTCACATGACCTTTCAGAAAAAAAAATCTTAGTTTAAATGAACATAAGATGTGAAATCAACACTAATACAAAATAATGTAGTAATTTTACTCTAAACAATCAAGTGATATACATATCAATATTTTAATTAAGTTTCAAGCAGAGAAAGATATAGTGATATTTTAGTCATCAACAAAGTAAAAAATACTCGAAGAGTAAAAAAAAAAAAACTATTAGAGTCCATGAAGAATCCATTAAAAGTCTGACATGGGTGCCAGAAACCAAAAAGTTATTCGATTCCCACTCCACCCCAAAGGGCCACTACCCATAGAGGTTTACCCAGTGTGTGTGGGTAGGGACGCTTGCACATGCCCAAAGGATTAGTCGGGTGTTCTAAGAGGCTTGGACACCTTGGTCATCAAAAAAAAAAAAAGTAACCAAAAGGGTTGTGTCCAAGATATGCATCACATATTTTGAAGTGTCTATGCAACACAGGCCGCACCACATCTACAAGGGTTTAAACATGCAAGAGATTATCTGCCAGAGATCCAGAATGCATTTCCAAATGACACCCAACGTGTTTTAGCAAAATACTTAAAAATGATGTATGTGCCTAGAATAGGTTGCACATAAAGTCACTATTATTATACTTTGACGTTTGGTCTACCTTACAAAAACGTGATTTCAGAAATAAAATGGATCTTTACCTCTTGTATCCATTTGAAAAGTGCAGGAACTTCCCATGAATCTACATAGATGGTAGCTCCAAGGCCTTCAGGAAAGACTCTAGGTATATTATCTGTAAATCCACCACCTGTGATGTGGGCTATCCCTTTAACACCACCCCTGCTAATAATATCAAGAACCTGTATGGTGAAGAAAAGGTAGGTAAGTCTAACAACCATGCACCAAATTTTGTTCAAGTAAAAGATATAAAGGTTGTCGTTGCATCTATGGGATGACCTGCTTAACATATATCACAGTTGGAGCCATCAGAGCCTCACCCAATGTGATTGGCTTACTACTGCTTCCAAGAAGCTGGTCTTTCAAAGAAAGGCTACTCTGTGCCAGAACCCTATGCAAAGTTTACAGAAATCATTTAATTGAACTTGATAGAAATTGAAAATGAATTTGGAAAGAAAACAAGTAACCTAAGCCTTGAAAAATGTATGATTTGTGTGTACTTCCAGGGGTAATCTGATCAGCAGTCAAGGCAGTAATCTGATCACTACAACAGTCCAAATCACCAAATAATGGCGCCAGATGTTCAAAAAATAGGTGCCTCTATAAACATACATTTCTTGAATCCCAAGAAGTGGAAGCCAACCCCCAATAACATTCATGAGTATCACTGATGCACTGGAGGTCATGAACAACCATAAATAGTCACCAAAAAAAGGACACCAACTTAAGACCACTAGACTGAAGGAATCATTTATTTTGAATGTGTGTGTGTGTGTGTGTGTGTAAAGTGTCTAATAAAAAATTGTCTTAGAGCAACAAATGACCTTCTAACAAGAGAGAACCCATTAGAATGGACTCCACTAGATGGAAGACCAATGAGGACATCTCCTGCTACAATGCTTTTCCCATCAATGACTGAATCCTTCTTCACAATGCCAACTGCAAAACCACTGAGATCATATTCTCCTTCAGCATAGAAACCTGGCATTTCTGCTGTCTGCAAAACACAGTAGTTTGAAGTACAATATTCAACTTGAGGATATCCTAAAGGAGAAACCGTGCATGCACATACATCTGTACATACACAGCAGCCATTAGCTAAGGAAAATAGATTTTTCAGTATATACTCAAAAAGCTTGCCCAGTAAACAAATTTTATAGTAAAAGGTTTTTTTTTTAACTCTCTTTTCTTTTCGTACCACAGATCAACATCAACACTTGGAGCCCATAAGCACTGGGGCAAGAAAACAATATCCAATGTAAAACAGTCTCCAATTTCATGCAATACCAATCTGTTCTTCTGAAACCCTAAAAACATTTTAAACTTGGAGGACACCCACAAGGTATACCAATGTAAGTAGGGAAAAAATGACAGGAAAATTTCAGTGCCAAAGCTGTGAATCTGATTACTGAGAGAAACAAGGAAAGAGGAGGAAAATTAAGTATGAAGTAAGATTTGAACAGGCTTACAACCTACTTGGCACAAAAACTGAGTCTAGAAAGAAATTAGAGCCATTGACTTCGAGATGAATGAATCCCAATGATTTGATGAAATGTATTCGTTGTCAACTCAATATAGTGAAGTATAACATTTTTCTTCTGTCCAAGGTTTCAATAATTTTATCAGGCTTCCATGCAGGGCCACAAGTCAGATGATTTTTCTAAAAAATGCCTACAGGAGGAAGTAATCCCTCTCAAAATTGACCCACATATCAAACAGGTCTTCCTTTTTTTTCATTCTTTTTATAAAGATATGGAAAAAGAAAACCCTATTATATTTTCTTTAATTTGCCATCTCAACCCAATTAAAAGCCAAATCAGAAGATCAACAGAGGGGCTGTTTGGTGGCAGAGGCATATGCATCACTATCACCAATATCTAGAAAAACCATGCGAGTTTTAAGCATTCCTGACAAGCCTTGATGTATACAAGGTGGATCTTCGAAGGAGAAAAATAAACATGGAATGGTGCGAACATAAGAAAAGTCTAGTCCAGAATTCCAGATAACAGAAATGAAAGCAAACATGGTTCTGCTAAATCCTGCATGAAAGTGAAGTGTTAGAAAACTACTTCTTTGTTCAAAGACACAGATAATCAATCAACCTTTGAAGCTCTTTGCTTTTGTATGTCTAATCAAACATGTGGAAAGTCAATTCATTAGTTTCCTTTCATATGACAAGCCAAACTGAAAATCCAGAACCTTGGCCTATGAAAAATAGACAAATATAGTCCAACATGTTTATGTAAAAAGAGCTTAAAAATGACATAGACAGGATAAATGGCATAGATGATGATGACGATGACATTTATTTTAAAAAATAAAAAAAAGTTCTACTCAGACAACAATCAAGCAGTAAAGTTTAATCAACATCATCATCATTAGCCATTATCCCATCTATTTGGAATTGACTTTTCGAGTTCTACCTTTCCATTTAACCCTGTTATAAACCATAATTTCCCACAAGCAGTAACATGTCAAGATGCAAAAAACACTGAACCACGTGTCAATAATTGTCAGCCAGAAACTTAAAAAGTGCAGCTGCTTTAAAGAAAATTAGAATACCTCTCCACCTAAAAGAGCACAAGCAGACTGTTGGCATCCATCAACAATACCTTTTATAACCTGAATAACCAAAGCAAGAAATCACCAAACTGTTTTTCACCAGGGATAATCTTGTGTTATATCAATGATGCTCTAAGGAAGAAAAGATGAAAAATTGTTGCTTAAAGTTTAGAGAACAGAACCACATATCCCAACAATAGAAATCCATGACATTAAAAATAGCAACCTTTTCAGCAAGATCAACATCAAGGTGACTTGTGGCGAAGTAATCAAGGAAGAACAATGGCTTTGCTCCAGAAGTGACAATGTCATTGACACTCATAGCCACCTGGAAAGATGCAACATCAACTTATAGTCAATTTCAAAATGCAATACTGTAGAATACATGAGACAATTACCAAAATAAAAGATGATTAACAAGACCAACTTAGGTTTATACCAGATCAATTCCAATGGTCTCATGAATTCCCGTTTCAAAAGCAAGCTTGAGTTTAGTTCCGACACCATCTGTACCAGCAACAAGGTATGAATCCCCTGTTTGTCATAAATGGAGAAGAGCATCAACCTCTCAGTTATATGTGATAATCTATATAGCTGCATTGACCTTCCTAAAAATAAATTCACATTGTATCTAAATCAATAAAAGGCTTAAGCTCAAATCTACTCACAGTTATACCAAATAGAGAATATGCTGTTTGTACATTTAGCACAACTAGAAGTTGGAGATCAGGATCTATTTCTCTGATAAGAAATTTATGTCGCAAAGTTTCTATTGGTAGTTAGGCCACAAAGTCCAAGGGCAAACATTCTTTAAGCAACAACAAAAGTTTGCTGGAAGTAAACAATGACCGTGACTACAATTCAAAAATGTAGTGGTGAGAATGTATTTTATGATTCCTAAGAAAATATATTTTGTCATAATCAGAATAAAACCTCAGATAACTCACTAGAGGCTCGGGAAACAAAGAGAAGATGTGTACGAATGAGATATCCAGCAACAAGAAAAAGGAAAAGGATTGAATAGAGGAACTCCCAATTGTAGCACAACCCACAAATGACTGGGTTCGAACGCCAGTGGCAGCTTCATCAGATTCATGACTTCATAAAGAGGGAGAAGTTGGCTTCCCTGACTAGGATGTACTAATATGTTACACGAGCTCGTCATGCATTACTGTGATGTTTCTGCTATGTGCACCTCGGTTAGATTCCTGTCTTCATTGGGTTACATGTTGGTGGAGAGATTTTTCTCAATAGGTGTATTTATGGGTGTGCATGGATGCCCAAATACAATAGACACAACTTTGCATGTGGCAATGTCATCCTTAATTTTTGCACACTGGAGTGCAATCTATGCTTTACTAAACTTAGACAGATCTCAACATTAGTGGTATCGTTTTATAAACTTCTTTCAACAGCCAAACCAAATAGAAAGCAGGATCTACTAGTCTGGAAGATCCAATATTCTCATCAGAAAGATACAGCTGACTTGGATGTGAAGTACAAACACAATACTCCTCTTTATAAAAACAGAATGGGAGATTGACAGAATAATAATACAAGAGATTAACTGTAGAAATATGAAATCTTGGTGTTATAACCAAGACTAACTTTCATTATTTCACCTTCTTTTTACTCAAATGACACATCAAACAGGACTTGACTTTCAAAAATAGGAGTTTGAAAGAAAGAATGACACTTCTAATACATTCCTGTGTGCATTGAAAATGGGGAGAGAAAGATATCTAAGTTTCTCTGAGTATTCCACCTTAGAAATATTTTAGCAGTTCACTTTTTTACTCAAATGATGTATCAAAGTTTCTTTCAGCAATTCACTTTTTTACTCGAATGATGTATCAAAGTTTCTTTCAGTAATTCACTTTTTTACTCAAATGACAAATCAGACAAGGTCGTACTTCAGAAACAAACATTAGAAATAGCACACCATTTCTAATGCATTCCCATGTGCACTAAAAATGGAGTGAAAGATTTCTAATTTTCTTTGAGTAACTCACCTTTATTTTACTTAGATGACATATCAAACATGGTCAGACTTGGACATTTATGATAGCACACCAATTCTAAAAGAAATTATCCATCGTTTACCAGAAGACTGGCTTTTGATTAAGTCCCTATTACACCATGTTTCCACCTCGCACTCATTTTTTTCTTTTGAAATGGAACTACCCGATACTCATTTCATCGTACCCAATTTGAATCACTTTCAGATACACTCGCCATTGAACTAAAGCTCAAATCATTTGGATGGTTAAATTTATGTAACCATTAAAACCATACGTAGAATGATTTGTTCAAACTGAGTCGTTCTTGTCATCTAAAATAAGCTTTATGTAAAGTAAGTCATCCAGTTCAATAGAAACTAGTTCACAGTGGACAATTTCTCCCACATTTAATACATTTCAAAGTGCACTGAAAGATAAGAAGAGAAAGGTTTCTAAATTTTCCTTTAAGTAGTTCAATTACTTTTCACTTTAATGATGTATCAAATACAGATAACACGCCACTCTCCTAATACTACTACTGAATGTATTTAAAAAAATGGGAGAGAAACATGAGCACCCACCCAAAGGGAAAAGACCTCCAAAGCCTCCGATTCCGGGAGCCATCTTGGCAATCCTACGAACTAGCTCGGACCCGGCATCTATGTCGACGCCGGCATCCTTGTACGTAAGGCCGCCACCGCCACCAACAGATTCTCGATTCGAGCATGCTATTTCGGAGGTTCTCGTTGATTTGCTGATTGGTATAGCTTCCAGTGTTGTTGGGGATTTTTGGGAGAAGCAATGGACGAGAGAGGGTTTAAGAAATATGGTTTTCCGTAATGAGGGCTTTGGAGGAATGGAGGCGGAAGCTCCATCAAAGAGCAGGGCCGTCGCTACCGAACTCGTACTCATGGCGAGCGGCGAGTGAGAGCGAAACGGGAAAGGAGGGAATCCGTGAATGGCGTAAGGGTTCAGGACCGTTTTACAGAAGGGACACACTACGCTGAAATGACTGAGTCACTCGTGACTCGAGTTAAATTATACACATAATTTGATACCTATGGGCTTCAAAGTTCAAATGGAACACTTATAAAATATCTACTTTTTTTTTTCTTTACTTTGATTATTTTAATTACCAAACTGCTATCATCTAAAGCAATTATTCTATTTCAATAAAAATTGAGATGTACAAAATAAAACTTATCTACAGCAACTAGTTTTATGTTAAGAAAAATAAATAGTAACAATAGAGTTTTTTAACTATTAAATCTATTCATTTAAATTAAATAAATAAAACATTTTAAATAAAACTTTATTTTAAAATCATAACATTGTCAGATTTGAAAATAATGTTTCAAAAATTTCTAGTTGAGATAGAATAATAGAAACAAATTTAGTATTAAATACTTTAAAAGAGTTTAATACTCTATCTCAAGTAAAAAAGGTGTTGATACTTTTAAAATATCTTCAACAGATATCACAAGGATTGATGGTCAGGTTAGTTGATGTGTAGACGGTGACGTGTTAAGTTTAACTGGTTATAGATAATAAGAAACGGCTTCTTCTTGATGTAACTCATATTTGTTAATTGATAGATTTTAATATTTATAATTTTATAAATTTAAGAGATTAAAAGAAAATAGACTCAAATTAATATTTTTTTTTTATTTGTCATCGAAAGAATATTGAGATAGAGATATATTTATATAAGATACCCTTGAAATCTAATATACTCCAATTTTTTATGTAGTTGATTTCATTCCAATGTCTGCTAATCTAATGATTGTAACTCGATCTAGTTTGAATATTCATAAAAATAAAAAAATATATGGAATTTAAAATAAGAAATTTCTTTTTCCTTTTTCTTTTTTTATAACATTGGTATTCCCACCGTATATTGAAGATGAAACTAATATAATGAAGTCTGAAATCATATGCAAGTCTCGTCTATTAAGAACAATAATTTTTAAGAGCAATGCATGTTTTTTCTTATTGGAGAGAATCTGAAAAAATAAATATTAGTGCGTGACTATGGATTTTATTTATAGAGAAAGAGGAATACAAATATAATCAGTAAAATAATAAAAGGGGAAAAAAATAAATTTGGTTTTTGATGTTTGCCATCAGTCTCGTTCATGTATTAGAACGAGTAGCATGATCTATTTATTTTGTGATATATGTTGGTGTGCAACATGAAAACCAAATGGTTCATACTTCATAGATCTAAATGAACCGAACAGGTGTGCACCCTAAAGTAAACTAACTAGGCCCACCAAACAAATGAGTCAATAAACGATCAGCCCATTTCGACCCACTAAGTGGTCCACTGAACTTTAAATGGGCCCAATTAGAGATCCAACATATCCAAATAAACCCACTAAATGGGTCCATCTAAATCCAAACAGAACATTGAGTGATTGGCCAAAATGGGTCACTAAATGTTACCCATTTAACGGATCCACTCAAATCCACAGCAGAGAAATAGGCTCATGGGTAGTTCACTCTTGCTATAACCAAGTGGATGATGAAATATGAAATTTGTATTGATTGTTTTAATTATAGTATGATCGATTTGAGTTAATTATGAGACTTTTCTATTCAACTAAATATTTATATATTTCGTATCTAATTGAATTGGTACATAGATAAAATTAAAATATTGCCACCCTAATTATGTGGCATTGACTATGGCAAATCAACTCTTAGGTCTACTTTTTTCCATCCTCATTCTACCTCTCATGTATTTACTTTGATGTGTAGTTCAAATTGCTTCCCTCTTAAGAAAATAGAATATTGCGGGTTCGAACTTTTATTGTCTAATTTTGGTATGCTTTAAGAGTAGTGGGCTCATCAATGAGAATTTTACACTGGGTATTCTACAGTTTTCCACACATAAATTCCAAAAAAAAAAAATTACAAAAATAATGACATTTTTCAATAAATGAAAAGAATAGAAGATAAAATAAATAAAAATAATAATTCTTTTTTAATAAATCAAAGTATTTTAAGGATTATACTGCTTTAAAATTTGGTTTAAGTTTAACTGAGTTGAATCATATAATTTAATTTTTAAAACATGGAGAATAATTTCACTATTGAAATATTCTTCACCATATTATGTATTAAAATAATAGTTTCTATTATAATACTAAATTAACATCATTTATCCATAGCATGTGGTCAGTGTCAAGACTGAATGTGAACATTGAAGTCTGAAGTCCAAAGCTGTGGTGAAGTCATAAATGAGTCGACCAGGTCTTTAAGAACCATGGCAGTTAATGACTGTTGAGGTTGGTAGAAGAAGAAGAGCTAATAACATTACTTCCAACCCTTCCTGCAGGCCACATCTGACAGTTCTTATCACTGACACGTGCCTGGTTCTTGTCTGATTTATTCATATAATTAATAAATAAAACTAGCAACGGTCCTTTATTTCTCTCTCACCTTCTTTCTTTGACATTTTCGAAAGGGTGTGACTTGTTAGGACTTAGGACCCTATTGTTAATTTAAATCATTTGTTATTTTTTAGACACAATATTCATAAATAAAATTTTTAATCATTCAACAGCGAATCTAATAAATTAAAAAATGTAAGAAATATATGTATTTATAAATTTATATAATTTAAATTTTAAATATTTTAGAATTAAGCTTCATATATCTCAAATAATGATATATGAAGTTTTATATTCTCTTACAGTAATACTTTCATAAATTAAATTTTTTACCTATATTTATATTGTTCAAGTAGTTGGATATATGTAGTTTACATGGAAATCAGGACTTCGAATCTTTATAAAGACTAATCTTATATATAGTATTTACAGGTGATTTCGTGTCCTATAAATTTCATGAAAAAATTATATTAAAATCTATTATTCAATTATCTAACTTCTAATCATAGAGATGGACCCTACCATTAATGGTGTGCGCCCAAATGGCTAGATTATATTGGGTTACACACTAGCATTTATATTGGGTTTGTTTGTCCCTGGCTGATTTGGACCACCAATATTTTTTACCTCTTACCCACATTTATTTTACAGTCAAAAGTTCGTGGGTCATGACTTGGACCAACGGTCTGGATCGTATCTTTAATGGCATGTTAGGGATTGACAAGATAGATCCTCAAAAGGTACAACAAATGGATAAAAGTGAAGTACTGAGCTTTAATACAGTAACATGGGAAAGTGGAGGTGCCAATCGAGTCAGAACTTTATGGTATGAAAATTAATAATCAATTATTTTTTACCACTAATCTTGCGTAGCCGTCTTTATTCAGGTATTTTGTCTAACTCGATTTTACTGCATTTTAACATTTGAACTGGCTCAAACCCTTTGAATCAGCTCATCAGATCACTGACTTTTCTACTGCAGTATAAATCGGCTCAGTATTCAAATCACTGACCGACTTACTAAAATTTATCTAAGTGAGACTTTTTTTCATACAAAACAATAAATCGGATCACTGAAATCTTATCACTGACAGGCTCACTGAAATTTATTTAAGTGAGAATATTTTTTCATACAGAATAACAAATCGATCGCTGAAATCGGATCACTAACCAAATCACTGATCGGATCACTGATTTTTTTTAAATACTTTCGTACTGCAATGAAAGAGTAAAATAGATAATACCCTAAATCCTTATCTAATCACACAAAATGACTGTGAAAAGATCGCTGTCCTGATTTAATACAACCACTGCAAATCTTAATTTCATGTATCTGAAAAGGTCTTGCAATTTGCTTATGGGATGATTCATAATGCAGGCATGGTTGATTAGCAAGTTGATATGAGCAGTTAAGATAATTAATTTTTAGATTCTACTTTTTATTTTTAATGTTTACATGAATCCCCTATTCAAAATGATAAAAAAAAAAAAACTATTTTACTTTACATATTCAAAATAGAGTATTTTTTTAATAATTTTAAGTAAAAATGCCTCAAAAATAAAAATAATATATAAAATATCTTTACCATGAACCATTTATTCTATAATATATATAGATTTTTAATTGATAGAAACAATAATATCATAAATTAAAGAAAAAACCCAAGTTAAAAACCTACCTAAGTATCCCACTCTAAACATGTCTGATCTGGTTCAAGTCCTGTAGTTAACTAGTTTCAGGGATCAAAGGTAGCAGGTTCAAATCTGACGGTCACCTGTTGCTCATGGCTTGTGAGGAGGTATGTACATATGAAGTTTTATCTAATGCTTTTGTACTCGATAAAATGAGATCTCAAATTTCATTTTGTCATAAAAAAAAAGCTAACCAACATGAGTACAAGTGACTACAAACCTTCATAAAGTCATCGTGCAACTAAGATTTGAATAGTAGGTGATATTTAATATATCAATCTAACATTTTTGAGAAATCAGTTAATTTATCAATCAATATTTTTGAGAGAACAGTTGATTTAATATGAACAGTATCACCTGTTGTATTTAAATTCTCTAATATGACTGATATATCGGATGGTTTTTCTTTTCATTTCTAATAGTTAAAAATTATTTTTAACTGAAATTTCCCCTATTCTTGTATCTATTAAGAGACTTATAGAACCACAAGTTCTTATTGTCATTCAAACATAGTTCACATACCATCATTTAAATGAAAAAAAATCAAGAGTTAGTCTGAATTAACTTAGCTCAACCAAATTTCAAATCAAATGACTAGTAGTTTCTATTAAACTTTCTAAAAAAAAGAAATAAAGATAAAAAATAAAATACTCTATCATTTTTTTTTTAATTTACGTGTGAGAAACCGGGATACCCAGCATAAAACCCCTACGAGTGAGCTCACTATCCCTAGGGCACGGAAGACAACCAATTGAACTAATCGGTGAGTCAAAATAAATTTCTATTCATCAATTATTCAACAACCTAATTGTGAACACCCATATTACTGAATCAAAGTATTCATTGACTTTTTGATTGTGGCCTAATTTATGAACTACTAGTATTTGCTAAAATTCCCATATAATGATACCACATGTTTAGTAACTCAGTTAAATATTATTCAGTATAAGACCTAAACAAACAAAATAAAATGATTATGATAATAACTCTTTCTACCAATAATTCCTATAAATTACCCCGACAAACACACATGCCCCTCTAATACACTTACAAAAGAAACCCATTTTTATGAAAATTAAAAACAAGGAAATATGCCCTTGTCCTTGTGTGATGACTTATTTTAGATGTAGCTAGTTGGAGGAAAAATAATTTTTTTTTTTTAATTAGAAAAAAAATGTTTAATAGATTTCATCACATGTGTTATTTGATTTTTTTTTTTTTAATCTAAATGGAAATAGATACAAAAGATAATTCAATAGTATGTGATCTTGCCTTTAATGTTTACAACTTAGAATGTCTCTTATCCATAATGAACTTTAATGAATTTAATGGTGTAACCCATTATAGCAAAATTACAATTAAGTTCAGGTGTACAATGAACAGATTTTACGTGGGTTTATTCAGTTGATAAATCTAAATTGTTTAAAATATTTTATCTTTTCTATATTTAAATTTATCTTTGATTTATAACTATTTTTGATGCATCCTCACACTTAGGTAAAAAATATATATTTATCAAATTTATCTTAAAAATAAAAAATTATAGTGGATCAATGGGTCCCATTTTAAATAATTGAATAATACTCATAATTACCTGTCCCATCATATTCAAATAGTTTGATCTCAAGGTGAGTCTCACCGGCACCTGGGTCTCATTTTCAAATATGCTTCAAGATGATAATTTCCTAAGATAATGGCGCTCATTTCTTCTACCTTTTTTTTATGAATTAAAATTAGAAAATGGTTAACATATGGAACGATGGGACAATTCTCCTAATAATTCATAATTATTAGGAGTCCCAAGCATATCATATATTTCAAATTTACTCATGCTCATTCTTAATATCGAGTTAAAAAACGGTATGCATTTTAAATGGAGAGACTGTATATTTATCATGAGATGAGCTCTATATGATTGAATGAGATGGATTTTGACTCTGTAGATGATATAATCTTAATGAAACTCCTCTAACAACATTCATAATCATGTGAGATGGATCATGAAAAATCAATGATTTCACCTGTCAAAATTTTAAAGTTTAAAATCATAAAACTACTAATATTAAACGATTTTCAAAATTTAAATAATTAATGTCCTTGTCATTCTATACATGTTTAATAAAAAAGTACATGACTCACTTAATATTTAGATAGCAGCCTCTCAAGAAGGAAGAGTAAGGAAGTCTCTCTAGATTTTTCATACATTGCTTGGGCTTAAGCTTGGTCCAACATAGGCCTGGCCCGAAGTTTAGCTAGTTCCATCGAGAGGGCCAAATCTCGGCTGATATAAGAAATATCTCGAGTTTTGGACATCCGAGATATCTCGGCCATACAAGTGAGATCTCAGCTGATAAAGTAAATCTCGACTGAAATTTGGACAAAAAAATAGAGAAAAAAATAGTCCAGATCTCAGTCAAGACGCTGAGATCTCGGTCTCAGAGTTTTTTTTTTACCCCTGGTTCGATCTTTTAAGTCTCCCTCCTTACGTTCGTGGGCCGTCAGCTTGTTAGTATTCGAATCTAACGGATCGGCCCACTAATGGAGGGCCCATATCATGCCACGTGTTTAACTCCCACAGACCCACACGCACGCCCTCCACGCTTCTATAAAATTTGAAATCCGACCCTTTGTTTTTGTCTCTTGCAACTCTCCAGACCAATAGAGACGTTAACTTATCTTTTTCCCGTTTTCCTCACATTTCCACTATTTTTTTAATCTCCTTTAAAAAATTTCAAAGAAACCCAGAAATTTAACCGTCTTTCTGCTACTCTCCTCTCGTCTCCACTCCATTTATTTCTTCCAGCTACACTCCCTCTGTTTTCCTTCTCTGCAATTCCTCTTCTCCTCCCAAAATCCTCTCCAAAACCCTAAACCTAACCCCCAATCCCGCTCGATCTGTCTTCCTGACCACCTGCATTTGCCAAAGATCGGATCTTTTCAGCTTTCTGAAGGAGAAATTTCATGTACTCTTTCTTTTCCCACCCCCTTCTTTGAGATGATTAGTGTCTTGGAGGGTTTTGCTTCGTGATGTGAATTGATTGATGTGATCTGTTTGCTTTGCTTGGATCCGGTTTGGTTTTGACTTTACGCAACAGCGTTTGGTTGCATGGAAAGGGAAAGACAACCACAGTGCTTTCTTGGAAAGTAACTCATTTTTAACTAAAAACGGAATTGCATTTCGCCATTTTATTTGGCTAAAAATGGTTGTTTTTCCGGGAAAGTGTTAGTACTTTAACTTGGTCTCTTTTTTTTTGCAAGGAAGTATTTTACTATGGATGCGTCCAAATGGAGCTATAGTTTTGAGTTTTAGGTTTTGGATGTTATTAGATTTTTTATTTTTTTTGTATGCAACGTGGAATGTGGGGTTGATTCCAGCCGGCTGATTTTTTTCCTTTTTTTTTTCCCTTAAAAGTTTCTTTCTTTGACTCTTAACTTTTGGGTTTTGATTTAACTATCTGACTATGTGTTGATTTATATGTGGACTTTTAGATGCTGCAATTTGCGAAAATTAGGGTATCAGGGATTTTCTTTAGAATGAAAATGGTCCGTGGATTTGCATGTATATCGTTGCTTAAATATTGCTTTTGTTTTATATACTGTCAGAAATTTGGCTCTGATTAGACGCATGGAAAGGAAAATACTTTACTGAAAAATCCATCTTTTCCATAAAAAGCCAAAAATGTTTCTGTTTTTAGTTAATTTTTTGAAGGAAGTACAATCTTTCCATTCCTCGCAACAGGGCCTGTGGTTTTCCGATGAGAAACTCAGGGCATTGTCAGTTACTTCACTTCTATTAGGTTTTCACTCCTGAATTTATGTTGTTTTACAAATATCTGAATACTGATGATCGAGTTACTTCTGAAGGACAAGGAAAAATAAAAAGAGAAAATCTGAGGGATGTTATTGTTTCTTATCTTTTCTTTTTTTGAATTATGGTTTTCCTTTCCATTTGCCGAACCTTTGCTGTCAAAGATTTTAGGTGGATGTCTATGGCTGGCAGAATTTATGTCAATTCAACACAATTCAACTGGTTGGTGTCGTTCTATATACTCTGGTTCATTGTTTTTATGTAGGGCATATTTGTAGGTATTTGAAATTAGAAATGGAAGGGATATTTTCATTCACTTTGTGTTTGGAGATGCAAAGACAAAGGGTGTCTGCATTAAGTAGTTGGTAATCTTTTTAGCTTCCTGTTGTTAAGATTCTCCGTGGTTGTTTAGGTTCCAGCTGATACTTATTGTATGGAAAACACATCTAAATATGCCCTTGTTAAGATTCTCCGTGGTTGTTTAGGTTCCAGCTGATGCTGCTTTTGTATGGAAAACACATCTAAATATGCCCTTGTAAAATGTAATATTTTCTTAGCATTTGTTTGTTGAAATTCCAGATGCGCTTCTTGAAGCTGTATGGAAGTCCTGTTGCTGTTTTCCTATATTATGTTAAAATTGTTGTGACCTGGGTTTAAGAAAATGGGGTTAGAAAAGCGTGGCTCAAAGGGTGGAGTTGGTGGCTTACTTCATCTGTTTGATTGGAATGGAAAGTCACGGAAGAAGCTGTTATACAACAAGTTTGATTTACCAGGTATGTTCACCTTTGTCTTCATAAATATTGAAGACAAGGGAGCTATGATCCTCTCCCGTTTTTACTAGCTTAGCACTTGCTTCATTGCATTTTCATTTTGCTGGTACATATTCTGCAGAGGGCACCAAACAAGGAAAGAGAAGCGATGAGAATTTGCCGATGACACGGCTTTGTCTGGTGGGTGGCGTTTGCGTTATTCTATTTAAATATCTGATCCATTAATTACTTTATGATCTTTGTGATTGTGTGATGCTTATATCTATTTCCTCTTACATATCCATTTCTCAGATTGAGGAGGATGAGAATGGAGGAGTGTCAAGTACCAAAGGAAGTAGCGACTATAGTTGTGGTTCTTCAGTGACAGATGATGAAGGAAATGGAACTAGAGCCCCCGGAGTAGTAGCTCGGTTGATGGGCTTGGACTCCCTGCCTACTTCCACTGGTACCGAGCCCTATTCAACCCCATATTTTGATCCACGATCTCTTCGAGATGCCCACCAGGAAAAAGCCCATGAATTTCACAATGAATATCAAGTAATTTTTAACAGCCAACCTAACAGAGTTGAGGATTTTTCAAGGAGAAATGCAGAATCAAGGCCGCAGAAAGTACCCAACAGCCCAATCGAGAGGTTTCAATGTGAACCATTGCCACCTAAATCAGCTAAATCTCATCCAGTTACCCATCATAAGCTTTTGTCTCCTATCAAGAACCCTGGGTTCATTTCACCCAAAAATGCAGCTGATATAATGGAGGCAGCTGCAAAGATTTTAGAACCAGGATATCACACTGCTACCAAGGGAAAGTCTCTGTCTCTTGGGTCATCTTCCATTCCCGTTAAAGTTCGTAACTTGAAGGAGAATGTTGCAGCCTCACAGAGGCCATCAAGGCTTTCGGAAACATCAAGAAAGCCCGCTGAGTCTAATGCCATCAAGTATCTCAAAGGTCAGTCTTTGAACAAGAGCTGGAATGGTTCAGATGATACTCCCAATAACAATGTTTCTCCAAATTCAGAAGAAAACCATTCTATTGGCACAAGGAATAAGGGAAAATCGATATCTCTTGCCATCCAAGCCAAGGTCAATGTTCAGAGAAGGGAGGGTTTGAGCTCAAGTAGCAAGGGCCTGTTGATCCAGAAGGAAGAAGATGCATATAAATCAAACCAGTCATTGAAGAACCAACCCACTACTACAAAGAATAGGCAGTATAAACCATCTACTTCAAGTTCTTCTGGTGTGCTCAGGCAGAATAACCAGAAACAGAACTGTCCAACAAACAAAGGCAAGTTGCCTTCAAAACCTTCAGTTTCTAACCAGCAGGACGGAAAACTCCCATCTGGAGATGGCTCTTTTGGGAGGAATAAAAAAATTAATAAGGTCTCAGGAAGCTCCAAAGTAACCAAGAAAGAACCCTCGGAGATGGTTGATCTCGAAAGAGAAGCCCCAACATCCAGAACAAAGAATTTCCCACGAAAGAAACGAGCTATGAATGACGATTTGTATTCTGATAAAACTGGGATTGTTAGTACTAGTTTGGCAGACAGTTATGAGAAATCTGTCCAATCCCATGTGGCAATAAATGAGCACCTGAATTGGGCAGATGACAGAAGAAGGAAAGGCATGGATGTTGTTTCTTTTACATTTACCTCCCCTATGATAAAACCTGCGAGTGCATCTCGGTCCTCTGGTCAGATGGTAGAGAAACAGAATGCTACAAACTTCTGTTTTGTAGATTCTCATGGCGAGAGGGCAGCCACAGATGCAAAGGATAAAAGCCTATCATCATTAGGACTGAACGTGATAGGTGGTGATGCTTTGAGTGTCCTTTTGGAACAAAAGCTGAGAGAGTTAACATCTGGACTGGAGTCTTCATCCTGCTCTAATTCTGGCAAAACAGGGATGCTCGCTGCTTCTGCATCCATCATGGAAGATTTAACTTCTGCTCTTAATACTGTAAATGTCATCCCAAGAGAATTTGACAGGAAATCTCTCCCAAGGCATCAGAAGAATGAATTGCTTGGTGGGTTCAGTTATGGCTGCTCTACAACAAATGGACAGTTGCTTGAAATGGATCACAGGTTGCTGGTATGTAATATTTATCTATTCTTCCTCCCAATTATTATTATAGTGTTTTCTTTTTCCCGTTAACTTGGTGGTACCTGTTCTGAGGTTGGGATGCCACAACCTGTCATTTCAGGAATTGGTTATGGCTTGCTGAAATTAGTATTTCAAACAAAATATTGATGTTCTTCTAAAACAAGTGTATTTATACATAACTTCTCATAGTGAAGTTAGGTGCATTCTTAAAACTTAAATTAGCTGCATGCCTAATGTCATACCTAACTCTAGATACCTTTTTGCCTTAAGGGTGGACTTTCTCCTAAAGGCTAAAAACTTTAGAGAGCAAAGATTCGACCATGGTCGTGGCAGAACTCAAGTGACTTAAAAGTAGAAGAAATTGATGATATGACATTACATCTACTTACAATTTTTCTTGGACAAAAATTTACCAAACAATTTTGAGGAGAAACATTTCTCCTACATTCTCTAATCCAGACAGTCTCCTAGGGCCTTATGCCTTGATTGGGGTAATTGGATTAGGATCTTAATCACAACACAAATGTATTATGGAAGACTTAGCTCTTAATATTTGCACCTAAAGTGCACGTTACACCTTGAAAACTATATTATTTGCATTAGAATCTTCATTGGGTAAATGCATAAGACCTATATTAGGTGCCACCTTCTGCTTAGTGCTAGAGTTGTTGTGCCCAAAGTGCTCCTTCTGCATTGACTACCTTTCAGATTAGGACCGTAAACTGGAATTCTTGGGCTGTTGCAAACTTAGTAATTGATGTTTTCACACCTAAGTGTACCTTATGCCTTGACTACTATGGCATTTGGATTAGGATCTTAAACAGAAGACTGGGGCTTTAGATCTTGATATTTGGCTTGCAAAGATAAATGGATCCTGGCTCATTGATGATCCTAATAATGTTTAGGCAACTTAATGTTGCTGTCTTTCAGTGAAGAAGAAGTTCACTGCTTAGCAATTTGTGCCAATTCTGAATTCTTAATGCCATTAAACCAATTCCTAATACCTATAAACATGCTTTACAACTTTATGGATTCTCAATTGTTAGTGGTTATGAAGACAAATAAGGTTTTAGACTACATTAGGAAAGATGATGATTTGGTAGATCAATGTCCAGAAACTTGTACTGATTATGAATCATTAATATGGTTTCTTAGGTCAATATCTAGCAACTTTTACCAATTCTGAATCATTAATGCCATGAAATGGTTGGCCAACCAGTACCAATTATGTATATCTTACTGTCATTCAACATTGCTGAATCCGTGAGTTGGGCCATAATGCAAGAAGAATAAAATGGTTAAGAAAGTGGTACCAATTCTGAATAAGTAGTGCCTATGAAATGGTTGTATGCTAGTTACCTCAAATACTTAAAAAAAAGAAGAAGAAATGTCTGCTTTCATTCTTTCAGCTGAATTGTGACTTCTTTTTTCTCACCAGTTCTAGTGGAGGAACTGATCGCCTCTTATAATTTGCATGTCAAATGCCAAACTGGGCCTTTTATCATCTCAATATATCACCTGGCACTACTTGCCAAAGTGGTGGAATTGATTGGTACTGTCAATTTACAGGCATCCTGATAAATGTCACTCAGGATTCTTACCATAATGGCTGTTTGTCATTTCCTTTGGAACTAGTACTGAAAGAAGTTTCAGTGGATTGCGTTTCTAAACTTGCATGCTGAAATCAAATGAATTCTCCGCGTGTACTTCATTGATGTCCTTCCTGCTAGAAAATGTGTATTACCACAAACGAGTGAAAAGAAGGGTCAGCAAAGCATCTTGTGCTGATACCATTGCTGCAAGCTTAGGTACTTAAAAGGAGACATTTTTTCACTGCAATTCAATATGGAGGAAAGGCAGAAAAGACCCCTAAGCACAAGTCCGATGTACTGCTTGCTACTATGACCATTTCTCCTCAGTTTACCAAGTTCTTTCACTTTTCCAAAGTAAATCTTGGCCTCCACATTTTGAGTCTGAAGTTAGTTTACAAAGTTCCTTCAGTTTTCCAAGTAGACCTTGGAGTATTATGACATCACATTTATCATCAGAGTAAAAGGCCCTTAAAGGGAAAGGGCAACCTAGTGTATTTGTCAAGCATACTGCTTGCAGCTTTCCTTAGTTTACCAAGTTTCTTACAAGTTTGCCAAGCAAACCTCTGCTTCCATCTTTTGAGTCTGAAGGTACCACTGGAGTTCATATTATGACATGTTTCCAAGAAATCATATTATGACATCATATTTATCATCAGAGTAAAAGGCCCTTAAAGGGCAACCTAGTGTATTTGTCAAGCATACTGCTTACAGCTTTCCTTAGTTTACCAAGTTTCTTACAGGTTTGCCAAGCAAACCTTTGCTTCCATCTTTTGAGTCTGAAGGTACCACTGGAGTTCATAATGATGCATGTCTTGATTCGCTGCCATTTGATCAAGTGATGGAATGTGAAGAAGATAACGACATTGTACCTCAGTTCTAAGAAGAAATGCCCATTTAAAGCAATGATCAACTATGACCACTCATACTGGTTGCATATTTAATATTTTGAATTATTATTTGGTGGCAGCAGAAACAATAATTTGTTTTGTTCTATTTGATCCAGTGATGGAATGTATGCAAATAATGACATTGTATCTCAGTTCTAAGAAGGAATGCCCATTTGAAGCAATGATCAACTATGACTACTCATAGTGGTTGCTTATTTAATATTTTGAATTATACTTAAGAGGCTGCAGAAATAATTATTTGATTTGTTTTATTTTGTAACTGAGAGATAACTGTGACATCATATACTCACTTCTATGTGACATAATTCAGCCTTCTTCAGGCATGTATAAAATTGAAGCCAGTCACTTCTAGCAATAAGTTGCTCCGTAACCTCTTATTTTCTCTTTCTTTTGATAGCTTACTACCTAGAAGTCTGATAGAAGTGTTGTAACCAGTGTGTAGACTTTTGACTATGAAAAAAGGAAAACTCCAGCATATTGTAACATCTTTAAAAACATGATGCAGCATCAGACGAGGCTTGATGGTGGCCCCTACCAACAGTGTGGGCTATTTACATATTTGAATTCAATTGTCCATTTTGTTAGTTAGATCCAAAGGCTAGAATGAAATTGGGATGAAGTTTTGGTGGCATTTGGAATCCATGGTTCTCCTTATATTTATGGAGCCAGTGGTCCCATCACAGCTATAATGCCATGCGTAACATTTTTGAAATCGTTGCTACCATGGTGTAACATGTTTTCCTAAGAGAGGTATTCGAGAGCTAAAAAAAATTGGCCTTCAGGGTGACATTCTAGAGGGTGACTCTAAGGAGGTGGTTATCAGCTGGGCCAGAGGCAGCCTGTGTCCTTGGGGTCTGCTGGTTAAAGTAGAGAAAATTAGGAAGTCGTAAGGTCCAGTAAGTGTGTTCTGTCTCATGCCCTTAGATCCCAAGGCAGACGAACCAGCAAATCAGGGGTCATCTCTTCCTAATGAATTTGTTTTTAGTTCTTAGCTTGCTTGGCTGGGTCTTGTAGATTTTGGTTCTATTTTGTTGGCCATTGGGCCTGTTCTTCTGCTGTTTCTCAGTTGGCTCTATTCTTTTTCTCCTTATCAATAAAATGGTTACATTAAAAAAAAGAGGTTCCAAAGAGATGGGGCTCTCAACAGAACTTCTCTGGATGTCATGTGTGCTTTTGCAGTATGACAAACTGTGCATGCATTGATTTGGACTGAACCAAGCTAGATATAGGCAGTACGCACTTTTGTTGAAGTGTAGTTTCCAGGTTCCATATTGCATCAAGTTAATAAATTATGTCAGCCTCTCCTGTGCTTTACCTTTTTCAGTGGATTAAGGTTGACCATAGTGCCGGCCTTAGATATGGGGGAAAATGGCTATGACGATGATGATAATGAATGATGGCTATGAATCTTTGGATCTAAGTTTGCGGTCATGTGTATGCCTGCATGTTTAAAATTTGCTTTTATGATTGAGAGTCGAGACCTTTTTTTTTATGAAGTCTGATTGATCTGAACGGCAGTTTGATGTTGGACATTATGTTTATTTGAAAATTGTTTACAGTGACTAGGCTTTGCATTTAGCCACTACTGCTAAGGGTTTACAGCAATTCGTTTAAAATATAGAAACAGATTACTTGTTTGTTTCAGGAGAACTTCCAATAAATATACAGAATTCTATTCAAATAGTGTTGTGTTTACCATTTTCAGGGTGCGGGTGAGATGCTAGAGTGTAGCAGCTGCAGTGATGCCCAAAAGGAACTGGAATGTCAGCATCCTAGTCCAGTTTCAATTTTTGAGGCCTCTTTCTCAAATGAAAGTTGCAATTCTTCAGAGAGTTGTGAAAGTAACAATGGTAAGATAAGAAAGTTCTGTACTACTTCATTTTATCAATACTTTTCAGTCACTTACTGCACGAGTCCATTCGTTCTGCTTGCAGGTAGCAAGCTGTGTTCTGTCCAAGCACAAGACCTTGCTAGTGTCAAATATCTGAAGGGAATCCCATCGTTGGAGGCTGAAACAGACTTATCTGATTCAGCCTCTTCCACATTTATGGAGACCGTATATAGAGAATATGCACCAGGAATCAGCGAACCAGATCAGATGGGAGCAGATAAGCAGGAGCTGGGTTACATGAGGGAGATACTGCTCAATACAAAGTTGATATTTAAGGACTTGCCCTTGAATTGTGCCCATGAGATTGTTGATCCCTCTCTCTTTGACAAATTAGAAAATCGGAGAACCCAGCCAGAAAATGAGGGAAATGATACGTACCATAGGTTAAGCCGGAGGGAAATGTTTGATCATGTTAGTGAATTTGTGGATGCGAAATGCAGCCATTACACTGGATGTGGTTACAGAACATGGGTTCAAGGAGTGGCAGCAGTTAATGAGGAAAGATTAGCTGAAGAAGTTTATAAGGAGGTCTTGCTGTGTAGAAGTATGGGAGATTGGATGGTGGATGAGCTTGTGGAGAAGGACATGAGTAGTCGCTTGGGAAGATGGCTTGATTTCGAAGCTGATGCATCTGAAATAGGAGCTGTAATTGAGATGGAAATCTTATGTTCTTTGATCAATGAAGTGGTTGCCTATATTCTGTAGGTGCTTATTTTTCACCACAATGTAAGTTGTGCCTCTTATTTATTTTTCTCCTTTGGGGCTTGTATCTCCATTCCCTGATTATTAAAACAACATTTTTTTCTCAATATTGATTGTTCGAAAAAAAAAAAAATCATACCATGATTCTCCTTTTTATTTGCTTTCAACTTTGGTCCCTTGTTTGGCTGATAAAGGAGAGCCTCCTGTGTGATCATAATGCACTGGAATGATATGCAAATATGTAAGCAAGGGTTGGACTTTCTTTCTTTTTAGAATGCATATTGGCATATATATTTCTCAAGCTGTGTTTTTGCATCATACTCTCTCTCTCTCTCTCTCTGCTGAGGGATAATTTTGCGTATGTTCTCTTTTGGTGTTTGGATTTGTTCCTCTCATTAAACTGCTCCATTAATCTGCTGATTGTCGTATTTAATTGGCAATGTGCTCATGAATCCCATGTGTGCAGTGCAGTGAATGTGATGTCTCCTACCATTCTGTTTCACAATGCTTCTACTGTTGGTTTTTTGAATGTTCTACCATGAGATACATACCCTGCACTCAATTACATTGAGATTTTACCTGACGGTAGTTCCATTTATGCTCAACACTCCTTCGGGCCACTTTTCATAGTTGTTTATCTAGTGTGGTGTGTGTGGGATTGGGAGGCTTGCACACATGTTCCAAGGACTAGTTGGGTAAAATGTCTCTTATCCAAATACAGATGAGACGTGGACACTTATGTCATAAAAAAAAAATGTTAGATCAATTGCATTTAGTGCATCCCTTTCCATTATGCTCTCACAAATTTCAACCGCAAAAAAAAATCAGTTCCAATGAAAACCAAAAGATTTCAGCTGATATATATGTTTCGGACCAGACCCTGACCGATTTTTTTAAAATCAAAATATAGGATTTTGGCTGAAATTTGTAACCGAGGTTATGCCTCTCTTTGCCAAACTTGAAACATGGGGTGGGAATAAAATTGAATACTGAGTTAAAGCAGGCTTTTATGGTTTGTTGAATCTCAAATAGTGGAATGTGGTTTGCGGCTCGGGAAATCCTACATATCTGCTTTGTTTGAGTAGTTCTTTTTTTCTAATGTTAGATATCCCTCATATTTTATGAAATTATTAAATAAAATGATTCCTTATTATATGCAAATTTTTATTTAATTGGTATTTTGTGTGATTTTTATTGTAATAAAAATATACTAAAATATAAAAATTTAAATGAATTTTAGTTCATATTGCATAGATCATGAAATATGAGAAGTTTGATAAACTATGAAAACATGAATTAGGATCTCTTCAAAGTTGGTTTTGCTGAAGTGTTATTTAAAATTTGAGATTGGAAGGAGGGGATTTTTAGAGATTATCTTAGATTAGGATGAGTCGGTTTGGAAGATTTGCGTTTATTGGTAGGGATCTACATTTGTCCATGAAACGGGCTTGGACAAAGACTTTATACGATAAGTTGGACTTAAGCTTTTATTTAAAGCACGTCGAGGTCGGTCAGACCTTTCGGACCTGTTTATTTTTTTAATTTTTGTTTTTATTTTATAAATTGAAAATATAAATATATAGATTGAAAGAAGGCTTAAAAAATAAAAATATATTAAAATTTTAATTATTCAATATTATGATTATATTTTTAATTTACATAATAAATCTTTTTTAAAATAAAAAAAATTGTACTAGATAAAAATAAACTAGTAGATCTTAGTCTCTAAAATAGATTAAAATAAACATATAGATTCAATTCAGAAGAGCTATGAGGTGCAGAGACTGGGTCAATGTTGAATCTACAGAAATCAATTATTTAAATTTGCAATAAGGTTGAATAAATAATTTCTCAAAAATTAGAATCCTATGTTTTCCATTAGTACATATATTTTAAGTGCTAATAAATGACTGTGATAGCCACAAATGCAGAATCAATGTCCGTACTTCACAGTGGGACTTTTGAAATGGTAGATGAGTGATGGGTTTTCTACATTTTTTTTAGAAAATGATTTTTCTTGTTGTGTTCTGTCCATCATATCAAAAGTTATTTTAGTGAGATATTCTAATGCCATTTTTCATCAAATAAATTATATTGTAATAATAGATATGAAGTATATAAAATTTTAATAAATAAATCATTATTTTAATTATTAATTTTGACTTTTAAACTTTGAGTGAATATATGTGATTAGCTTTTAAATCCTTAAAAAATAAAATAATTATATGAGAGTGAAATGATATATATACTTCATGTATTATGATCTGTTTTTCATCGCATCCAAGCATATGAAGTTTTTAAATATCAAATTCTGTTAAATAGAATATCATTAAAGTTTTTTCATAAGTAATTCTTATGAAAGAATTTTTTTCTTTAACCACTTTCTAAAATAATTTATTACACATTTACTTGAGCCCAAACGAGCTCTATGAGATGAGATATTGTCATATTGAGATAGGTTGAAATTGGTTGATCATCCCTCTTTAAAAATCTTTTTTTCTTTTCAGATATATTTGGATGAAGAGAATGCAAAAGAAAGCAAATAATCTCATGCAAGGAAACATAGGAAGTTTATCATAAAATTTTCACGGGTGATATCTATTTTCTTTTAGAGTACCAGGTGAAATTAGGAACTCAAACCTATCACTTCTCACTTTATAAGATGAGATATTACTAGTTGAAATACACCTATATAAACAAGTGTATAAGCAATTATCACCAAGCCATATCACTATTTTTCATATATATATAAATAAATAAAGTATTTTGAGGTTAAATGTAAAAAGAGATTTATTTGTAAATGATTTTTATCTTCTTCTTCTTTTTTTTTTTGTTCTTTATAAGAGAGTTGTGATGAGAGAGAAGAAATGACAGGCTTTAGGTGAGACTGTGAGGCGCAGTTTGATGGAACCTGAGAACTTCTCTGGTACACTTTGAGACAGCAGGCATTTTTGACAGTAAGAATAATTTTTATATTTAAAAAAATATAATTTATCTTTTAAAAAATATGAATTATTATTTTTAAAATATTTAAAAAATAATTGACTCATTGTTGGATAGTTTAAACAATGAGTATTGATTATAAAATATATAAAGTTCAATACACTCCTTTTATTTATATAATTCAATGATAAATCTTAAAATTTCACAAAATATAATTTTTTTTAATTTTTTAAGAAGTAGAGTAGATGTATCTCAAATGGGAGATGAATAGCAAGGAGTGCACCATTTTAAAGAGTCTTTCAAAATACTTATAATAATTATTTAAAAATAACTTTTGAATTATAACTTTATTTTTTTTCATAAAAATCCTCTCTTATGTGAGAAAATAAAATTAGATTTAAAATCACTTTGTTAAAAAAAACTAATTTTCTTTTTATAAAAGACACAGACGTACCTAAAGTAAAAAATAATTTTAAAATTTTATTGGATGAGATTGATAGTCCTTTTTAAAACATGAAAAAAAAATATATATTTGAGTCCTTAATATTAGGTTTTGTGAAAATAGAAAAAAAAAAAAAAAAAAAACCCTCTATCGATAAAGCTGCATAAAAGTCAGCATCATATGAAATGGCAGACGGAAAACATGGGGACTCGAGCTGGCACGTGCCAGCACGTCTCGTGACATCACAGGCGCCGAACGTGCCGCCCTCTGCCCCTTCCTTCTTTTCTCACTGTTTACCTTTCTACCGCTACTCTTTCTATCAAATTCCCGTCTTCTCCTTACTGCTGGGTTCTCTCAATTCCTCTACTGCCTAAAGTACCCCAAGACGGTGGGGACCACAGAAATTGTACACGTGGCTCGATAGATAAGATGGGAACTTCAGTAATGCTAAACTAACAGAATTGTGTCACTTTAACCATGTGGAATAAACTATTTCTTTTAAGTTTCAACTAAAAATATTATATGTGAGTCCTATTAAAATATTTTTAGTTATTAAATTTAAATTTATAATATTATATCGAGATAGATATTACTTTTGATGTATTTAAATTAAATGACTGATAATTATTTCTAATATCAATATTTTATCTCAAGATATTTTATAATTATACGTTTAATTAATTAAAGTAGAATCAATGAAGGAGATTCGAGAGGTGGTGATTTACCATGTGGTGTATGTCAGCAATTCGAGTCTGCTTTTTTTTTTGGGAGTGATTCATCCTTTCTAAATGCGGCATATTTCGATGTATCTATTTATCTATATAGATAGATGTATGATCCAACATGCCTATTTTTTACTTGAGAGAAAGAATATATTTTATTATTTATTTATTATAATTTTATCTGTAGTTAATTATTTTAGTTGAACTTTTTCCAAGCTTATAGAGATGAGATATCCCACAACAACTCTAAAAAAAAAGAGTCTATATATTATTTGAATTTGCATATTAATCTTCAATTTTATATACATTATTTTATGTTCAATTTTAAAATATTATCAGTCAATGATAAAGATATCTTAATGTGCATTACTATTATTAAAATTGGATTGAACCATCTTAATTGAAATCAATTCAATAAAAATAATCAAATTATGATGGGCGATCATCGATTGACTAAAAAAGAGATTGAATTGAGGAGTTTCAAACTTGAACTGTAATTAGCCTTAAATTAAAAATACCATTCAAATTTTCTATTTCTAACTTATTGATTTAATATATGTACTTCACTAATATTAATCTTATTCTTTCTATTTCTTTATAACCAATAGTCTCGTGTAAAAGAAAAGTCCACTTATCTTTAATTTTTTTATAAAATATTGATTCATTATCTTATTATATAAAACTATATTTTCATAAAAAATTATGTCTAATCAAACAAAATCACAAAAGTCAATCAAATTAAAGTGTAAAACAAATCTATCATTATACTGTGTCTATTGCTATCCCTTGCCTAGCTAGGACAAACCATCCTCCCAAACATCAATTCAAACAGACTTCATCAATATTTAAAGATTGACATTTGCACAGATAAAGTCTTTTCAAATACATGAATTTTTCTGAATTTTTCATTTTTCCATTCACTCAGTACAAAAATATTTAAAAAGAATGAGAGATTATTCAGTAAATTAATTTGTTGTCATGTATAAAAAATAATTTTAATTAGATAAAATAAAAGTAATCTGATAAATAAATAGATAATTGAACTGATAAATGAGCTAATTCTTTATCATTTTTTTTAAGGCTTTCGATATAATAGGATGGATGTAAAATAAAAAATCTGAAAAAATCACGTCTCATGAAAGACTTTATCTGTATTTTAAGATGGCCACCCTTCATTTTTATATTGATTTACATTTTAATTGTTTACCATACAATATTTTGTATTTTGCATTATCCTTTGAACTATTTTCATTTACATGGTCTTTCACAATCCGTACCATTCAATGTTAGGAGCAGGTGCATTTGAAAGATGTTCACAGATTACATAAAGAATCAAGTCAATTGAATTCAAAGGAGACAATATTACTTAAATAGTTGAGTGATGAGAAAATTAAAAATTAAACAATATTTTATAATGAATTAAAGTTCATTCACCTTATAAAATTAAATATGAAAATTTAAAAATAAATTATTTCATTAAATATAAGAATAGAAATATATAATTAAAGTTGAGTTTTCAGTAAGTATTAATTTTATTTGTTTAAATTAAAAAAATATTTAAATGAATAACTCTTTTTCACCATCAACATACTCACAATTTCTGTATTCTATGAGAACTTGTAACTCAATAATATTAAGTTTGAGTTTTTTTTTTACGAAAACCTATATTTTTCAAGAGGTTAAAAGCCAATAATTAAAATAGAATTATTTTTAAATAAATTATTAATTTAAAATAGATATTATGATTTTAAATTGAATAGAAATTCTATTTACGAGAGTAAATAAAGAATTTAAATTTATTCACCAGTGTTTTTTTTTTTCATTAGAAGACATTAAAATATTTTCATTTTCTACTTTGCCTTTTGATATAGATAAAAATGAAAACTTATTTCAAAAAATCATAACCATTAAACAACGTGAGAAAAAAGGGGTGGTCGTAGATTTAAAGGGAGAATATTATTTATAAAATACTCTACAATTTTATTAAAATAATATAAAAAAGAATATAAAAATTATGACATTGAGAAGAAACTCTGCCAAGGGTAGAATCGTCAGTGTAAAATAACACTGAAGTCTTACCCATACCGAGTGGCATTAGCATTATTTTGTTGAAGATCGGGGCCATTTCTCCCGTCACCCATCTATTTCTCGTCTTCCTCGCCCACTGCTGCGAACCTCTGCACATTCAGCATTATTGCGTATCGAAGAAGCAACGAACCAACGGACAGAAACGGTACAACTTTCTTCTCCCTCCGCAAAATGGAGAAGAAAAAACTCCAAAACCCTAACAATGGCGGAAATGGGAACAAAGGTTGCAAAGAGTTCCAAAGTCCTAGATACGGCGAATCTCTGCCTTCGTCTCCGCCGCATCCGACGACGAACACTCGCTTCCAAGACGATATCGACAGCTCCTGTTCCACTCCATATGTCTCCGCCCCTTCCAGCCCTGGCCGTACCCCCAATGGCTACTACTTCAGTGCTCCGGCGAGCCCCATGCACTTCGTCCTCTCCTCCGCAGCTCGTGCCTCCTCCGATCTCATCCCCTCCGACCTCTCCGTCTCTGGATCTGGCTCCGGAGACTTCGAGTTTTCAGCTCGCTTTCCCTCCAGCTCATCCACTATCGGATCCATGATCTCCGCCGATGAACTCTTTTTAAACGGTCAGATCCGTCCGATGAAGCTCTCTTCCCATCTCCAACGGCCTCAGGTCCTCGCTCCGCTTATAGATCTCGAACCTGAAGACGAAGAAGAAGGCAAAGAAACCGATCTGAGAGGGAGAGAGAGTCGGTTGCGAAGCAGATCTGTCCACCGGCGAGCCAGATCTCTTTCTCCTCTCCGAAACTCCCCTTGGCACGAGGAGGAAGATGATGATGAGAGAGGCGATAAGGATCTGGATCTTAAAGATCTGGAGCAGAAGCAGGAGGAGTCGACGGACACTATCGAGCCGTCAGTCTCCGCTTCTTCATCTCGATCTTCATCTTCAGGAAGGAGCTCGAAGAAATGGATTTTTCTCAAGGATTTCTTGTACAGAAGCAAGAGCGAGGGGAGAGGAAACGGGAAAGAGAAGTTCTGGTCCTCCATCTCCTTCTCTCCTTCCTCTAAAGACAAAAAGCCTTCTCATTCTCTCTTATTTTCCCCTTTTAAAGACAAGAAAAGAGAAGCTACAGAAATGCAGAAGCAGCAAAAGAGTAAGGGAAGTCAAGGAAGTCAGATTCC
The DNA here is from genome assembly GCA_022113865.1 of Chimonanthus praecox. Taxonomy (NCBI): domain Eukaryota; kingdom Viridiplantae; phylum Streptophyta; class Magnoliopsida; order Laurales; family Calycanthaceae; genus Chimonanthus; species Chimonanthus praecox. Next base: position 1,984,033 of record CM039093.1, on the reverse strand, counting down.
AGCGGCGGAAATGGCTAAGCAGAAGGCTGGGAGTCAGATCCCAGCGAGGAAGCCGACCGGTGGTGGTAAGCCGGCGAACGGCGTGGGGAAGCGGCGAGGCCCACCGCCGTCCCTGCACGAGCTCCGTTATACGGAGAACAGAGCGCAGATGGAGGAGATGAGGAAGAGAACTTACTTGCCGTACAGACAGGGTCTGTTGGGTTGCTTGGGTTTCAGTTCTAAGAGCTACGGCGCCATGAACGGCTTTGCCAAAACCCTAAACCCCGTTCAGTCCAGGTAAGCTCAGCTGATTCTGAGGGCATTTTGGTCCTCGTTTATGTATAGATTTTTGTTTATTTTATCGTTATTTTTTTTTTTTTAACTTGTTCCGTCATGCACTCGTGCCATTGAAAGTACTGTTGAAATACTGCTATATTGAAGGGTATCTATGTAATTTTATTATTATCATTTCTTACAGAAAAAATTGCTTATTAACGTCGTTGGTTCCTTCATTAAAAGGAAAAAATGTAGTTGCTTCTGGTCATTACTGGTTAGCAATTTTCTACTATCTTCTTTGTATACATAATTAAAATATTGAACATTAGATGAAAATTTGTACAAATTTTAAAATATTTTACTTTGTTTTTACCTAGTTTATATTATGAGTAAAGCTTTTTCAGAAAATGAGTTTTTTCGAGTAAATGTTAAATTTATATAACCATTCAGATGCTTTTAACACATTGATTATCATACCAATAAAGTTTGAGAATATATTTCGAAATTATTGTATTAAAAGAATTTTTGTTGTCAAAATAGATTTCCATGTTTTGATTTTGTACTTCCCATAAAAAAAAGCATGATCTCTGGTGCAGATGCATTGGATTCGCTTGCACTGGCTTCCTTTCACATGAAAGGAACAGTACCTGCCATCATTTCTTTATTTAGTTGCCTAACTAGTTTACTTGGGACTTTGCTTCTTGGGAGTCAAAATAAAGAAGGGACTCAAATAAATTATTACGTGGGGATTGATTCGGACACCGGTGTTTATTCTAACACCGTTGGCCTTTTCGTGATAAATTATTTTCTAATTGTTTATTTAAAGGTTAATTTTCAATAGTAATGTGAGATGTCGCACGGTGTTTCCAAATGAATTCCCTTATTATGGCTTATTTTGCTTTATGGAAAGAAGAAAGACAAAGCCCAATTAAAAGATACAACAAGGGTGGTTTAATTAGAATGGTATTTATTAAAAGGCCCTTATTATCCACTTGGTGGGAAATGGAGGACATGATCTTTCTTCTATCAAACGAAGGTTCTATTTTAAAAATAGACTTTACTCATCTCTAAAAACCGACCTACAAAGAGAGATGCCCATGGAGATCTGACTCAAAATCATTAATAATCTCAGCTTTGGGTAGAATTCATCTAAAAAATCCAACTTATGAAAAGAGGGCGTCCATGTATTTATAAATTCAACTGGTCGGATTGATGGTCAAGAAATTATATGAGGATGTGAGGATCGTCAATTTGATTCCCATCCGACTCCAATTGGCCCCTATTCACATCTCATCTCAATGGGCCGCTCTCTTTATTTATCATCGTTGCCTATGAGTCGGTTCAATATTTTTGGTTCAAGCAAAATCAAATTAACTCTTTCTGCGAAAAATTGACTTTTATTTAAAATAAAAGTATCTTGAAAATTTAATTATGTTGATTTTTGTTTAATGGCTCATTTTCATTGTAGAAAGCATTTTTTTTTTTTATAATGGAAAATTTAATGAGGGAAAAGTGATAATTTTCTCATTTTTCAAGGATGCGTTGCCTATTTTAATAAAACTGAAGAATTTGATGTAAAAAACAAAATAACATTGAGTTTTACACTCAATCATCAGTTTTTTTCAATAAAGAATTTGTTGTTTTTTTTTTTAAAAAAAAAATTCACTTGAAGCCCGGACAGACACCGCTCGCCTCGAGTACGATGGCTGTGCCTGGGGTAAAGACATAACTTAGGAAATTAGATATGGAGACTTGGTCGGAGTCGGTGGATAGAGAGATTGATTGACTTAGACAGCATGATGGATGGTCGTCAGTTCGTCACCACGTGCACCACTTTATTCATTTTTTTGTTCTCTTCCGCATGCCTCTGTTTCTTCTCTCCTCTCTCTACTTTATTTACGAGGCCAGACAGTATGTTTTTCAGTGTGTGTAATCCTTTTGTGAGTTAAATAAATAAATGAGTTCTCATCATGGGACATCATTTCAACCTGTAAAAAACATGTAACATGCAATGATCGACTTTGAAGTTTTTATCTCACTAACCAATCTGGTATGTGTAGTGATATTTTTGGAGGAAGGGTGAGTTATTCAAATTTGTGTTATTAATATATATTTTCACTTACAAATATAATTGTACATACAAAAAATTAATAATTTAAAAATTATATTTTCAAAAGAACTAACATTTTCATCTTCATTTTCTTTATTTAAAGAAATCAAAGATTTTTAAAGGTCAATGATCATAGATTTATTAGAAAAATCAGATTGACCTTTAGGTCAAAGAGGATTTTTAATTCAGAAAGATTTTTAAACGATCTGACTCATGTTTCAGCCGGGTCACGATTGACCCACAAGTCAGGTTTGATAACAATGAGACTAACACATGTTTCGAAAATTAGTAAGGTACTTTAAAAAAATTTGAATATAATACATGTTTCGAAGATTAGACAGATACTTTAAAAAATTTGAACAACATACTGATGAAAAAAATCTGAGTGAATTATAAACTCTGTCCAAGGGGAATCTGCCCATGTAAGTTTGATAAGTTGTTTTTTTACATCTATTAATGAAGCTGTCATAAAAAAATCAATCACGTATTGCAATTAAATGTTCGAATATGTAAAATCATCACATGATAAAGTTGGATAAACAAAGTTTAGATTTATCCACACCTTGTATTTACAATTTTTTGCAGCTTGTCTAATTGAGGGAGCTTTCATTTCAAGCAAGTTAGCAACCTTCCTTTTGTTTTGTCTAGATAAAATGTGGGGCATATATATTTGCATTTGTCATTGTATAGCTGTCCATATGATGGCATTTAATGTTGTGAATTTATTGAGTTGAGTTATGAGGTTTTAAATTTTAATTTTGTATGACAGGCAGTAACAGTCAAATCAGGTGTTGAAATCTCGCCGTGAAATTTATTTTTCTTATTTTTTTTATTAAAATCATCGATATCGATTAATATCGGCTGTATCTAGATAGAGTTTCAAAGATAAATTATCCTACGAGCAAAAATTAGTTTCATAGACCTTTCCAATTGTACGTATCAACAGTAAATTCTCGCTTCTTCTTCTTTTTTTTTTTTTTTTGTCTTTTGGAAAAATAAGAGATAAATAGAAAAAAAAATAAAACATTCAGGGTGACCATTTAAAAGAAATAACCGTTATTTTTAATTATACGTTTAATCTTTAAAAAAATTATTTGTGAGAGGGGTAGAAATAATATAAATGTAAACTTCGTCAAAAACTATTTATTATAAGTTAGAATAAACTTATTCACATTGAAATTTATCTAAAAAATAATAGATTCACAAAGACCGCCCATCTTAACACGGATATTTTTTGTTAGAAAACACGGGATAAAGTGAAATTCTCACCTTTTCTCCTGCCATTCCGTATGCAAATCTTAAGTAGAGCACAGCGGTGCACCTATAATTATGAACGGTATACCTATAATTATAAGCGATGCATCTATAATTTCAAAATTAACTATAAATTTGGGGTGCAAAATTCATTTATAGCAGTGTACTTATAATTATGAGTAGTGTACCTATAATTCTGAACGGCACACCTATAATTTTGAAATTAACTATAATTTTGACGTGCAGAATCCATTTATATCGGTGCACGTATAATTATAAATGGTCTATCTATAATTCTGAACAGTGCACTTATAATTTTATTTTCATATAATCTTTTTTATAATCCGTGTCTCTTAAAAAGTAACATCGTATTATGATGGATGGTCATTCACGAAGTAGTCAGTTTCAAGTTTCCCCTATGAAAGTTTTAATGATTCCCGGCGTCGGTATCTGACCTACGATGGAAAAGGGGGTTGGCCTGTTAGGTGGTCGGGGTCCTTCATCTGACCCACAAAAATTTGGAGATCTTTTTGTAATTTTATGCATATGGGTCATGGCCCTTGCTATTTGTGGCCCCTGCCCATTATTTTCTTGCCTGCTACATGTCTACTTGAAAGTTGAAACAAGAAAAATGAATGAAAACCTGCTTACGGTCTTATCTTCACTTACAAATTTTGGTTTAAATTAATTTTTCACTGATATTTTCATCAAATCGGTTAATGTGATGGCATGCACCTAGTGGAGAAGGGAAAATTTCAAGCATCGTGCGTGGTAGCCCGCACCAGATGCAGGCAGGGGGGAATCTCCGGTGTGTGGATTGTGATGAACGCCCAATGAAGGAGGGAAGGAGCGGGGAACTCTAGTTCTCCCAAATCGTGTTAGGAAAGCGTCTGGATCTTAGATATAAGTGATATCTACTCTGTTTAAAGCAGACAATATCATACTGATTGAGATATGGTTATTACTATTTTCTAAATTTAGTAAAATATGGATTAATATCAACTAATATAGATTAATATCGACTAATATAACGTTTATAAAGATTTATTCATATTTTTATATTTATATTTTGGTCCATATCAAAACTAAAAATAATTTAGCTGAAATTTTGGATTTCCGCCGAACTTTGGAACCAAGGTCTCATCCCATCGTGCATACTTCATTTAAAGCTATTAATACGGAGAACTTATTATAAATTTTATTTGTTTTTTAATTTTTGGAATAATTTTTTTTTGATATTTTGGCTACATTGACCAAAATTTGTAAATGGGCTATTGGTTAAAGTTGAAAATTTGAATGAATTTTGAACAATACAAAATTTCTGTACAAGGGTTGATATTGTCTATATTTGTATTTTAAATTGGACTCAAAATATTAATAATCAATAACAGTGTCAAGCAAGGAATTCTCGGCATAATCTATCACATATAATGATATAAAATAATATAATCATAGTATAGGTATGAAAAGATACGACAGATACTTTTTTTGAATTAATGTATGGGAAATTCAGACACATTCCTACTAAAACACCTACATTGGTATAGTTCAATTGATTGCTTCCTGCCTTAGGAAGCGAGAGGTTACAAGTTCAAGCCCCCATAGCCTAATATTGGTGTGCCTTACGGTAGTGTTTGCTGACAATTAATTGTTAATCTATCTACACTGTCATGATAAGATCGTTATTATAGTTAAGATCTGATCTATTTAGATTTTAGAGTGAGTTTTTTGAGTTTTATTTATTTATTTGACTCTGTTATAAAATAAAAAGAAAAAACTCTAAAAAGAAATTTTAAACATAATCTATTATCAATAATCTTAGAAAATACGAGAAAAATAGAAAATAATTTTTTAACATTATTTCAGTGTTTTTCATACGTTGGAAATTTCTTCCAATATTTATAATATAATGCCACAAACATAATATGAAGAGATTTGGCATAAAATAATGATAATACTATGACATTATCTTGATATTTTTTATTTTGAATGATTGATTAGTGGTTCATTCAAACAAAGGAAAAACCGTCCAAAAAATACAGCAAATTAAGCCCACAACGAGCCGGGCAAAAAAAATAAAACAAAACAAAAGAAAAAAGCTCACAACCCGGGCCACACGGCACAAAAGAGAGCCCACAAAACCATTATCTTGATAATTACTTAAAAATATCTTTACATATTTAAAAGTATAATTTAAATATAATTTCTTATTGTTTGCTACTTTATTTTTGCAACATTTTTACAATAATATCTCAATAAAAATGTAATAATTTGAAAACATTTAATATTATCTCTGTAATTCCCGACTCCCTGATACCCTTTATAATAATAATAATAATAATAAATATTATTATTATTAAAAAAAATAGTGAAGGTTGGTCACATATCATGTCATGTATTAGAGCTGTAGGTCCTACTTCTTTTAGACACATAGACGATGATAAGTTGTGCAACTTGCAAGATATATGGGTATGTGGCTGCTGGTATGTTTGGATTAGATTTATTTATTTATTTTTAAAAAAGGTGATTTGCTAATTTTTTTTGTTTATTTCAACTGTTTGATAATGAGTTTGATGAAAAAGAAAGGAGATGTGATTTGACACAGCCTATATTAACAATGGGGATACTATTTTTTTAATTAATTAAATTTATTTAATTGAATAAAAAATTTGAAAAAAATATATTTGAGAGCATCCTTTAATCAAGTGGTAAAAAATGACAGTTCCATTAATCAAAATCAATGTTTTACAAATTGACTAATTAATTAAATCATTTTTTTTATCACAGTTTGATTTACTTAGGTTCAACTGATAGATTAAACTGTTTTGAATTATTTGAACTGTAAAATTTGCATAACATTATAATAATATAATATATTTTATATTTAAAAGTAAATCATCAAAAAATATAAAAAACTAAAAACATACTGCAATCATGATACTATAATAAAAGATATTGAAAATTGACATTTTCAGTGAATGAGAAGAGAAAATAAAATAAATATAAATTGCAATAATTTTTTGATCAACCAAAGAATTTTAAAGATTAAAGTTGTACTCTAAACCGTTTCAGAGACAATTTTGATTTAATAAATTGGCAGCGTACAAACCCCCTCTTTTTAAAATTGTTGCCCAGAGTCATTAAACAACATGTGAAACTATGGGTTTTTTAATATTAGTCGATATCGGGCGATATCTGATATATATCACCGACATCATCCAATACCAGTGGTTACAATTAAAAAAAAAATAAAAAAAATAAGAGAGAAATTTTACAATCTATATATCGGCCGATATGGATATTTCAACGCCGGTGTCAAACCAAATTTCATTTAAGTATGAGTCACCTTCCAGAAATCACCACATGATTCACGGAGAAATTTTTATAGTCTAACAGGGCCTTTGTACTTCTGGTGTTCCTCGTTGCTGGGCTCTGTTTGGATTTCTGGGCCTGGGTATCTTCTTTTTTTATTTGGGCTATTTAGGCCAGCTTGGTGTCCTTGCTGTTTTTTTTCTTATGCCCAGCTCCGCTTTCTGAACCTAGGATCATTTCATTTTGGTGTTTTGGGCTGTTCTCTGTAGGGTAGGTTGGTGGGCTTTGTGGGTCATGCTAGTTTGGGCCTCTTATTTTATTTGGCCTGGGTTGTGGGTTTTCTTCTTTTTGTTGGGCTGTGGTGCCCGGCAGGGGTCGAAATCTAGGCTGATACTGTGCCTATCAGCCAAAGATAAAAAATTCACCCGAATATTGGTCATTTAAAAAAAAAAAAAAAATCAGTGCAAGCCCTGCTGATATTGATCCGATACGGGTGAATATCGGCCTAGATATCAAATATCGGCCAATATTCATATTTTTTACTTTTTTTTTAAAAAAACCACCTTTTTTATTTTTTTAAATCATTTGAAAAAAAAAACCACCTAGATTTTTAAGAAAATGAGGAAAGAGAAAAATCTCAACCGAAATAAAATATCGAGCCGAATTTTCGAACCCCAGGTGCCCCGGCACCTTCCTTCTATTGTTCTGGGCAGTTCCCCTCTCTCTCTCTCTCTCTCTGAATGAATCCAAATCAAAATACACAGAAAAGTGCAAAATGTGAAATAATACATAAGACAAAATACAAATAATGTTGCGCATATTTTACATTGCCAGTCTTAAGAAGATAAAAATTTATTAAGAGACATATGATGAAGTGAAATTTTCATTTTATCTATACCGATGGATCGTTTATTAAGTATCGTTATATTGATAACACATTGCTCTGTATATATATTATGTATATTGATACATTAATGTTTTGTGAGAGTCAACTAAGAATGATAAATTTTTGGATAGCATATGCATAGGATATATTCTCCTCTTCTCAGTTGTAAGTCTTTCATATTTTCAATGCACATGGGCCGACACAATGAGTATGGGGCAATTTAATATTCGTAAAGATAAGAAAAAATATTATTCTATGTTGTCATATTAGTAAAAAATGCTTAGTGTATACTGGATAGACACGAGTAGGTCATTAGGAATCTCCTCTCATGGACCGACAGTGGCCTCTGGTATCGGATGGGAATGGAGTGAATTTAAAAGGTATTTTTATGATCGATATATTTATTTTTATATATAAAAATAAGATTTATTTAATTTGAAAATTGATAATTTTTAAGGATTCAAAGATCAATACTAAAAATATGAATAATTTCGATGGATTTTAATCAACGGTGAGATCAACTTGAATTAATTCAAATTATGTATGAAATAATTCACGATGATAGATAGTATGAGAAAGGGAGAATGTTAATTTGGACTTCAATAGGCCCCGCAAGAAATGGGAATCACCATAGCTAATAATTACAATATATTAGTATCTTTCAATAGATAATGAGGAGATCAATCCCACATCTTCGACTGAGAGTTGAATCCGCTCCCATCTGTAATGCCCCGCTTTCCACCAGCATAAAATTGTCTGCTTTGGACCCGCATCCAGATTCGTACAGCTTTGTACATGAGGACCCACGTCAGGGAGGCCCTCAAAAGGCTTTGTGATTGGAAGGAGGGAGAGCGAACCTTATATACCAAGGATCCTAGATCCCTGTTGGCGATGTAGGACTTTTCCCACTCGAGCATAAATTATGGTAAATTATTATTCACTCTGTCCCAGTTTAGTTATCTGATATGGATTTTGGAATTGTCCCAAAATATTAGTCATATTCATATTTGAGTAGTATAAAATATGTTGAAAATGGATGAGATCACATGGAATGCTAGCCTTATATAGAGAGTTCCTAATAGGGCTGCAACTCAGGTCGGGTGGGTCGGGTTTCTTAAAACCTAACCTGACTCAAGTTGATATATATGGAATCCGACCCGACTCGAATTCTCAACCCGACCTCCCCCGAATCGACCTGCATTCTGACTCGACCCGCATTCTGAATCTATTTAGCCTAATTTTAGCTGGGTCGGGTCGGATTAACTTGTAAAATCTTCAACCCAACTTAATTCGAATTTCATGCTAATTTTTATCTTCTCAACCTACCCAACCCAACCCGTTGACCCGAAATTATCAACCCAACATGCATGATTTTTCGGGTGGGTCATGCGGGTCAGGCCAAAATCCGACCCAAGTCGCAACCCTATTCTTAAAATGGGATGGAGGAAGTATTTGATCTGACCCGAGATGACCCAATGGGCTAACCCGATTTTGTGCAGTATTAATTTGGTGGTACGGGGGAGTACCAAAAGAAAGGTGACCCTCTCTTCTTATCGCCTTTCCCTTTCACTGCTCAAATCATGGCTGTCAACTTCTCAAAACCGATAAAAAACCAAAGAAAACACGTTGCACCCGAAACGTTTTTTTTCTTTCTCCAGAGGGAAAAATGGGTCCGGAAACGGGTTGTTCTTCTCCATCGGGAAAGCGAAGCAGAGATCCGGAAGATGAAGTGTATGTGGACAATCTACACTCCCACAAACGTTATCTAAGTGAGGTCTGTTTCTGTCACCAATCATTTCATTGTGTAATGGAATTTCAATTTTATTTTCTTGCTATTTTTAAATTTATCATTTCAGAATTTTTGGTTTATTTTGTTGTTTTGCTCTTCTTCTTCTTCTTTTTTCAATCATTTCAGTTTACGAGTCTTGATGGATTTTCCTTGAAATTGGATTTTGAGTCTCAGTTTGTTTATTCGGTGATTAATTTTTTATTTTATTTTTATAAATGTGAAATTAGATAACTAGTTTTCCAGCATTTTTAGTAATTTATTTATTGATTAATTTATTTTCAATAGTTTTTGTTGTTTTGGTTCTTAAAAAAAATAATTTCAGTTGATGAATCTTAACGGGTTTTACTTGAAATTGGATTTTGAGTCTCAATTTGTTTATTTGGGTGATGTTTTATTTGTTTTTTTTTCTAAATACGATTTTGAGAAACTAATTTCCAGGCATTTTTAGGACATTTAATTTATTTGTTTATTTATTTATATATTTATTGGGTCAGATAATGGCATCCAGTTTGAATGGATTAACAGTTGGAGAATCACTTTCTGAGAATCTCATGGATTCTCCAGCTAGGTCGGAAGGCATGTGTTATCCCAGGTAAATTTATTTTTTTATTTTTTATTTTGGTATTTTTAATTTTTAATTCTTTATGTAATGTTGAGTTAGTTTGTACTAATTATGTTGGAATATTATGGAAATGAATGATCACTTTAATCTTCCTACTTCAGAAATTATCTCTGTGAATACGATTGCAATTTATTTCTAATTGAAATGGCCTGCAGCATTTGTAGTTGCGACGTTGGGCACTTGCCAACTGTATTATAGGGCCTTGTCAATTTGAATTGCTTCCACATAATCAAGAACTGGTTATTCAACCTAATTAAAATGATACAGACCTGACAATGTGTATTTCATTTGGTTATAAGTAAATCGTCAAAAGCATATTTTGGGATCCACCCAAACAGTCTTTTGTGTAATGGATAGTAGAATCGGGTTACATGAATCGTTGGGATGAATTTGACAAACCATTGCTTGGTTCTGTCACAAAACTGAACCGATGATGCAAGCTATTCCTTGCTGCCTGCCTGCAATGTCTTCCTCATTAGCTGAATCAAGTTCAGCAGTAGGGCGATCATGGTCAGATGACCGGGAGGGGAGCACCGTCCTCCAAGTCAAAGAAGAACACTTGCTGCGGGAGAGGAAGCAAGTGCTAGAAAGAGAGAGATTTGCTTCCCAAATTCAAATCCTTACATAAAAAATAGGGATTGGAATCTTTTAAGGTGGGGAGTTAAGTAGGTGGAAAGTAAATCCCGCATCTCTTCCTTGCATTCCAAGCATGGGGCTCCAAATTGAGCCAAATCAAGCCGAAAAATATGAAATTAAGGACCTGGCTCAATATACCATCAAATAAGTCATTCATTTTGAAGTACTAGGTCCAAATTGAGCCTTAAGTGGGCCCCTTTTAGCACCTTCAAATTTCTTTTGCACAATGAGAGCTTTCTCCACAATTTCATCCATAAGTGGTTCCATTTCTTCATTCCAATCGTCCTCATGATCCAATTGATAAATTCTATGATGTCCCCATCAGTGCTTCATTGCAACATGAGACAGATAATTTCTGTTTACCAGTGTGCAAATACATAAGATGGTTAATTAATTTAGACTCTCTATAAATGACAAGAAATCCCAGTGCCCCTCTTAGGCTAAAAGCAAGGACATATGCATTTCAGGTGGCTTAACTCGAATTGGCACTGCTTGATTCAAATGGGCTGTTTCAGTTGTGCAGCAACGTCCTTGAAGTTTATGAAGATTTTTGTGTTTGGATGTGGAGAGAGTAGAAGACCATAACCTATACCATATACCCCAAATGAGGTAACTATTGATATTTTTTAATGGTATTTATCTACTGGGTTTCTGCCTTCAATATTTAGTGCGACAGCCTACAGCCATATTGATGCCCCTTCGTTGTGATTTTCTGCTGTATCTTTTATCCTTTCCTACAATTAACTTGAGTGGCCTAACTATTTGGTTCATAGACATGATATGGTTTAATATAGAAAAATATTAAACTGGATGTTAATATGCTTCCATTGTCTTTTGCTAAATGGATTTTTTTAGAAAATTTCAGTGACATCCGATAAAGGTTTAAAGAGCTTGTTCTATCTCCCTCTTTGTTCAAGCAAATGCCTGAAGCTGCTACCTTCTCATTAGGACATCTTTGATTCATTTCCTTTTTCCCATTGGTACCATGGCTTGGACCTGCAACCATCACTATTGCAATAGTGAGGACCTTCCAACTGTCCTGATGTCTTTTGCTAGTTATGTTTGCTAATTAGGATAGTTTTTCATGCGGATATATCGAGTTTGGTAACCCAAAGGGGTTGGAGTGATGACCAGGAACCCGCCTCAGGAAGCGGGAGTCCTGAGTTCGATTCCCATCCACCCCAAAGGGCCACTCTCCCTAGAGTTACTCAGTGTGTGTGGGTAGGGAGTCTTGCACATGTCCTAAGGATTAGTCGGGTGCTCTAAGAGGCCTGGACACCTTGGTCATTAAAAAAAAATCTATCGAGTGTGGTTTTTGAAGTGGTCTTGGGCTTTGTACTCGTGCTGATAATTGAGCACTTTGCAGTCGTGCTGTATCTTTGTTGTGTGCTTGCTGTGTTTGGTTGCACAAATGTAGAAGACATGGACCATGCATGAATTGGTGCTTACAATCTGGATGACATATTAAATATGTGGAGATGTCTTTGCAAGAAAAAATGAGACTTACCATTATTTTCCAATGGAGATGCAGATTGTCAAATGGATCTCCATTATCACAGCTGTATTTTATATTCACCTTAAGAGTGCTGATGGTGTTATATGGGCATTTGTTAAGATGAGCAATTTGACGTTCATGGGTATTCTTTTGATGATAGAAAGATACCATATTCCAAATAATTCACCTCAAGCCCAGGTTGTCAACTTGTCATGGTTCTTCACATGAAACAATTATGTAAAAGATGTTGTAATTCTTATAGACCTAGAAGGTCATGACTGCTAACAATAAATCATCAACATACACCAGAAAAACAATAATGCCTCTTGAAGAGTATCTTTTTTTTAATGATCATATTTTCTCTGATAGAACCAATATGATAAAGAGAACATCAAGAACAACCACCAATCTCATGTGGGGCCTGTTAGAAAACCATGATTTGATAACATTCTTTTTTTTTTTAGCGGTAACAAAGGGAGAATATTATTAAAGAAAAGTGAAAAGTACAAGAAAAGGTCTAAAATGTATAAACTGAGAACAGAAAACAAGATGAGTCCTTGGGATCTTATTAGACACACATATTTGACATTAGGATCCTTAGGAGATTTTCGTCATCATCGATCCATAGCCTCTTTGATAGCACAACTTTTGCTTGCTGGACATCGATTGGAGTGGAGTGCAGACCTTCACAGAGGAGACCCACTGACTTGGTAACATTCTTGAGGTAGAACTCACTCTCGAAAGCTAGCCATTGAGAGAAGGGTGCCGCAAGTATTATATAGAGTCGTTGGTTTCTCAAATTAGGCGACGTGGGACTCTCTTGCCACTTCATACCCTCCCTTTCGTGCAACTGCTCACCCTCCCTTATGTGTAGTGGCTGCACGTGGAACCTGTTCTAGTTCCATGTTAGAAAACCATTACTTGATAACATGCTTGAGGTAGAACTCACTCTCAAAAGCTATCCATTAAGAGAAGGGTGCCTCAAGTGTTATATATAGTCATTGGTTTCTCAAATTAGGTGATGTGAGATTCTTTTGTCACTTCACGGGCCCATCCTTGATCAGCGTGAAATAGATGTTCTTGGAGAAATAGAGAATACGGCAAGGCCTTGATACAATATTAAAATGGGATGTGCAGATGAAGTGGAACCTTGTCGTCTTGATTTGCGAGGGGAGGACCGATTCTGTTATTATTTCTGTCTGCATTAGTCACTACATTTGTTCTTTTGAGACCTATAAGGAGCTAAGAATGGTTTACATAGAAAAGTTAACCCAAAACGAATATACATTTGCAAAGATAAAGATGCCCCTTTCTTGTCCTACAGGAATATACATTAGTACACTCCTTTAAGTTGTTTGGTAATCTGCAGGTATACCATTTCTTTTGTACTTATAAATTATGATACTCTACTTAGACAAGACTCCACTATCGTGGATGTCATCAAAGCCATGAGGTACCTTACCATTGGGGCAACCTTAGTGTGTAGAATCTGGTCACTAGGAGATTTAAGTGAGAAATTAGAGTCACAGAAAAAACTTTCCCATCTTTTGGTGGCAGGATCTCACTCAATAACTCAACCCCAGCAAACTTCTCTATTTGCCATTTATCCTTGTTTACAATTCCAATATGTAGCTCGAAAATCTAAAAAAGGATCTCCTATGGGATGGGGTGGAGGAGAAAAAGAAACTACATCTAGTGAAGTTGATTATGAAATTACTAATGGAGACTGGTGTTGCGTTTCAAGATGTGTGGCAAATGAATTGGGCTCTATTGCATAAATTATGGTGGAGATAACTTTGAGGAAATAGAATCTTCATGGAGAAGTTACTAGATCTGGCTCTCAAGGTGGGGAAGAAAGTGGGATGTGGCTCTCAAGGTTCCATTTTGGAAAGACATATCAATGATGAGTAGAAGTAATAGAAAAATATCAAGAACTATGAGGATGAGTGGATCAGATTTGGGAGGACACTTGGGTGGGTGAGGTTATCTCTCCATTCTCACTTTAGGAGATGCAGTTTGTGCCAAACATATTGGAGATAGTTTGACTGTTGATATTTCAGCAAAACCTGATGGATTAAGAAATCTTGCAATAGAAATCATTGATTTGATCAATGATGCTATCAAATATCGTAGGGGAAATTTTGAGTGTTTGGATGGGCGATCCCAAGAAATGCTCTCTCTTTTTCTTTTAATCATGTCTATACTTTTTTATTGCACCCAAATTGATTGTTTGTTTATGATATACAATCTATTTGGAATCTTTGGCTCCCTTAGGGATTGTTTGTCATTTTCCACTCATCGAAAGTAAAGAGCAAGGAAAATAAGACCCATCTATTTTCTTCCATGGAATAAGGGCTCTTTGCTAAGAACATAAAAAAAGAGACATTTACCTCTTCTTCCAAGGTATCCATTTCCAATAAGAGGGATAAGACAATTTAATGAGGAAAAAAGAGAGGTTTTCCTCATTTTGCCAAGATAACACTTCATTCATTTTCAACGAAAATAAAGATTTTAATGCAAATAACAAATATGTCAGGTTTCTATAGTCTAATATAAAGCTAGACTTTATGGACTTTTTTAATACATGAATCAAACCTAGACATAAATTTTTTCGTCGAATTGCTTTCCTCAAGGGAATAAACAACCAACCTCTAAAGGGGCTGTTTGTCATTGATGGAAAGGTAGAGCATAGAGCATGGAAAATAAAACCCATCTCTCTTCTTCCATAGAATAAGGACTCTTTGCCAAGAACATAAAAAATGAGACATTCACTCTTCTTCCAAAGAATCCATTTCAATTCAGGGTGTAGGGGGGTGGGTGGGGTTGTAAAGAAAGGGCAGGTGGTAAAATTTAACGAGGAAAAAAGAGGGATGTCTTCTTTGCTCGCCAAGACAACACTCAATTCATTTTCAAAAAAAAAATAATGAGTTTGATATAAACAACAAATATTCAAGTTTCTATAGCTTCATGAAACCCGATTTCATAGCACCTGTTGAATGATATGACTCAAACCTAAACATAATTTTTCCCTCGGAATTGCTTTCCTTGAGGAAATAGACAAACAACCTCTAATGGACTGCTTGTGATTTTTCAACTGATGGAAATGAAGAACACAGAAAATGTGATCCTTCTCTCTTCTTCCAACTGATGGAAATGAAGAACACAGAAAATGTGATCCTTCTCTCTTCTTCCATGGAGTAAGGGCTCTCTATTAGAAGCACAAAAAATGAGATCCTTTCCTCACGGAAATCGGCAAATACCCTCCAAGAGTGACGGCCTTTTTGTTGGAAGGCCACATCTGATGAGATTCTGATATGGGCATCATCACTAATTAATTTGATTGTAGAAAAGGCTCACCAATTTTATGCAGTTTGTTATCGTGAAAGAGAGGCCCATTTAAGCATCCTTTTGGGCCTAAAACTCTATAATAAGTGACTTATTTGGTATGGTAATGGGTTATGCCATAATTTCTCAATTTGGGCCCAATTTGACCCAATTAGGTAGTCCAAAAGAGAGAAGGATTTGTTACGGGAATGGATATCTCTCCACCTACATTGAAGATTCCTACTCTCTTGATTTAAGGAGCAAGTAATTGAAGTTTAGAATGTTCCACGCCAATTTGGGATAATCTTTAGGCACCACCTCCTTTCCTATTATTTTTTAGATAGGACACATGTCACTTAGGGATTGGCAGAAATGTGGTGTGACTTTGTAGGCATATTTGATGTACCCAAACAATATTGGATTGTTATAAAATTGGTTTCATTGGAAAACTATTCAATAACCTTTCCAATGAGCCCAAGTTTGTGCGATTTTGACGTGTACAGACAAAGTTATGACAAGTTTTTTAAGCGGGTGTAATAGAGTGATGGGAGCATTTATTTTTGTATTCCAAAAATGTACCAGATTCTTACACCACGTGAACTAGAGAAGTGGAATTCACGATTCCGACCATGCATTTCCTATGTTGGCGTGGTGAAGAATTAGGTGGTCTTTTGTGCTGTGCACAGCCCTTTTGTTTTACTAGGGGAACCTCAAAGACGCCATACTTGGATTTGAGTCAGATTCAGGCTTGCTTGAAAATTGGGTTAGCCCAATCCATTTACTGCATTCCGGAAATGTTATAAACCATATCTATGTTTTTTCTCGTCGCGATGTTAAGATTTCGCTGCTGAATTGAAGGCACTGTTTTGTCGCATTTGATACTTTGGATCTTTTAAATTAACGGTACTTTCATTCCCTTGATGAAGTTTGTTTTTCGTATTGCTACCTGTTCAGAACTTTTTGTCTTGTTACTTACATCCAAATCCTCTTTTGCGTTTTGGGTCTCTCAAGGGATGAGGTCTGCTCACAGTACTCACCGATGTCGGAAGATTCCGATGACACTCGATACTATGATACCTCCCAACATGATGGCCTTTCTAATCCGAGTAGTCCAGTTTCTCCTCACAGGTATCAGAGGCCTCTCGCTGGGTTTTCTTCATCCCCACCCCCTTATTCATACCCTTCCCTCAGCTGCAATATTACTGATCGGGCTTGCTCTCAGCCGCGCCAACGTGGGTCAGACTCAGAGGGCCGGTTCCCATCATCGCCAAGCGACATATGCCACTCAGCCGACTTGAGGAGGGCAGCACTGCTGCGATCTGTGCAGATGAAAGCCCAGCCACCCAGCCCACCTGCCTTTGAATCGCCATACAACAGCAGCGAAGAGAGCATGCCTAACGTGGAAGATTCTGAGGATCGAACCTGCTCATACATGAAACCTTTAGTTGATGTAAGGGAATTCCAGGAATCTACAAGCGTTCAAAGTATGCTTCTTGAGGAGCGTTCACCAATGGGTTTGTCGGAGCCTGAACCCAGAGATGAAAAATGTTACGGAGTTCCAAACTTCCATCTCAAAGATGAATCTGGGGAAGGAGTCTTTGAAGCAAATGGGTTGGAGAGAATTAGAGTTGTACCATCTAGACGATCCGCATTGGGTGGGAATGCTTCAAAGTTCAAATAACTGAGCATCCATCCTCAAAATACATCAATGGGTCTTCACAGGAGGATTAGGATCAAAGATGAGGTTCTAGGAATTCCAGAAGCATATTTGCAGTGGATGAGCCCTGTTCTTGATTTATTTGTCCCGAAGCTACTCGACCACTTGTTTCACTGCTGGAGATCCTCCATCATTTTGTAAGAGGTATGTAACTTTCAAGTGTGTGTTGCGATATTCATCTTGTAAATCATGTAATCATTTGCAAAATACAGAAACCTTTGTGGGAAAATTTCTTGGCAGCCTGATTACTGTTTTCTGCAGTTTTCTCTGCAGCTCCTTGGTTTGTTTTCTAGGAAAATGAATCTACTAGATATGCAGTCTCCTCTTTGAAAATGGTTACCTCAGTCTCTTTAGAGCTGCTCTTTCTTTGAGTTAAATTTTTCTGATTTGAAAACTCTAGCAGTCTCCCTGTTTGGTGAGCCTACTTATTAAAATTTGAAGTGGCTTAAGCATTTTTGGGTGAGATATATAAAAATTTGCAAAAGAAAATTGATGGGTAAAATTTGAGAACTCATTTGATCATTTTAGCCGTATTTCAGACTTTGAAAATTTAATTGTTACAAGTCATTGGTTTTTGTGGTCTATCTCATAGAGTCATGATGATTAGATAGAAGAGTTTTCGTTAAATTATATGATTCATGAAGTCTTTTATCTGCCCCACCTAACTATGTAAATGTTCAATCTCTATATTGAAAATGAACACCCCAATCTCCCTTATTTGCTTTTTGTGATTTAGGAATAGGTAATTTTATGAAATTGAAAATCTTTAGATTTTGACTTAGACAAGTGAGATTTACATGAGTTCCATCAAGTTTAAAAACCTGAAACTAGGATTTGACTTGAAATTCAATTAACTTAGACGAGCTTTTTACCTTCAACCTCGTTCAATCATTTCATCTCAAATAAATTGGTGTTTTTTTTTTATTAACGTGTGGGAAATTCAGACAGTCTTACAAAAACTCTCACGTATGAGTCCACTATTCTTAAGGCACACCAAAGTTTGACCATTGAGGTTCGAACCCGCTTCATGAAACGGGAGGTAACAAGTTGAACTACATCTATGTGGGTAAAAGTTCATTAATAAGCAAGGGTACAGATATCGGCCGATATGAAATGTATCAGCTGATATATATCGGTTTTTAACTGTCGTATTGTATCGGCCGTATAACCTATTTCTCGGCCGATATATCGGCTATATATATCAGTCTGATATCGGTTGAGATGATTTATATCGTTATTTAAAAAAAAAAAATCAAAACTGTGATGGGCCAGGGTCGAATATCGGCTGATATCAATCGATATTTACGTTTTCAACTTTTTTTTTAAAAAAAAACAGTTTCTTTTTCAGGTTTTTTATATTTTTTAATTCAGAAAAAATAAAATAATATTAATATTTTTTTTGAAAAAAAAAGAGGAGAGAGAAATTTCGCGGCCAATATTTGCAGATCCGCCGAAATATCGACCATGCCGAATATTAAGTTTTGAAAAGATAAATTACAAAATTGATCAATCTTTTTGAAAAGATAAATTACAAAATTAGAATATTAAAAAAGTCCCTTTTTTTTATTACAACTCTTTTTAGCTAGGTGACATTGTCAATTAACAACAATGACCTCAAACAAGGGTGCCTTCCCCTAGGATGAGTGGGTTTGAAAGGTATTTTTAAAATGACCCTTATCCTAAAGAAGTAAGTTGGATTTGAAAAGCTTGATTTTCAAGGATATAAAAACAATGATCGAACCGAATCAGTTTTGAATGGAATTTTTAATGCAACGATGAAATCAATCCGAAAGAAGTTTAAATTTTAAATTTATAATTCATAGAAAGTAGACGAGAGTGAAAAAGAGAGTGTCATCTCAAATTCCGGTGGGCCACACATGGTAGTCCTAAGAACTACGTTCACCGACACAGAAGTGTTAGCATATTTTGTAATTGTAGAAATATAAGGGTTCTTTGCAATTTTCGAAAAATGGCAGGTGATTTTTACAAAATAGGACAACATTTTTTCCGAATAAAGAAAAAGTATTTATTTATTTTCCAAGCGGATGGTCTTTCAAGAGTGTGCTTATTATCCACCTATGAATTTATTTCTTAATAAAATTAAAATTTGGTCAGATTATAGAGATAAATCTATCATTAATATATATATTCAATATTAATGACCATAGAACACGTACTGAATACACTGATTGCCCTATTAAGATTTTTTTTTTTTAATTCCAATATTTAAAAATTAAAATAGAGATTTTCATCGTACCTATCAAATGAGAGCCACGTTGGCTCGATACTTGTATACTTTTTTAAATTGATTTTTTAATTGTGGGGAAGTGTCTCTGATAAATCTAGAAAGGGTGAAATATCTTTCATTTTTAAATCAAAATACTTTTCTCTTTATCTTTTAGTTTTAATTTTTTTATAAAAACTAAAGTGGGATTGATTGGGATCATATTAGAATAAAATAAGACTTTAGTCCAATAAATAATTAAAAAGTTCATATCAAATCAGATCTGAAAAATCTAGATGAATCGAAAAGAAATTTGTTCAGTGTGATCTTCCTTTTTAACAAAAATAAAACTGATATAACGACAACGTATTGAGTCTTGTTCTATATAGCATCTAACTCATGCAGTTATTATTATTATTATTTTAATATAGGTAAAGTGAGACAAAATTCATGAATATGTGTAAACGTCTCAATCGACATACACTGAATGAGTTGATGAGGAGTAATTTCATAGAAAAGATTGTCAGGTCAACCCTCTCTGTATTATTTCTTTGATACATAATTTCATTTGAATTACTTCTATTCAATTTCTATTTTAAAGATATATTATAAAAAAATGATGAATATGTTTAAACACATATTTTAAAATTACTTTAAATTAAAATACTATTTTTCAATATAGATATCTAAGTCTCTCAAAGCACGTGACTAATCTTTGAAGCATTTGTAAACTTCTTTATCCACGCGCATTAGATAATATTCTAAGAAGTGATATTTTTAAAATTAAGATCTTTTATATCTCAGTTAGATTCTTGACGGTGAAGCCAAGACTCACGAATTTAAAAATATATTTTATAATTAAGTAAATTTAATGTTAATTTTTTTTAAAAAAAAAAATTAACAGTACCTAAGCCCACACAGGACGGAATCTTTCTCAAGTCTTATTCACTTGATGGGGGGAGAGATTTTTGTCCGTGGTCCGTCAATAACTTAATATTAAACTAAAGTGATAATATAGAGCTGGCCCACCCAAAGTTATTGGTGGGGTCAGCAATCTAGTTGAGTGCCATGTGTCTCACGTTTTCTGTCCTTTTATCATTGGCATCAAGTGTTCAAAGACAAGAATTTCAATAATTGGTTTTACATATATGATGGTGGATCACGTGTACAGATTAGAATGATAAAGTAAGTGATCAGGTAAAAAGTATGTTCTTTTCTTTCGTAAGTAGCCTTTTAATTATTTTATTTTATCCGTCTCTTAACAAATTTTTTTCATATTAGAATGATTGATTTTGTGAAATATTATAATGTGAATGTAAAGATACCCATTGTTATATATATATATATATATATATATAAAAGCTGAACCCAATATATTCAATTTAAAAAAAATTGAATTTATTAACTATGGCTGCTTCTAGAAAAAGAAACAAAAATATAAATTAGAAAGTTGACAGAATTCTATTTAAATAGTTTGATAATGTCGGTAATGATCAATTATAACCGTTGGATGTTTTTAATATATGTAAAACCAAAATGTTATTTTCTTTATTTATATTTAGATTCAAATTAGATTGATGTTGATCCAATGTATAATGATTATTGAATTGAATATTATAAATAAAGATTTTTAACTTTTAAAATTTTAATACAGCCTGTTTGAGTGTACGGCTCATATATAGAGCCCATTTGATATTTAATGTAAACTCATCAAAACATTATTTTTTATTTAAATTTATTACTAGGGTTCGATTGAACATTAGAAAAAATTAATTATCTTGTTTTATATAAAAAGAAAGATTATAGAAATTTGAAAGACTTTGTATATGATCATTTATTTAATTAATTCTAAACAAATTATAGTCTCTGACATGGTTAGTCGCATCAGTCGAACTTTCCATAGCATTTGCTAGGGCTGCTACTCTGACGATGTGATTAAAGGGCGGAACATATGGCCACTTTTCCTAAAAAGGGGTACCCACTAGAAGAACCAACTTAAAGAAGTGGGCTCTAATGTTGCATACATACACTTGATAATTCTGTCCCAGTACCCTTGATTTCAAAATTTTGAGTGAAATGACTATTTTGTCTTTCCACTTCAAGGC
Organism: Chimonanthus praecox; assembly: GCA_022113865.1. Classification (NCBI taxonomy): domain Eukaryota; kingdom Viridiplantae; phylum Streptophyta; class Magnoliopsida; order Laurales; family Calycanthaceae; genus Chimonanthus; species Chimonanthus praecox. Next base: position 1,962,304 of record CM039093.1, on the reverse strand, counting down.
ACCGAATCATTGAACAAATTAGCCGAAGGGTTTTTGCATTCGTTCAAAAGATATACCACCGAATAGATTGGGAAGGAAAAAAACTGTGGGCCCCACCATTGACCGAAACCCAAGGTCATTCTTAGCCGTAGATAGGTGGACCAGGGGCGATCATGGTGGTGTCGATCGTAGGTGGAGAAGTGAAGGATCGATTCGGATCTAAGAAAAAAACCTACAAAATTGGATTTCGGATGCCAAAACAACAGTTGAAGAAACTGGCTAGAGGAGAGTCCCACCATACTCCGATTAGAGATCTGATGGTGTAGATGGATAGACCATAAAAAAACAAAATGGGTATAGTGGGTTCTGTCGGCAGAAACTTTCTCCATCATCTGATCTAAAGCCGAGAAAAAGATCTGGCGGCACCAAATCTGCTGTTGCCAGATCTTCTTCTTGGCCTTAGATCAGGTGATGGAGAAAGTTTCTTCCGACGAGACCCACCATACCCATTCCATTTTTTGGGTCTATTAATCTATACCATTAGATCTCTGATCTGGGTATGGTGGGACCCTCTTCTGGCCAGTTCTTTGACTTCTGCTTAGGACGTCCAAAAATCAAATTTTTGGATTTTTTTGTTAAATTTAAGTGGTTCCTACACTTTTGACCCTAAGATCGATACTACCATGATCGCCCTTGGCTCACCTATCTACGGCAAAGGAAGATCTTTGGTTTCTATCAACGGTGGGGCCCACTAGTTTTTTTCCCTCTCTTGTGTATATTTGGTTCGTCCGAAGGAAGGAATAAATCGTTCGAAGGAAGGTATTTTGGTTGTGGCTTCGGTGGAATTGGAAGTGGAAGGGCAAAAGGTCATTTCACCTAAAATTTTGGAACCGGGTGTGTAAAGAAAGAAAAGCCGAGTGTCTATATGAGCTCCCGTACAAAATTCTTAATCCACACACACTAATTAAGTTAATGAAGAATAATTTTAAAGAAAGTGATTGAGAGGAGTTGAACTTGAATGAACTTAAGATCTTGTTTTATGGAACGAACGTCTTAACCCTTACACCAGAACATTTGATTGGTAACCACACCTTAGGTTACCGTCTATGAGCTGGTTGCTCGCGTGATGGAACCTCCTTAAGAAAATTCATCTGTCTATCTTTAGAATTATGGTATATAATCAGACTATTTAATTGGTATGAGTAATTTTGGTTTTTTTTTACTTTTTTATTTTAACAAATATTGAATAGTTTACTTTTCTATCAACAATCATAGGATTCAAACATCACGACTTCTCATCATTCAACTCTAATTTCAATAATATAACTTACTTTGTTGAATGTACTGATTTTATCAAATTAAAGCATAATATTTTTATTCATTTGATTTAAGCAATTAAATTGAACAGTTGATAGATAGCTCTACTTCAATCATTTATTTTACTTAGTTTAAATTTTAAATCAAGTAGCCATAAATGTCTATTGAGACTAATTTCTCTTAAATTTTCATATCAACTACTTTTTTTTATGTTACTAAGACTAACTTACCTCACCTTATGCTAAATTGCATAACAAAAGCCACATGAGGCAAGACGTGACGGGCTTGAACTCCTGTAGACTAACCTGCTGTGCCCTTAGAATAAGAGGTATCACCAGGGTTTTATACTGGATTTTTTGCAGTTTCTAATACGTAAATTTAAGAAAAATAATTGCATAACAAAAATCTTGTCGCATAATTATATCACCTTAGTAGGACTCGCTCTAATTCTTTGTTCTACTGAAAAAGTAAGTGGTACTAAATGAAAAATTCTATTTGATAAAAAAGTTACAAGTGCTGTAACCATTAATCTCATTATTCAAATATCTCAAACATCATCATCATCATAAACTCTCTATTATACTTGATAGCAATTTTGAGAGAGTGACATCTTAGAGACCAACTTACAATTTTATATCATTAGCATCAATGTTTCAATTCTAATGAGTACTCTAGACTCTAGACCAAGGGTCCAAATATGGGCCGATACGTATCGTATTGGCCCATATGATTTGTATCGGCCGATATTTGGCCGTATCATATCGGTCGATATCAGCCGTTTTTATTAAAAGAAAAAGAAGAGAGAAAAATATCAGTCGATATCAAATTTTGAACCCCTATTCTACGCTATTACTTGATAAAGAAAAAGGGAGAGAGTCCAAAAATACTCTCGTGGACAAATAGACAACTATTGTGAAAAACCCTTAAAAGTCTCCACCAATGCCAAATGCAAGGAATCACCAAATTTTTATTTTGCCCTAAAACTCTCTTTTTTTTTTACCAAAGATGAAAACTCATGATCTTTATTACTATTTACACACTAAGGTGCAATTTCTTCACATATCATTTGCATCAGCTGATAGAAGCCATGACCATATCTCCTCTCCATCTTCCATCATCAACTTCTCTCCCATTCCATTCCAATCCAAATCAAAATCCTTATCCAAATCCAAATCCAAATCCAGAAAAATCTTCTTGTAAAGATCCTATTTCTTCAAAACAAGTGTCCATCAAAGAATACCATTCAATTTCCTTCTCCTCACTCTCACACCTTTCTTCATTTCCACCATTTCCACCACTCTCACTCTCCTCTTTACCACCTGAAACGGCACTCTCTGCTCTTCTTTCCTCATTACACAAGCACCCATTTTCCTCTGTTTCATTTTCACTGCCCTTGCTAGGACTTGATATTCCACTTTCTAGCCCTTCTTCATTCTCTTTTACTGCACTTGTGTCTAAAATCACTTCACTTTCTTGTTGAAAAGTCGAAGGTAATTTTTTTTTTGAATTTCCATGTGGAAAACCGGATGATACCCAGCATAAAACCTCGGAGAGTGTTTTCTCTTGATCTTCATTTCTATTTGATATAATTGATGGGATCTCAGCAATTGATATTGTGTCTAAAATCACTTCACTTTCTTGTTGAGAAGTCTCGGGTATTTTCGCTTCATCTTCATTTTTATTTGATATGGTTGATGGGGTCTTGGCAGTTGATTTCTGCTTCTCTTTCCCCAATTCTTCTTGGTGGTTCTTCTTCTTCTTCTTCACGGCTGACTTAATTGTTCTCGTACCCTTTCTCTTGCACCCACCAGGTATTTTGTCCATGTCCACGACGACTATCGGTGCTCCGTCGTTGATTCTTCTAAAGCCGTCGATTCTCCTGCTTAGATGTGAGTTCCAGTAGTTCTTAATCTCATTATCGGTTCTTCCCGGTAAACTCCCCGCAATCAAAGACCACCTACACAAGCATGATTTTCACTTGAAAAGTTCATATACATGCCCCAATAGATTCAAATCAAAGTAAACATATGCAGACATATAATTGCTTCTTTTTAATCTTTATTATCTGTTGTCTCATAAGAGACATGTCAACTTTTTTTCATTCAACATTTATATTTTATATTTGACATTTTAAAAATGGAAAGAAATGTTGAATGTGTTGGGGGCACTTAACAAGTCCTACATTGTGTGTGAAAAGGAAGCTTTAGGAACTTAAAATTATTTGAGTCACTCCACCTAATAGACTAGTCTTTTGGGTTGGATACTTAGTCCTCGCAGTGATATCAAATCCAAGTTCTCAAACTATAGTATGTGGGCTCAGGCATCTCCTAGTCGAATAGGATGGTTGGTGATATTCTTTCTGTCAAAGAGAGATTGTTGGGGCAACGAATGAGTCCTACTTGGTTGTAAAATGAGAGATTTAAAGACTTATAAATGACTTCAATCAGTCCACCTAACAAACTAATTTTTTGAGTTGAATATCGGTCTTGATAGAATGTTGATGAAAACAAAAAACATGAGCAATAATGGCATTAAGCTACATTGACATAATTAAATATATTAAGAATGTTTATGCACTAAAGTCTAAAGTAGTCCACAGACAAAGGTGGCTTTTTCTCACCTGTTTCCATACGAAGCATGTAACTTAATAATTACATCCTCCTCTTCTTTAGAAATATTCCCTCTCTTTAGATCAGCTCTCAAGTAATTAATCCATCTAAGTCTGCAACTCTTCCCACACCTCAACAAGCCTTTATAGTAAAACACAAAATAAGAAAATAGAATAAATGACAAGAAAGAACAAAAATCAAACTCGCTTCACATAAATAGAAAAAACATATGTCAGTGCTTGAAAGAGATGAAAAGGTGTTTTGATCATTTTTTTTGAAAGGTAAAAGGTGTTTTGATCCTAAATAGAAAAAAAAACATATGTGGATGTTTGAAAGAGATAAAAAGATATTTTTTTATTAAATTTCGTTGAAAGTGTAGAGAGATATTTAAGAATTTATTGAAAATTTAGTCACTCCACTTATTAGACTGGTGTTTTGAACTAGGTCCTAACAAAGATTTCATTATTTATTCACAGTAAGGACTTTTTTCCATATTTAAGCTCAAAGATTCCTTATGCAACTAACTGAGTTTTATAACGTGGAAAAATAGCAAAAACCCAACTCATTTCAACAAAAAAAAATTTCTAAATATTTGATAGATGAACAAATAAATAAATGAAAAAAAGAAGAAGCAAAATCCCAACTCTTTTTAAAATCATATTTTTCTAGTTTCTTTTTTAGCAACCACAAAATTTCTGAAATAACCCAACTCACTTTAAAAAAGAGAAAAAGAAGAAGAAGATAATTACAAAGATATTTTGGTCAAATGCAAATGCACAGAAGGATCTGTTTCGAAATTCTTCTTTTTTAAAACAAAAGCACTTATTCTCCCTCTTCTTTTTTTTTACTTTTACATCTTTGATATTTCCCTACCTGCATTCTTGGGCAATGATCTCCATGACCCTTCTCCATTTGCTTGAATGTACTTCAGCAAGAGCTCATCCTCTTCTGCTGTCCATCTCCCTTTCTTCAATCCCACTTTTTCACAACATGGTGCTCTTCCCATGTTTCTATATGAGAATGAGAATTTTGTGAGAGAGAGTGAAAGAGAGATAGAGAGCTTATGTAATCAAGAGAGAGAGAGCAGTAGAGAGAGAGAAGCAGAGTATGTGATCAACTGTTTGTTTATGTGATCTCGAGAGAGAGTAGGAGAGATGAAAGAGTAAGAGAGAGAGGTACTTAAGGTGGAAATGGCAAAGGTAGGAGTAAATATAAGGGAAGGGGAGGGAGGGTGAATCCCATGTGGAGAATATGTGGTGAGGAAAGGAGCCACGACAGGGTAAAGAGGATTAGTAGTATCCTCTGTTATAAAAAAACAACAGTATCCTTATCTATTCTCTACAATTTCTTTTAAAAAATATTTTTATATTAGACTACAATGGATAAAAAAAAAATATGGACATGCATATATCTATTTAACAAATTAGATTTTTTTTTTACCATTACTGCTTGAGTGTATAAGCCCAATATGGACCCATTGAATAATAAATTCAAATCTTTAATTCTTTTTTTACCTTTTTTGAGATTTAGATCCAATTAAAATTTATTTCCATTCATTGAATTCTCACCGTTAGGTTGATTATAATAGGTGAAAATATTTATCCCAATGAATTCTCACAGTTAGATTGATTATAATAGGTGAAAATATTTATCCATTAATCTATTTTTATCATAAAAATTAAGTGCTAGAATAATTCAAAGGATCTTGTTTTGAGCCGTTTTAATAATCTATTGATCTCTCCGTTTTATTATAGAGTAAAAGCCATCATCTTTTTCGTCGATGAATATTCCAGATTCCCGTATTCCCCTCTCCGAATCGAATCGGAATCTCTATTGCGGAGATACTACAATATGTTCACAACTCCGTACTTGCGTACAGAGCACGTGTCAGCTGACCGCTAAAAAGAAAAAGAAAAAGAAAGAAAAAAAGCTGCACCGTTAAAAAATAGATTTGATCTGCAATTATTGGCTACGTCAAAGAGAGTTGTCGTAGAAGGAGCATTTCTCAAAAAAAATTACTCCATGGAGTGGACCTCTGACTCGGGTTTTAACTTGACTTGTAAGAATACTCAATAAAATAAGTGGATTGAGTTTTACATTTTTAAAATAGAATCAGATTGGGTTGAAGAAAAAAATTTAAATTAAAGTTAGAATGGATCAAGTCAAGTTTTTTTTTTTAAAAAGAAAATTAACTCGAATTGACTCGATCCAACCACTCAAAAAGTTTAATATAGCACATGAGTTGAGTCAGACCAATAATTCAGACTAGCGCACGAGTTGAGTTGAGCAATTTGAATCAAGAACTTGAATCAGATCTAATTAGTTTCAATAATTCTCAATACAGGTTGAGTTAGGTTGAGCAATTCAGATCAGCAATTCAAGTCGAGTCAGATCAGATTCAGTAATTTTTAATATAAATTGGGTTGGGTTTATTAAACTCAGCCCGATCCACCTGAATTTCAGCCCTATCTAACATCAAAGATATTACTTAAGTATTCTTACCATACAAAACTTCCTCTAACAATGTAGAATTTAATGAGTTTGAAATACATAGTATTTATAAAAAATATATAAATTATATTTTATTTATATTGGTTTTATTTATAAAAAATCGATTTCCTACTTAATAATGTTATTTCAACATAAACACCTTTTTTACATGGGAGATGGGAAAGTTAAACTTTCTTTCACTTTCTTATGTCTAAAAAAGTATGGCAAAAGATTCTCATACACTAATTGTATAATATATGGCCGTAGGTTTAGGCAGGCTATCTACAAACCTTATGTGAGATTCATTTAATAATAAGTTCAAATCCATTGAAATCTTATTTCGTCTTTCTATTTAGATTAGATATGAATTGATGCTCATTTCATATATTCTTAATTTTGATTGAACATCAAAGAAAAAATATGTATTTAACAAGTTTATTTTAATTTAAAAAAAAAAGTTTAGTCCAAAGGATTTTTTTTTTCTATCCCCCTTCTTCTCTCCCTTCTTCCCTTCGATGACCGGTGCTGATGGCAATGAGTTTCCGACAACAAATGGAGTTCACTCAGTGCCGTCCCCATGCAATTTTGAGACCGGTGAGATTGGGAAGCTGGGAATTGGGGTTTTGGGTGGTGGTAATGGTGTTCTCATTTACTTCATTAGAAGGGAATTCAGTGGATGAATGTATAAAGATAAATGAACTTGTTTATATGAGTAGTTCAATCGGTAATCTCCTACTTTAGAAAACTTTAGAAAATATGAGGTGTCAAGTTCGACCTCCTATGGTCTCACTTGGTGTGCCCTAAAGACAGTAGGTATCACCCATTAGAGTTTTACGTTAGGTTTTATGTGGTTTCTTATACGTAAATTAAAAAAAAAATAAATAAATAAATAAAAGTGAAAGAGTAAAAAAAAAAAACAATTGTATACTATGGCCAGCCATCTTAACAAGAAAAAAATTTATTAGGAGACATATGATTGAGTAAAATTTATATTTTATTCATACCAGTGTATCACTCATCAATTATTAGTATACTGATAACACATTGTTCTTCATATCAATACACTGATAATTCATAAATAGTACATTAATAATGATAAAATAAAAATTTCACGCTATTCTATATCTTTTAATAAATTTTATCCTTAAAATAAAAAATCACATACTATTTATCGATATTTACTATGTAAGAAAAAGTAGTACGGTTCGACTTACAAAGTAATTCTGAGTCATGTGGTACTGTGACGTTCACGGGTAATCAAGTTCCATCGCAGGTCCAATGGCGTTGGAAGAGTGTGGCCCACCTATGGAATGCGTCTTGATGGGCTGCTTAAAGTTGTACGATTTTTTCATGTCCCCAGACGCCCAGTACATGTTGTGGGCCCACTGACTGCATAATCATTGTCATTTACTTGGAGAATAATCTACTTCTTTTTCTACGGTTGAGATTGAGTTGTACAAATTTACAAATTATTATTATTATTATTATTTTTAATTTATGTGTAGAACTCATTGATTTGAATTTAATCCAATCATAGGATACTCAACGTAAAACTTGTATGAGTGAGTCCATTACCTATAAGACACACCAAGATTAATTTACAAATTATTAAAGGGATGGTTCAACGTATCTCCATCGAAATTTACAAGGTTGAGCACAACTTTTAAAGTTAATAACGGTGAATTTTTTAGTGTAAAATCATGCAAGCGGGTTGTAAAGTGTAGGATTTTGAAATTTGCCATGAAACCCTTGAGATTAATTATATCATAATTTAATAGATCAAAAGTAGGGTTGATCGGATTTGAATAAATCCAATTCAATCTAACTTATGTCAAAATTATTGAATTTGATCAAACTTGACCCGAATTGCTCATTTGAATTACTCAATCTGATCCGACTCAATTTTTTTACTATTGTAAAGTAAGCATCTCTTGGGTCGCCATATGGTAGTTCTCAAGTTTAAAATCATTTTTTTATACTGTATAGTATTATGAAGTAAATTATTGGCCTTCCAAGAGATACAAGAGCTTTCGAATATCTAAGTCCCTCAAAGAATAAAGAGAAGGAAGGTAATTAGAATATTCTTTCAAGCTTTCTCATTCATTGAAAATGTCTATACTTGAATTATTTAAAGTCAGATCTATCAAACACAAAGGGTAAAAAGCTTAGATGTTCCGACATGTTCTATTAGACGGTGGATCACTCAATGATTAAAAGAATTACATGATTGCATAGATCATTATAGAGAATATTAAACTTCTCAAAATAGGTCCCATCAAATTCTCTTTACTCTACTATTAGTTAAATATTTTCATCTTTGATGTTCAATTTAATAATAAGGATGCATCATGGGCACCAATTTAGATTAAAATTTAAATCTAAAGAAGAAAAATAACATTTTGAATGATTAAATTTATCATTAAATGGATCCTACATAGATCATGTACATCCATACTAATAGCGTGCTTGGTCTAACTATAGTTTTGAATTTACCTAAAATATAGGCCCCTCATTCATGAAAAAGTTAGGTCAACAATTGTATCAAATATTGGAATGATTTTATCGGATTTAATTCAATTGCATTGCCTAATTTATAATAACTATTGTCAAGAAACACCCCTCAATATTGGTGTTTTTTTCGTGATAAGAATCCTACGACCCCCACTATCTTCTCGAGTATAAGAACATTGAGTAGACCTCCGAATACATGCCATGAGGGATCGTGTGAATGCAGAACTCCCAAATCAAAGTGTCTTTAGTTGAATTAACCTGTGTGAGATGGTATTTGATGTATTTAAGATTCCAAGAGCATTGTTTTCTTGTGGGTAAGATGCAACATAGTTAGTCGTTATTATCATGGGTCATTGTGGCTCTGTTTCTCCCAATTTGGTAGAGCATTGCATATGGATATTTATTTCCTGTACTCCTATGATCATGTGCACATCATTTTCGATTCGTATGAGTGTATAGAGGACCATGAAAATAAAATATTAGTATATTAAGTATTAGATTTTCATTAGTACGTATTCTAATCATCGAATTAATCACATGGTTACGACATAATTAGTAGTTTCAGAATCCTAAGAGTTTGGTTTGGTGGTCAAAACCTGTCCTTCTTTGCTAAAAGTCTCGAGATCAAGTTCTCATCCACACAAAAAGAATTACTCCACATTGTTATGTACTCGACTTGTACGGATTGAAAGATTCACATATGTTCCAAGAATTAATCAAGTGAGACGGTTCGATACCTTAATCTTAAAAAAAATAGTAATTTCAAAATTAAGAGAGGAGGGAGGCTCTAAATTCCATTAAGTATAATAAAAATAATTTATTAGAATGGATATCTTTCTATACAATGAAACAATAACTTTTTCTTAGCTTAACTAGCAAAATTCCATTAAGTATAATAACTTTTTCATTAAATAGTGAGTTGATTGATAGATGGATAGGGGTGGCCGGTGGTTCAAGTCCTAGGAAGGACGTTTAGTTATATTGACTCGATCTTTCTCTTCTTTTCATTAAGATCAAAGTATTCAGATTTCTTAAAGTGCCTGACTAATTTTTGAAATATGTACAGATCTTCCTATCTATACATACCGAGTAATATTATGGGAAATGACTCTTTTATATTGAGAGTGACTTGAACTCAAAATCTCACACATTTTAAGCAGGTTTTTGACCACCAAATCAACCCTCATGGGTTTCGATCTTACTCTTTTGAATGATGAGTATCTAAATTTTAGTTTTTAAAGATAATTAGAATAGCTCGGTCTCTATTTTATCCCCTTTTGTAGAAATATAATCTTTTAATATAAGATTTTTGAAATCATTTGAGGCAAATAACCTCATTCACTTGACAATGAAATAAGAATGTCCAAACATAGTCACTCATGTGGAAAATACTAAAAGTCTCTAATAATAATAAGTTATTAAGAAGTTATTTCTCATTTTCATTTAATTGAAAAATAGATGATTGCAAATAACATTCTCACACGGGAGAATTTTTTCATCTCAAATGTGAATTCAATTTTTTTGTTAAATTTCCGTTTTACCCTTCCAACCAACACAGAAAGTGGAAGGGTAAAACAGAAATTTCAAAAAAAAAATGATTTCTCATGTGAGATAAAAGAATTCTCACGTGTGAGAATGTTTACCCTTAGCTTTTCTTCATAGATTTTCAAAAATTTATTTAGACACTACTCAAGATACTATATTATTATTAGGCCACCAATCCTCAGACGAACACTTTATGTATACAGACATGGGTTTTACTGTGATCTCTATTTTGCCCTTCACCTGCCGTACCGAAAAGGAATGTCAGAAATCGGCTCACCAATCAGATCCCTTACTAGTTTTTTTCGAGCCGGTTTACTGTTCACAGGTGATTCGGAGATCCGATTTTACTATTCACAGGTGATTCGGAGAGCCGATTTTACTGTTTACAAGTGATCCGGTGAACCGATTTTACTCTTGGCGAGCCGATTTCTAACATTCTTATTATTTTACATTTCGATACGACAAGTGAAGGGCAAAATGTGCATCACGGTAAAACCCGTGTATGTATACAAAAAGTGCTAGTGGGAGGATCGCTCACTTTATTATTATAGTAATGAAGAATGTTTTTCCTTAAATGTTATATGTCCTTTGGGGGTATATATGTAAATATTCATTGACATGTCTATTAATTATGAAGAAAGTATATTTGAGTTTATATCGCTATAAGTGATGTATGACATGACTCTATCAGTCCTTCACTTGGAGGTGTCCTAAATGGATAATGAACAAAAGTGGAAGGCCCTCCTCAAAGTATGAAAGGTAAGGTACATTCAAAATTTTCTTTTGGGCCTTCCAATTATGGAAAACGGTCTAAGAGCATCATGTGCTGCACTTAAATCTTTTAAAAGATGAATCATGAAAAGGATAGGTTAGCAATAAGTTTGTGTTTTCAAACTTCTCATTTATAGTCTAATGTCATTGGATATAATTCAATTGTAAAGGATGAATCCGCATATTCTTCTATGGCTTATTAGTGAGAGTATTTATGAGGTATTGATTTAATAAGACTAATCTTTTAGGGCCTGCACCGCCATTGTCCACATAATCATTCTGAATAAGTCAGGTGGTAGAAATAGGATTTGATCCTGGGACATGATAGAGCAAACCCCACATCAAGGACCATTGGGCTACAATATATGACCCACCAAAAATCACCTTAATTGAAAAACCTTTTAGATGACTTTTTTTCATGGACCCATCAACAACTCATTCGATGGGTCTCATACCTAACGCACTTGCATTATAAGACTAATGCCAACATAATTAGGTCATTACTCTAGGCCATGAGCAAGTTTATCAACTTAGTTGACAATTTCACATGATTATTGATTTCCTATCATCACATTGGGGATTTATTTAGATTGTGCAGGGAACCCAATTAAAAAAATATTTATTAAATTAGGTGCTTTCCTATATTACAAATCACCATAGCTTTTTTTTATTTGCTTGTAGTTGTATGATATCTCAAGTTGTAGATTTTCATTTGTGCGTGAAGTCATTGAATTGATCATAACATTATGACATGATTGAATAATTTCAAAATTGTAAAAAAAATTAAAAATTAATTGCATGCTGAATATGTTTAAACACTGATCAAAGGCAAAAATTAGCTGTTCTAGCTTAATTTCAAGCCTACTCTGTGAATTCTTATATATCCCTAATTGTCACCCATACATCTTTTATATAGTTGAATGTTAAATTAAAAAGAAAATTACATTTGTTTAATCACTATAAATGTATTAAATTAATTTACTATGATGATAAGATGAAGTTGAACTTTTGTTCAACCACAATCCACCTTATAACCCTTTATTCATCCACTTCTTCACATGTTTCTCACATGCTCCTCTCATTTGCAGGCCCACCCATTTTAGATAGCCATTTCACATTATCTAGTGTGATTTAGATCATTGATGTGAAAAGCATCATGATGATTGATGAGTGCCACAAAGTTTATTAAATAAGGTAATTGAAATTGTTGTTGTGTATTTATTTATTTTAAATTTACATGTGGAAAATCACGGAAACTCAGTAAAAAATTTGCATAGGTGATACCCATTGCCCGTAGGGCATACCAAATGAAGTCAAGGGGCTCGAGCCTAACACCTCCCGCTTCTTAAGGCAGAAGATTAGTAGTTGAGCTATACCCATATAGACAATTCTTCTCTATTTTACTATCATAATTATAGGGTATAATCTTCTAGTATGAGATTTTTCAAATTAATTGAGGCAAATGACCTTTCATCACTAGAAAATGAAATAAGAATGTTCGTACATAGTCACTCATATGAACAATACTGAAAAATCTCTAATAAGAAGTCATTTTTTTTTATTTTTCAGTATTGGGTCTTTTTTATTTTACCATGGAATTAATTTTTTAATGGATGAGAATTAAAGTTATAAGAAGGTAGGAAGACATCCAAAATTTTCTTTTGGTCCCCTCCATCTATGTGAAGGGTTTAAAGTCATCATATTGTACACTTTAAATTTTTTAAAAGATAACCCATCATTTATGAAAAGGATTGGTCAGCAATAGTGCAATTTTTCTCAATTTTTTTATAATAAAATGATTTTTTTAATTCAATTTAATTGTATACAACCATGACAATTATTTCATGAAAAACCCATCAATGTTGGCCAATGCATGCTAGACCCCAAAAGCATTTGGGTGGGATGCCATCACAGTTAGGTCCATATTGGAGGCCATGCTAAGTGGCTGTCTCTCCCAAATTGATTGAAAATTTGACATGGGTATTAAATAAAAATAATTATTAAATGTGGTGTCACCCCATATTACTAACTATCATAATTTATTTATTTTAATGTCAAGTTGTAGTTTTTCCGTCAAATGTCTAATCATTAAATATATAATTAAGAAATGGTTGAATATTTCAAAATTGTATACAAGGAAAGCTCCAAAATTGGGAGTATTTAAATTTTAGGGGGACAAAAACAATTAATAATTTTTTTATGAAAGCTAAGTATTAGACTCTACATACAATTGCCTAAATGGAAACTTCTAGAAGGGTAAAAATGTAGATCATCTCAAATTTTCACCTATTAAATTATACACCAGTAACTATAATGTTAGATTATGATTTGAACAGTTAGAAGATCTAACGTATCAATCAAAAACAATATCATATTAATTTATTAATTGAATAAAAAAAGAGGATGAATAATTTAGGAATTCCACATTTTACTGAATAGTAATTTTAATTCCTCTAGATTCAAATATTCAATTATTTTTTATTTTATTCTATTTATTTTTTTAGGTGTGGATGGGGTTTATTTTAACTTTTTTTTTTGTCTTTTTAATGGTGGGGTCCAAGTGTCCACCGTCAGACCATGTAACACGGCCATCAATGTGACCTCCATTTTTCACATAAATTATTCCCATTCATTTGAAAGAGGAAATAAAATCAAACCATGAAAGGAATGGAAAATTTACTTTTTACTGTACATGTGACGGCTGGTAAACTGCAATCATCATTATCTATCATAATTTAAAATTTTATTTATTTGATTGTAACTTTTTAAATTTTACTTTTTGTATGACTATTATAGAAGAGATATTTTCCTTATGCATTTTATGTAAATCAACATAAATTTTATTATATTATCTATATTATCTTTTGAATCGATTCATCGAAACTTTCGAATCAATTACAGTGAATGGTTCAGCGAGCCGATGTCAAAAGCAAATGGACAATACAGTAAAATTTATGTCGAATTAGATAAAATATATGTGAGAAGGTGTTGTCCCTAGTATAAATTAAAATATAAAATTTCATACTAATAAAATTCAATAATTTTACAATACTTGTCAACATTGAACTGATTTTATTGAATTCAATTGACAAATATTCTCAAGTCCTTGCATTAAAGACTTCAAGTGCAATGTGTGGAAGATGTCAACATAATTAAATTATTTTACTATTATGAGTTATGGCAAATGTCAATATAATTAAATTATTTTACTATTATGAGTTATGGCAAGAGGCTATGTCTCTCCCTATTTTAGTGAGAATTGCGCATGGATATTAATCTTCTATTATCATGTGAATAGTATTCACTAGAGTACAACAAGGACCACAAAAATAAAAGATTTTATTAAATGATACATTATCTTTTTTTATTGATTATCTTGAATTCTTGACTCTTTTTATTCATTTGTGTCTCAAGTTGTAGATTTTAATTAAGTGTGTCTAAGTCTTAGAATCCCCACCATGAGCCCATGAATAGACAATTATACATATTTAACATCTATTGCCTCTAAAATTGATCATTATCCTTAACAATTACATAAGTTTTTCAAACGATAAAAAAAAATAGAGAAATAATTTTATGATTCAATTCGGGAACTTTAAAGATCATGAGATATCCTTCGAAAAGACAATTGTACGCATCTAGCAAGTTGTGTACACCTAGGCATAGGATCCATCAAATGATGTGATATTAAATCAATTGAGAATATACTAGATAGAATATATGACCACCAAAATCACCTTTATTGAATTAATGAAGTCATATTTTTTTAAATTCTAAAAATTTGAGTCAATTTAAATTATTTTTTAATTATTAAACTCTACAGTCTTAAAAATATATAGTTTATTGACCCATTAAAGTGTTTTTTTATAGATCTTGTAATAAAAAATATATTTTCAACAGATCCATTATTAGGCTGAAATTGGGCCTGGCCGGGTCGGGTTTTTTAAAATTCAATCTGACCCGAGTTATTAAATTATGGAACTTGACCTGACCCAAACTTCTAATCCGAATGTCTCGACCCGACCCGACCCGACCCGAATTATAATCGACTCAACTCGAATTTTGACCCGACCCGCATTTTGAACCTACTTTAACCTAAATTTAATTGGGCCGGGTTGGGTTTGATGAGTCGAGTCGGGTTAACTTGAAAATCTCTCAACCCGACCTGACCCGAATTCAATGCTGGCCTTTGTCTTCTCAATCCGACCCAACCCGGTGAACCAACTTTCATGACCCGACCCAAGTTTCAACCCTACCCATCATCATCCCTTAGATACTCAAATATTCATAATAATATCCTAAATTTAGACTGATTCATGGGTTCAAATTTCGGTATCTGCCGATATTTCAGTCGAAAAAAATTCTCACTTAATTTTTTTTAATTAAAATTTGAGATATTGATCGATATCAACTATATATATAGGATATTGACCAGTATCTCAACTTGTTAAAATCAGAGAGATTTATTTTCCTAAACTGATCATTTCGAACTCAATTCAATTTAATTAATTCTATGGTCAAGAAACAGCCCCTCAATTTAGCCCCTGGATTTAATATAATAGTGTTGCATTGTGTGTAAAATGGCAACATAATTAGGTCATTGTTATGGGACATGTGTCATGGGCAAGTGAGAACGTCACATGGGTCTTTATGTCTTGTCATGGTGTGAACATCTTATTAATTATTATTCCAAAAGCTACCATTAAAGTAAATAAAAAAGCATAAACATTTATTAAAAGTGATTTGTCCACCCATTTATTAGAAAAAGCAGCCGTTGATCTTTGTCAAAATGTTTAATTATTAAATTGATCACCTTAGTTATCACATCATTAAATAATTCCACCTTTTTATGAAATTACTTTCACGTGAAACATGTGAGTAGAGAAGATTATAAATTAAGAGTAATTAATTTTACAACGAATTGAAAAGATATTGTTTTGACAAGTTACGTCAGAAAATAGACCTCATCCTATAATAAATTACTTTTATTAAATTGATCAATTAAATAATTGGATCACTAAGTTATCACGTGATTAGATAACTTCAATTTTTTATGAAATTATTTTCATGTGAAACATCTTAGTAGAGAAAATTATAAATTGGGAGTGTTAATTTTAGAAGAGGACCCCCAAACATTTACAATTGAAATTACGGTTTCTTGACAAGTGACGTCATATGAGACTTATTTACTGTCCCAACATTCCCTCCTTTGATAGAATGTTGCTGGTCATCCCGTCTCGTAAATTTTGATTTGGGGATATTTAGCCCAAGAAGATAGTCAATTAAGTGGAGTAATCCAGATCATTTATAAATCTCTGAATCTCTCTCTTCATAATCAACGTTAGACTTGTTCGCTGTCCCAACATAAATCTCATCCTATAATAAAAATAATTCGATAGATAGATGGACATCATCAGACTCCCAAAGTGTGTAAAATGGGACTTCCTGGCCCTTGATTTTATTAGATTAAAAACAAACTATTTAATTAATATTATTATGATCAAGTGAAATATGAGAAAGCATTACATGAACATAAAAACAGTGGAACCTAAAATTTAAAAGAGAGAATAATTTTTTTAATAATTTAATATTATCACAAAGTGAGCCCACATATGGCTCTAGTGCCCTAGGCGCAAAAAAATACCCACACATTTACTATTCTGCCCTAATTCTAGAGGAGCAACGTCAATGGAAGCTAAGTTTTGTTAAGACTTTGAAATGATTTTTTTTTGAAGAGATTGTGTCTCGTCTTTTCTTGTTTAATGCTGGTGTGTCTCTTTTCTAGATGATTCAGATGCTTCACCTAACTGTGTTATTAAGTTTTAACCAAACTTTATTAACTTTATTTTTAGTAAAACTTTATTCCTGGTAGGCTAATTTTTACACTCATATTTATTTTTTTATTAGTTTTTGAAGACTCTAAAAAGTAACTTATTGAAGTATTTTAAAACTTCAAATTCCATTAATCACTATTATCTAAGTGTTTGAATTAAAATTTAGTCCCCTTCTAATTTGGTGCAAGAGCTTAATAATAGTGAGTTTCATGAACATGTAAATTTATTCTCTGAAAATAATATATATACATGCCAATATAACACCACTAGCATATAATTGCTCAAATCTGAATATAAATTAATTAAATAATGGTGGTGATGAATTTATTGAAAAAATCTCTCTTCAATATGTGATCTATTAAAAATTAGTAGTGGATTGAATCAATCTGAAGCTTTTCAGAATTTGAACAATTCAATTTTTTTTTTTTTTTTATTTACGGCCTTTGAAAATATGACTTAATCAAAACGATTAACATTACTTTTAACAGACCATATATTTAAAACAATTAATATTATCTTTTCATAAGATACTTACTTAACTTAATAATTGATGTTTAGTCAGAATCATCCCACCGAAAGAAGAGGATTTACTTTGGTAAGAAGTAAAAAGCCCATATGTTGATTTGAATTAAAATAGTCCACTTGAAGCTTGGTGATTATTTTAAGAAAAGAAAAAGAGCTTCTCCAGTACATGTCATTTAGGGTTTGGGCCCACCATGGCCCATGCAAAGTTCAACGTGATTGTCGTTTTTAAAATTATTAGTAAAATTTCAAGTTTTAAAATATTAATTTATTAGAGATGATACTAATCCCACAAATATACGAAACTAAAAAATAATTTTAAAATAAAATTTAGAGATGCAGAGTCCCTATTTTACAAAAAAGTTATTGGCTTATTATTCCAAAGTTCAAATTTAAAAATCTTAAAATAAAAGTCCTTATTACAATTTTTTTTATTTATGATTGAATTTAACAAATTGAATTTTACAAATAAACTATTTTTCATTCTTAAAAATGCAACTAAGTAATTAGACAATAATTTGTAATAACCCCAATTAAAGAGCCTTCAAGTAAAGATGATTGCAAGAGGATTGACTCTTTATAATCACATCAAAACATCAATTTACGATCAATAATTGCATTTGCTTTAGTAGAAGGTACCATTTCACACTGTAGCAAGATTATTGTCATTTAAAGAGTGTAAAAGAATATTTTATCAACAGTTTTCGCTTGAGGTTAAATCCAATATTACAAATTCAAAGCTATTATTTTGACGTGAAAACTTTAATCTCGACCGACAAATGCATGCCGAGTGACTAAATAAAAGGCACCACTATCACTGAAATGAAAGAATTTCTTTCAATAAGCAAATTCTCTCTTCAAATGAAGAAGACAACCCATTCCAATTTCCATTTGAGCTTACATCAAATATTAATTAAAAGATACTATTTGATTGAATAAACATTGAAATCGCAACTTTGCAACAATCATGAGAGGACTCTTTGTACAATTTAATGGTACATGAACTCCTCCTTTTAGATATTTAATCTGCTGGTGAACATCGATGTGTATACAATTTCACCATCTATCCCTACATCCTCACTTATTTTACTCATGCAACAGTGAAAAAGGTAAAAGAAAAAGAAATAACTTGTAAAAATAAAAAAATCCCATATCAAAAATTTGAGTATAATTTACATACGAATCCAACTTTATTAGAATTTTCTTACTGATTGAATTACTTATACAACTTAAGTTAGTAACTACATTTACAAAGTTACCGAAGATCGACAACATCAAATTTCAATTTTAGGTTCATATAGACATGAGAACAGTGTTCATAAATGGGGCTTCCATCTTCAGGCTCTTCATGAGGATGGAAGCCACGTTCTTGACAACCACGTATCACAGAGACGCCGGCTGGATCTGATAGATGGAATATGCCATGGGTTCTACAGAAACATTTAAAAAATGAATGAGTGCACCAACAATCAAACTATATCTACTATGCTCCTGCAACTAATAATTGAAGATTGTTGATCAAAAGGGTTAAATCATCACTAGAGAGGGATCAAAATGTATTGGGTTATGTGTTTCCCAGATGCCCAACTCTGAATTTTTTCAGAAAAAGATCTC
The DNA here is from genome assembly GCA_022113865.1 of Chimonanthus praecox. Lineage (NCBI taxonomy): Eukaryota > Viridiplantae > Streptophyta > Magnoliopsida > Laurales > Calycanthaceae > Chimonanthus > Chimonanthus praecox. Next base: position 1,943,112 of record CM039093.1, on the reverse strand, counting down.
AAACTTCTATAAATGAGGCCATCATTGAGCAATCCAATTTATGATCTAATGAACCATCCAATTACGGGAAATTTGAAGGCTCTATCCCTTTTAAGACATGGCTAAAAATGGATGGTCGCAAAAAAAGACCAACATTCTGGGATAAAAGCCAAAAACAGGATTAATAAATTATAATTTTCCATTTTTCTATCAGTATCCTTGCAACTAATTATCATTAGAAACAGCACACATGGATTGTTATCGATGGACATTATCAAGTCTGTGTGCTGTTTCCACCGAATTGTTTGTGCCAGTCACTAAATGCATTGTAACAATCTTTTGGGGGAATGCTCTACCTGGTTGTATCTGTGGGTGCCATAACAATTGCAATTGCTTCTGGTAACATGACCTGATAAAATGACACACACAAAAATTCCAACCATTAGAAGATCCTTCCACCCTGAAAGAGGATTTATGATCAAATATACAACTAATAGGAAGTAGGATTTCATGCGTTATTGCATGATTGACAATTGACTGAGGTGAAAGCATTGGCTGTGTTTGAATGAGGAAGTAGGAGGTTCTCCAGGGGTAGGAGAACTTCCGCCATCTTTTCTTCTCACAGAGAATATGGTGTTCTCCACCTTCTCCTAGAGGAGGAGAAGATCTACTGTTTGTAGGCCCCACTTTCTCCTAGAGAATGCATTCAAACAAGAAAAGTTTCACCACTTCTCACTATACAAACAGTCATTGGATTTCTTCATGACATTTCAATGGTTTGTCAACCATTTCACTTGTGGTTCTGGGCCATCAAACATTATTCTGATTCATTTGTTTTTCATTATCTACTTAAGTCACAGATTGTGTCTGGAAAGCTATTGACATGGATTAGATAAGGGTAGGTTCAGATCTGATTACTAATTCGACCCATGATCTAAACCATATCTGACCCATTCAACCCCAAATGCAGGCCCCCAAACCCCTGTACTGATTAGACAAGGTTTGTGGGCTTACGTGGTTGACAAGACTCCTCTTTTTTTTTTTTTAAAGAAAAGAACAAATTCTTTTCTTGTTAAAAAAAAAAAAAAAGAGGACACATTCCTCTTAAAGAAAATAATGACCAGAATGCTTATAAACAAAGAAGCACCACGCCACCAGGGACTGATGCACCTAGGTTTGGTTAAAGAATCTGTATATACATTGACCTCCATCGCCATCGGCCAATTTATGTGAAAAGTGGTACTTTTGGGCATCGCTTGGTTTGCTAACGCTAGAGCAAAATAAATAAATAAATTAGGATAAAGCACAACATGCTGATTCAGTGATTCATGGGATAAATTTGATTTAATGGACTATGGCTAAAGCACCTTTCAATGGATTCACAGTCAAACATTGGAGCTGGACAACTTTTATCATTAGTGGTATTTTTAGTTGTGTTGCCAATTTTATATTTCTTTTCTCATCTCCTTATGACTGGTCCAACTGTCATTTTGTTAGATCTATTTGTATCAATCCTTTTTTGTTTCAAATTTCTTGCCTCGGTGAAAGACAAGTGCACTTCTGAGATGAGCAACTTAATCTTGTAGTCACAAAAGTGTGTTCCCTGGTTCTTTTAGTTCGTCAACCCAAGTAGAGGCACTCTTGGTGAACCCAAAACCATCAACAAAGGTTCCAATATGTGACTTGACTAGTCACCCAACCCACCCACCCCCCCCCCCCCCCCCCCCCCCCCCCCGGCCCGCGTCTCTCCCCTTTCCACCCAACCCAAAACCCTACTTTTGGCCTTGGAGAAAAAAAATACTATATGCCTCGATCTAACTGACTAGGCTTCTAAGATGCAAGTCTTCCAGGTATAACTGTGTAAAACTGTCAATGCAGTTTCAGATTGTTGCATGGATGGCAGAGAAACCCTTCAGCACTAGTTTACAGCCAACAATTCCTACTAGGAGAACATATATGAGTGAAAATCTAGCAGGATAACATAATATGTGGGGCTGTCTCAAACAAAATTTGGAGCAACAGTTAAAAGTTTTGAAATTCTATCACATTAGTACATAATGATAATAACAAACTTCATAGAATGATATCCTTCTTTGGGTGGTTTTGGTTTTGGTTTTGGTTGCCTTTGGAAGTCTGCTTTCTATTTTTGTAAAAGTGCCTTGGCATAAATCCTTTTTAGTAGTTTTTATCTTTGTCACATTCCTTGGGCATCTATTGAATAATTTTTTTACCATTTCATAATAACATCAACAACCACAAGAAACTAAAAAGAAAGAAAATAAACAGGTATTTGTTGCAAAACAGAATACAGTAAACAAGTAATATGTGGAGATATCTTAATTAGTAATACTTTACCTGATAGGAGTAATGAGTGTGAAGATCAACAGACGACATAAAGCAAGTCTGTGTTGGGTGAGTCTGAAAATCAATATGCTTCAGAATCAGGTCAAATAGATTAAATAGAAGGTAATAGAAATGAAGGTGATCTTCAGAAACTCACATGAATCCATCCAAGGGGAAAAAGTGAAAGTTTGTCTTGAACATCAAATATTTCTTCTTCATTCATAGTCTGGCACTGAACATAAAACAAATTCATCATGATGGGAACTTTTTTTATAGTAAAAAATTACTATGAGCAGCCCAAGTCATAAAGTCACTCCCTAAATCTTCAAACACCACTGCCTAGAAAAATAAATAAATATCAGCAATAAATCAGTTCTCACATATTTCAAGTTCCATTTGTGAACAAGGTGGTTTAAGCTGTACGCTTACAACCTACTTGGAGCTTGCTCAAATACCTTTGTCCTTTTTGGTGTTCTCCATGAGTCAATTTGGATCAACCCAATCAACCTGAATCCCAAGGTTGCTGCAGGTTTTGATCTCTTAATCCACATATATCAATCGATATCATAAAGTAACTAGATAAAAACAAGAAAGTTGGACCAGTTCATTTTTGCGAGAATTTGTATGGTGTGATAAATGGTGCAACTAATTAAAGTTAATTTTTTTAAAAAAAGATAACTATTTAAATTGACATTTTCACATTTAGAACCCAAACAATGTGAGCCAAGTGGTACATGAACATTCAGTTAACTGTTAGATAGATCTTTTACCAGCTGATATGTCATTTCTAACAGAAACAAAGTAGCCAGTCTTGTATACAATATAATTAATTATAGGTCATGAATTGAGCAAACAGAAGTGGTAAACAGATACTATTCAAAGTTAATTATTAACATGTTCACATGTAGAGCCTGAACAATATGGGCCAAGTGGTTCATACACAATATTTCAATTGCTGGTCAGATCCTTTATCTGCTGATGTTTTATTTCTAAACAAGTAGCTAGTCTTGTATGCAAACTAATTAATGGTGCATTCATAAAATAAACTATGATAAATAACTAGATAAGTCAAACAGGGAAAAAAAAAAAAGGAACTTAAACGCAGAAACACAATGCAAGTAAAAACAAGTGTAATTTTGTCTTACTGAATCAGAGGTTGATTCCTGCTTTGGGATTATCAATGTTGTAATATAGAACTTTCTGTTCTTCTGCAAGCAGTGGCAATGGGCAACATAAGAACCAAGAAAACAAACTTCAAATCATCTCTTCAAACTACCAATTTAGTGAGCTTACTAGTGAACCCGAAAGAATTCCACATGTTTCCAGATTTTTTGCAGTGTTTGCTTGCGCCAGCCTCAAAAAGTCCTCCATCATCTTTGGTGGCTGTAAAATAGTTCACTGAAGTGAGCATCACATTCATCAGGGAAAATTGAAAATTTGTAGAAAGCCTCATTTTCACCAATCTGACATGAACTGCGAGACTGTCTACTAGGATCACTCCTACAGGAAAGCAGAATGTCATCTTACAATGTGCAAATGCTGATAAGTTTTAGAGTCAGAAACTCTGTCCAGATGTGGTCTTGCTGGTCCAGGTCTTGGATCAGCAACTCTTGATGGTGGAATTGGAAGCAAATCATTCTGTACACGAGCAAGAACCGGAGGAGGAGAAGGCTGCCTGATATTATTCAACTGTATGACATCTTCACGTGTATGATCACTAATCAGAGAAGATGAGTCCTTAGGCCATCTACCATCATCCAGGGAGAGAACCGACTCCATGGCAGATCCATTCCATCCTGAATCACTGACTTTAACAGCTGCAAGATCATATTGTCCAGCCTGATTCTGGCTATTGCCAGGTGATAGCAGGAGATAGTGTAAGTTATGAATAAGGACTAGGCAAATATAGAATGAGGATAGTTCAGTATTCATACTTCATGGTAAGATAAGAGGTCAAAAAAATCAGAAAACCACAGGGAATGTCTGCATATAGCTGGTGCTGCAATCATTATGAATATTTTGGCCAAATGGATGGCTATCTATCCTGTCTGTATCTGAGGCAGAGTGGAAATCAGAAACCACATTACAGTGTTTTCCCCCAACCCTTACAACCTAAATCAATATATGACAGATTGATGGTGACGAGGAAAGGCAGAAAAAGTTGTCACGCCTAATGCAGCTGATAGGTACCTGCATTGGAGGCCATACAAACAAGACAACATAAGGAGTGCATCATCACCTCACCCCTGTGCACTTCTGCATCACATCAAACAAGTGGTAATACAGATACACCTTAACTGATTTCTCTCCACACTGAACAATAACCTGACAGACGTATGGGTGCATATAATATCTGACATCCAAGCCATCCTGGATGCATTGTGTAATGGATAGCCATTCATTCCTACCAAAATATTCGAGTACTTTCAATTTTAGGTTATCCAAATGCTCCCTAATGGTAAAAATGTCAATTACAACCATGCCACTTTTTTCTTTTTCCTTTTTAAAAAAAAGAAAGATGGATCAGCAGTAGTAATAGAGATTCAAAGATGATACTGCGATGATACTGCTAAAAAAAAGATTAAACATGATAAAACTATGAAGCACTAGAAATTTGCACAAAATTCTGACCTTGAAATTTCAATTGGAGTTAAGTCGGCATTGCTTGGATATTGGACCTATAGCATGAAATATATTATCACAAGTAACCTATAAATGTTTCAACTTTGGAAAAATATGTATCGAAGATACAAGGATTTTGTACCCTGATGCCAGCTGTAGGTCCCATCCATTGGCCTCCAAGTCCATTTGGGCCTAAAATGGAGTGTCTAGTCAAAGTTTCCTCCTTTGGATGAGGTAAACTGAGAGATCTGTATATTTCAAGCAACGTGCAGGTTCAATGCATAGAAAATGAACAAAGACTATATAAAACTGTTGCTCAAAATTATTGTAGAATATCAATTAAGAATGATTAGAATATGCATTAAAGCACAAAACAGATTGGGCCCTGTAGAAAAAAATGCAAAATGCTAGTATGGCATGTCCTGATTGGTCATGGAGGGATATCCCTGCAAAGACACATGTATATGCAGTTAAGTTCACACATGATGCAACATGTATGCACATGCATGAATCTCTCCCCAAAAAAATGTACAAATGCATGTACCTTTTCACCCTTACCCAGTTCAAATTGTTTTGAATTACAGACAAATTTGTATGAATTTCACAATTCAATGATTGTCTAGTAGACAAATTGAAAGGAGTTTTCACTTACATAAATAACAACTTCAGGACCTCGACCTAATGGAGCCCAGCATGACCCCAAAATTCCTTCCTCAAGCCCACCTACCCCCATGAATTGGACCCTTACCCACCTTGACCCCAATATAAGTTTAACAGCCCATTGATTTAACTCAAAGAATTTTCACTGTTAGATAAAATTGAATCTTTAATATCTTAAAAAACATGGCTTAACTTTGGACAAAATTGAATCTTTGAGGCCTTAAAAAGGCATAGAATCAATTATCATGTTGGATAAAACTGAATCTTTGGGATCTTAAAAAACATGGCTTCACTCATACACTCAAGGTGATTTTTTATGGGCACCTTATTTAAGCAAAAAACTTTCCAGCTGACCCATTCACACAGCTCATGATCATGGTGAGCCCCACATAGAAGTCCTCAAATTGTTATTTGAGGACTAGGTCCTAGGGTATCCTAATTTTGTATTTATGTGTCTGTCAGCCCCACATAGAAGTCATCAAATTGTGTGTAGGTATCTGTGCACAGATGTACGGACATAGACATATGTACACATGGACACACATGCACATATGTATGTAGTTACGTACATATGTACCGAATATGTACCTATGCACATGTGATTCACGTTTGGATTGTAAGGAACCCATAAGAGGGTCAAAGCCTTGCCAAACAAAATCTGTCACATGAAGTTGGCAACTTAGAGATTGTTGAAGTCAAAGGGATGCTAAACAAAATCTGTCACATGAGGAAACTGAAAGAAAGAAAAACAGAGGATGGAGCAGTCTCACAACCCATGAAATTCAGCACTGCAACATATGAAATCTTTCCCTTGTTTCACATGAATATCAGGCAAGGATGGAACTGTCTCACAACCCATGAAAGATAGGCACTGGTTTCTTAATTTGATTGATTCCAGACCCAGTTGAGGACTGAACCCAAATCATAAATTCATTTGCAATCAAAGAAAAACAAAGGACCCATAACAGTAATACTGATGAGGGCTCTAAGAGGCTTGGATACCTTGATCTTAAAAAAAAAAAACAGTAATACTGATGAGGGAAGATACTATGTTGGATCTGAGGACAAAATACCAACTAGGATAGACCTGATTGTTTCACTAAGTAGACTCTGGGATGAATGCAAGCATCCAGACTTCCATAAATACTAGAAAATTTGTTTCAACAGCAGAGATCATGTGGAATGCTCCAATTATGGAGATGATACACAAGGAAACCATGAACAGGGCCTCCACAACCTCAAAGAGGCTTCTACTCATTATTCTTCTGTACTTCAGTTGCATCTCTCTTCTTTCACGAACAAAGGTCCATTAACCTCAGCCATTAACACCCCCCCACCCCCAGAAAGAGAGAGAGATATATCTTAACAACCACTTGAATACTCAAAAAAAAAAAAAATACCTCGAAAGTCGAAATAGTTTAGAAAGGGCTGAGATGGATTATGTCTCAATTAGCACTTACACCTGCCCACATGCTTGGCCCTCCAAATTTGCAGTTGTGTAATTTTCTTAAAGCAAAGTAGAACCAGGACATATAACGTAAACATAAAGAAAATTTTCTGAATAAATTATCAAAAAATACATCAGTTTTTTAACAGTAAAATAGTATAAACTTTTGTGCATGTTGTAGTGTGCTAATAGCCATTGCTTCAACTACCAGCATCAAGAGGTCTGATGTACAATAAAAAATCTGCTGCATGTACAAATGGTATGAACAAATATGTCAAATCTAATAGTACATGCATCTCTAGATGTTGCAAAAAAGAGAGTAAATAAATGAACAATACTTACAGCTTCTGAAATTGCCTGTCAATCGGCATGGAGTTGGGTGATAAAACATGATTGGGCTCATTGGTGTGTCTCCATAAATACTGAGATGCATCACCAAGGTTATCTGGCTGTATTCATCAAAAAAGAATGGATAGAATTTTGAATCAAATAAGTAAAGGTAAAATTTAACATAATCTGCATATTAAAATGAGAGAGAGAGAGAGAGAGTCAATTTTGCTGGAGTTGAAATTAGAAATGCACTTGCTAGATTTGGAACCAGAAATTTTCTCTTTTGGATGGTCAATAAAGTATTGGCATTCTTTGGGAGGCCAACTTATACCTTTATAAATGCACATCTACCCTTGATGATTGCTGTTGGCCGTTCTAAATGGTTGGACTACGGTTGATCCCGTGATAGAGAGAGAGAGAGATGGAAAGCATAGAAACGTCTTTTAAAACGTTTCAAAAAAGATTCTTTTAAATGCACAAGCTTAAAAAATCTTTAACCATTCAAGAAACCTTTAGCTCTACTCAGTGAAATCAGCCTCTGAGGATGACTAAGTTGTTCATACATGGAACTCAAAAAATATGAATAGACCCAATGAAGTGGGGAAAAAACCTGCTTAATGCCAGGGTTTAAGGAAGCTTGTTTGTTGAGAGGCACCAAATGTAAAGGTAAAGAGCTTGAATTATTTGAAACTCTTTCCTCGTGATCGAGCTGAGCAATTTGACTTTTCTTTAGTTCATCAACTTGATGCTGAACAACTGGCTTCAGAGATTCTAACTCATTGACAGCTTCCAACAGTTTCTAAGATTGCAAAGGAAGAGTCAGAAGCAGTTTTCATAACTTTTTTCATATGATTCATCTGATGACAACTTCATGAGCAGAAGATAAATAATAAATACAATTGTACTCACCTTTCTGAAAGTGGTCTTTTCTTTTGGAAGCAAGATCTGGTAATCACGATGGAATGGTATAGTATCGGACATTAAACTGTGACAATTTGAAATGCAAAGATAAACGTCATGACATTTCACTCCCTTTAGCATGACTGAGATTTAGGGGAAGGGATTCAGATAAATAATGAGAAGAACTGTTGAATTGGGATCCAAAATTGCAACTTTATTAAAATTACATCAAGATGGTGCAATTGAAATGTATAACAAATTCATGGAGTGAGTGTTTGTGAAGGTTGCACCTTGTATACCATTGACATTCGGATCACTTGAATGTAGGCCAAGATCATTGATTTTTTTTATGACTAGGCCAACATCATTGATGAAGGTGGTACTTCTCACCCTCATCCACATGAAGACCTTCCCATCTCCTAATCACCTCATGATTGGCAAGCAACCATGGAGAACCGTAGAGATATGGCTCTAAGAGGCTGTTTGTCATTTTCCAGTTATGAAAAAATAAGCATGGAAAATGATACCCTTCTTTCTTCTTCTATGGAATGAGCTCTCTTTCAAGATCACAAGAAATGTAACATTTTCCACTCTCTCACTTTCAATAAAAATAAAGGTTGATGCAAACAACCAGAACGTCAGGTTTTCACACCCGACACGATGCCAGATCTTTTTTTTTCGAGCGGTAAAACGATGCCAGATTTCATAGCACTTATTGGATAGTGTGAATAGAACCCTAAATAGTTTTTTCCACAGAATTGCTACCCTTGAGGAAATAGACAAACAACCTCTAAGGGACCATGTAGAAAGGGGGTGGATGAAAATCAAACTCTTCCAATCATCTTGTGGTTGAAATCTAGGGCCATGAAAAAATTTAGTCTAACAACAGGGGCGGATGAAAATTCAAGCGTTTCCAATAATCTTGGTGCTCTAATCTAGGGCAATGAAAATTTCTAGTCTGCAAGGGTTGAGACATTAATGGCCCTAAATCACAAGATTACAGACAATGGAAGGACATGTTTGTCAACCACCCCCTAACAGTCCCTAATACAGCTCCCACCTACTCGCTTGAACTACCATTGGAGCAGGTTGGCCACACCAGATCATATCATTCGATCACATGCAATAAGAGACCAACTTGAAACCTATCCAACTGATACACTGACACCTACTGTTAGGTTTGAAACAACAAAGAAAATGCACTGACCACTACTGGATTCAAAATTTGTAACACGAAAGAAAATGCATCACTCACTGTTGGATACAAAGTTGAAATGCCAAAGGAGATACACCATATGGAATTGTTTAACTTTGCATCCTTAAAAGCAAGGATCAATATGATTTGATCTAAGAGACACTTTGGCCACCCCCATCCTCATGGTCCCTTACATATCCCACCCAACTCCATGTATTGGACATTCACTAACAAACCCCACAAGACAAGAAAAGATGCAACCACATTCCTTGTACACTGTGTATGTGTGTTTCTCTCTGTGTTTGCGAGCATCCTCACATGGGAGAAAGGGTGAACCAAAAAAAAAAAAAAAAAACTGAGAACCTTTAGCTGGCTAAGTGAAGAAAACTAACGAAAAAGCAGTCAGCATGGCCATCATTATTCTTTCTTACCTCGAAAATCTTAGAAGTATAATGTATAGATCTATGAGATTCTTTTCCTCTCGATATATGCTTGCCTGGATGTATCAAACAAGGTTAGTCTCGTAAGAGAAATAGAGAATGCCCAAGAAACAAATTATATCAGCAATATTTCATCAAGTTAAAGATACTATTGGATGAAAATGTTATTTATTTCCTGCTAAGAAATAATTAAAATGGAAAAAGACTTTTTCCCTGTTATTACTTTTCAAAAAGATGCCTCTTCGAGAAGTAATTCACTATAGATGTCTTTGTTAACAAGAGAAGTTTGGTACAGATAAATCATTAGAACCTATCTGTTGAGCACAGTATTTTACACTTCTGCTGCTAATAATAAGCCATGAAACAGAAGTTAAAAAAAAAAAAAAATTAAGCTTGCAAATCAAAGGAAGCTCCAAAGTTGTAAGGCAAAAATTAAAACATTAAAGGGACAATCCCCATGGAGCAAAAATATTTACATATACAGAGACCAGACCTGTAGATCATCCTTCGTGAAACCATTAAAAAAGGGATCCCTTAACTTATCCACATCAAATGAAGCTCTAATTGGAGAAGTATGCAAGGTTTTGTTCCCTAATTTATATATTCAAAATTGGTGACACAAGGTATTGGCCTATCTATAATCAAGAAATTAAATCCTAGCTTCTATGATTAACTCAGCCACCACTAAAAGCATAGCAACAAAAAAGGGCAGAGCCAAGGGCAGGCAAGGGTCATGCAGTGCAGCACCATCTCCACCACCCCACTTACACTTTCTTCTTCTTCATCATCTTCTCAATATGGCCATACACATACTTTCCTTCTCGGTTAGTCCCGTAGGTCCACAATTTATCATGTCCCCTTTAGCACATCAATCTCAGTCCTTTTATCATCTAAGGTTATTTTTAAATAATGTAAAATTCTAAGGAGAATTTCTACCAAACGGGACCTAAAGATGCCCCAAATAGAGAAGAAAATGAGGAACGATCATCTAAGATGGTTTTGGCATGTCCTTAAATGTCCAAAAAATAGCTCTAACACAAAAACTTTTAAACTATGAGCTGTGAGGAGTAAGAAAAGGGTTAGACCCTTAAAAACTTGGATTGAGAGGTGTAAGAAGGGGATAGTTGAATGTGGAGTGATGGAAGATGTGGTCTTTGATGAGGAACAAATGGAAACTAAGGACTCAAAAAACTGACTCCATATAGATTGGGGAAGTGGCAAAATGATGATGAGGATGAATGATCACCAAGTTAAGATAAAATGGTCAGAAGTGCACACACTCCCACTAAATATGATTTCCAAGGACCTCAAGTCCCAATAGTGCAACTAAGTATGTGATTAACCCACCATGTTCAAACAATGTTTCGAGATGATTGCAATTTTGGGATACCTTGCTACCAAAACCTAGGCAATTATAATCACCACATTATAAAGCAGACCATTTCATTATACCCTATCCCCCTCCCCCCCGCCCAATAAAAAAGGTGAATTGCCAAGCTACAAAACCTTGCTCTATACGGAAACAACATCCAAAAGAATCATAGCCACCAAACTTCCATCATCATATACATAGAGAATTTTTCGTGAACAACATATATCGTAATCTGGCAACAGACAATTTCCTATCTTTCAAGGTGTCTTAAAATAGCCACAATATATTGGCATAACAAATGAATTGAAATAAAATGAATTCATTTATGTTTCTTCTTTCTTCTTTAAAAGACAGTGCACAAGATCAAAATTAAGAATTTAACTCAAACCTCCAAAATTGATGATCACCCACACACTAGAACATGGGATAGCCACTCCATGCCAAATGGCTGGCAGGTTGGAAATGTCCATGCTTCATTGGAATGCTTAAGGGCATGTTTTGAAGGCAACAAAATGCTAAACATACCCAAGTTTTGTACCCTTGGTAGGTACCCGGTGAAATGCAACTTTTTTTAACTCTAGAAATTTTAACCAGTTCTAGCTTACCACATCGTTAGTATAAAAACGGTACAACTCCATGTACATATAGCATCTCCCATTGAATTAAAACTCCCTTGGGAGAAGCCATATGCATAAGGAATTGTAATCTTTTTATACCCAGATGCTGATGTGGCGAATTGGTTGGCATTTTGAGAGCTAGAAAAGATATTGAATCAAAAGAGATGTGATATCACCGAATATAAATATGCCACACTTTTAGGGTATGCCTGGCATTTTACTAATCTTGATAGTGAGATCAACTCAGGAGGGGGACAATTGAATAGGGATCCAATACAATGAGAAATAAATCTAGAGGGGTGGGCTTCGTTTGGGTTGATCAAACTGTATTCACCCCATTGAGGAATCTTTTTATGAACCCTAATTGAATAATTGATCATAAAAACCGGAATTTTGCACTTAAAAAACACAGATTTTGGAGAATTGAAATGACAATCATTTATATAATCTACAACAAAATTAATTGAATGAAAAAAGATACAGAGACCAAAATGAAATCGAGACCTGCTTGAGAAGATTGGAAGCGATTCGGTAGTAGTAATGAAGGGACATCCGATTGTCTACATCAACCTTCTTGGCTAACTCGTTGATATTGATTGTCCGTTCCATCGGTTTCATCTTCTCGTCTTCCTGCAAGTTCGTCGGATTCCGTCGGATCGTCGGCTTCCCAGCGAGATCAGGTGTCCTTTTTCTGCTGCTTCTTTTGGTACTACGGAATTCGGGTAAGCGAGAAATCGAGAGGGGAATTTAAAAGACAACTCCATCGCAATGTAATCGAGCCAGAACTTTCCTTACTCATTCTCTTGTAGAGACACGTGGCGGTTTCCTAGAGTTCTTTCCCTGGCAAAGTAATATCAAAATATATTTTAGTCCAGATAGGACTCTTAATTGAAATATATATTTTTTATCTGGGTGATCAAATGTTGTTTGCTTGAGAAAGATGTATACCTATGGAGATTTTAAGTTTTATTTTATGTGATTTTCTACGTGTAAATTTAAAAAAAAAATATTAGATAACAGAAGAAATAGCATAAAAGTAAGAATTAAGAAGATGCAATTACATCGTATGGGGGATTGTTATTATTGTTATTAATTTGAAATTTATAGGTAATATTTATTTTACATCGTATGGGGGATTGTTATTATTGTTTTTAATTTGAAATTTATAGGTAATATTTATTTTACATCTGATGTTTAATTTTATAACCGTAAGCCTCGTGTAAAAAAAAAAAAAAAATTGAAGAGAATGGAATCTAAGATATCTAGTCTATTCTTAGAAGCTCAAAATGATGATGATTATTGTTATTATTATTATTTGACATACATCATAGCATATTATCATTGTTAGTGTGCATATGATATGATATTGGATAAAAAAGTCTTACTAACTTAAAAATTGTAAATATTTTAATTGATAAGTTTAAGATTAATGACATATAATGATAACTTTTCATGTGAATCGGTGATTGTAAGGTACTAGCCATTTATATTTAATAGTTCGCCATTATTGTATTAAATCACATGACAATGGACATTATACTTTTGTTGGTTTTCTATCAATAATAATCTTTATATATTTCTTTTTGTTGAATTTTTATAGGGCTGCAACTCGGGTCAGGTTTTGGCTCGACCTGCATGACCCGACCCGAGAAATCATGAGGGTCGGGTCGAGAATTTCGAGTCAGGGGGTCGGGTCGAGTTGAGAAGATAAAAATCCGGATAAAATTTGGGTCGAGTCGGGTCGAGTTGAAGATTTATAAGTTAACCTAACCCGACCCGACTAAAATTAGTCTAAAATGTGTGCAAAATGTGGGTCGAGCAGAATTCGGATTAGAATTTGGGTCAGGTTGGGTTGTGAGATTCGGGTTGAGAATTTGAGACGGGTCAGGTTCCATATATATTAACTCGGGTCAGGTCGGATTGGGTTTTAAGGAACCCGACCCGAGTTGCAGCCCTAAATTTGTATACCACATGATCGTTCCTTTTTGTGTACGAGTCTCTAAAAAGTCAAATCATCTTTTTATTCGATGTCCTTTCTCTTTTAAAATTTGGAATTTGGTCTTAAACAAGTTTTGTGTGGCATGGATCATGTCATCGTCCGTAGTTGAGTTATCTTTTGTCTGGAATATTGTTTTTGTTCCGCTTAAATGCTCTTCTTGTGGCATTTTTCTTTATTTGTCACATTTTAGAGCTTTTAGTGGAAATATAACAATAGAATCTTTAAAGATACCAGTGAATCAATTGCAAGACATATGTTCACCAAGTGTGTATCATGTGTTCACCAAGTGTGTATCATGGGCTGCCTCTCTGCAAGAATTCAATATTGTCCGCTTTAGGCCTATTCGGATCCGCACGGCTTTGCATTGAGGATTCCACTAAAAGAGACACCCCAAAATGCGTTGTGTTAGGTAAAGGGGATGTTCCCTCTTATATTCCCCTTCAATTCCGTGCTCCTGAGAGATGTGAGACTTATTTCGGCATCATCCTGGAGAAGCATTGTTCGTCGTCGATCGGATCAACAGTGGCTAACATTCTCAATTTTTGCCCCATTTCGGGCTCAGCCATTAGGCTTCTGGGTTGGGGCCATCACATCAAATGCTTCAATACTGGTTAAATGTTGTTGTCAATTTGTGGATCAATAACTATAAGCCACATTATTAATTTCTAGCTTACTTAATTACACTATTTAGATGAGAACTATCTAAGGAGCCAGGGTGGCAATGGGTTCACCAGATTGAACCGGTAAAATAATAGATTTTTTCCCTTTAACTCTAGTCTAAATTTTTAAAAAGTGACCCAACTTATAATCAATTTGAATTTCATTTTCCTCACCCCAATCGAAATCTTATAAAAAAATGAAATAAATTATTAATGAAAAACTAAAGAGAAAAAGCATTCTACCCATTTTTTTTTATTTTTATACTATAGGTAATTGAGGCGATGGACTTGAATCTTTAAGTAATAAACCAAAACATTGGAGGAAAGAAAATGACAATTTTATATGAGCATTTTGCAATTTGGGTGAACTCAAGTTACATTGAACAAAGATTAAAAGAAAAAAATATATATAACTAAGCTCAAATTTTCTCATATCGAGTCAAAGCAAGTTCAGGAATGGAATCAAAACTAGGTTACTTACAAATTTTCATTGAAAAAGAATATAAGTTTGATGGGAACATAACTAGGACTTAGTGCATAGAATTTATCAAATCCAACTCGTGCTTGTAAAGGAAATCAATAGTTCGACAATACATGTGGATAAAACTATTTGAGATCAACAATTAGACGTACGCAATTATAAATATAAATAATTATGACCGTCGAAACATCTATTGTCACATATTACCCTTCAAAATTATTAGAAGAGTTTATATTTTAATATGTAGTTCATTAAACAATGTTTATTTTTCTAACTCAAAAATTGTATTCACTTAAAATTATTTTAAATATTTAAAATCGTATTGTTCTTAAAATGCAACTTTTAATAGACCCAATGGTAGTAACTTTTAATAGACTTATCCATGGTTATCATTTATATGAAAAGCACCATATGAGTATAACTCAGGTAGTTATCTCCTGTCTCAAGAAGTGGGAGATCATGGGTTTAAGCCCCCATAACCTAACCTTAGTGTGCCTTAGGGATAGAGATCTACCCATTGAGGTTTTACGCTCGGTATTCTGCTATTTTCCACATGTAAATTCAAAAAAAAATATGCACTATAATCATATATTGAATATCTTATTTATATCTTGATAGTCTTTTCTCATGATCAATGAAAACCATTGAAAGACTAAAAAGGAGATTATGAAAACTATTGAAAGACTCAAAAAGAGAGAGATAGTGAAATCCTCAACATATATTACTGGCTATTTGCCTGTATATATGATTTTATTTGACTAACATAGTCAATTGTTCAGTGACTAGCAAAATGATGATAATGATACAACTAAGAGTATAAGAAAACAGGCTAACAATTAGATTTATATGGTGATTTCTTGAAAGATTATAATATAAACTATTTTTTAAGAATGCTTTTTCAAGCTTTTATTTAAGCTGTAAAGTTATAAAAGAAAGGGTCGTAATATGATTTTATTAAATTTACTTTTACTGTTTTACATCAAATTACGGAAAACTTCAAAAAGGGAAAAAAATATAACAGTAATAATAGGTGACGTCAAGATTCAGCATACTCCTTGAATATGAAAAAATAATTAATATTTAAGAATGATGTAATTAACTGATATTTTATAAAAATGTACTAAGATAAATAATTATTCAAAACTGGACTCGTATTTTATAAAAATATACTAAAATAAATAATTAATCAAAACTGGGGTGTTGCGAGAATCGAACTCGCGACCTCTCGCACCCGAAGCGAGAATCATACCACTAGACCAAACACCCATTAACAATACTTAGTAAAGCACATAAAATATAATATACCTTTCTAAACGCCCTTATAAGGTCATTTATCACTTTTATTCACTTGTTATTATTTATAATGATGTTCTTTATTTAAAAACCAATAAGATATCTATTGATTCCTGTAATAAAAATGAACGACTGAGCAAAACCTTATTCTAATAATTTGTCTTACCTTTTTTATATTCATATTTATTATGTCTTATATAAGACTCGCTCGATCATAAATTTAAATTATAAATCACTTTTTCTCCTCTAAATTTAGGTGTAACTTTATTCAATGTTCATTTAGTACATCTTCATTGTTGGATCAAATATTAAAATTAAATTATTTATTTAATAGTTTTTTAATATTAAATAATTAACACTTGAGATAATTTGATGGAATCCATTTTTCACAATTTGTTAGCCTTTGTGATTAATATTCGATCATTCAATTCTCATCATGATAAAGTGGATGGAGAGAGAAAGATCAAGTTATTTGATGTTGATTGCTAGTAGGTGGGACACTAAGGAGTGAGGCCCATAATTTAGGATTATAATTGTCTATTTTAAATATATAATTCAAAAAATATATTGTTTGAGTTAATTAATATATATTATTATTTATTTAATTTTTTTTTGAATTTACGTGTGGAAATACGTGAAATCCAACGTAAAACTCCCATGGGTGATACCCACTGTACTTAGGACACACCAGTGAGGCCACGGAGACTCGAACTTAGCACCTCCCATGAGGCAAGAGATTACTAGTTGAGCTATAATATAGGCTATTTAAAATCACTTAATTTTTGTAGTTGGTAAAAGGTGGTTTATTTTTTAGATTTATATTCAAACATAATTTTTTTAATGAACTTATTATAATGGTGCAAAAAATAAGCTCAGACATTATAATATAATTGACTGTTTTAAAAAGATTGAGTAATTATTTTCATTAGAGAGATTGCACATTTATTATGAGTTAAGACACTTTATGATTGTGTGAAGATAAATAAAAAATTTCATGAGTGACATAATTTAAGAAAATCTTTTGCATACAGTTATTATAATTTTGTCATACGAGCTATAAAAAAAATTAATCTATAATAATTTTTTTTTTTAAATATCATAACTACATGACTAAAAATTTATCTTCTCATTTCTCTACTATTTTCTATATATTTCATGTCAAAATGTGTAACTCAATTGATATGAGCTGGGTCTCCTTAGAGTTTCCAAAATTTCATACTATACTGTGTAATGCTGCACCGAGTCCCGAGTCCTGAGTCCTGACTCCTTTCTTCTCCTCCCATTTCCTGTTTTTCCCACTCGAGTAGACCCTAATATCCAGACAGATTAGGGTTTCTGAGCTTCTCCCTGGCAATTTCTCAAATCTCATTTTATTTGCTTCGCCTCGATACAAACCCAATCAAAACCTGATTCAATCCTGCTTTTTTCACCCAAAATTGCAATACTGATATATCAGGATCCCGCAAGCTCGTCTGATTTTCTCGTTTTCAATCCAGCAAAAAAGTAAGATCCTTTTTTTATCTGGTTTTATTGCGTTTGCATGTTCCTATTCTCTCTAACAATAATAATCGCAATAATAATCTCTATCATCTCCATTCCCAATTCCACCAATGCTCAATTTACTTCATTTCTGTTTTTTTTTTTTCTTTCAGCTTTCGCATTTTTATTGTATCGATGGCATAAAGCAAGCGACTTTAGATTGGTTTGGAGGCAACAGAGTCATTGGTTCAATATCACTTGTGATTACAATTACGATCGAGATGGCTCAGTCGAACAGTAGTGTGAGTTTTATCTTCATAAACTGAATTTGGTGGATAGAAATGTATTGTATCGATACTTGGATATTCGGGATAATTTATGTTTGTACTGATTTTTATATGTGCAGGCCGTTGGAGTTGATAATACTTATAGGAGGAAATTTAATCGAGAGGAGTACTTGGAACGAGCCCGCGAACGGGAGGAGCAGGTTTGCTTACTAAAATGCTTTATGTTCATTTTTGATAAAAAGGATGAGTTGATTTGAAGCATCTACACTTGTATAGGAAGTGTGTCAAAATTCAACTTGAACAAATCATTCTAAATATAATTTTACAGGATACAAAGCTTTAGCTGTCCATAAGACTTGAGTTTATTCTAATAGTGCATGTATCTTGAAATAGGTTCATATTATGTATGAAACTGATTCATGCCATAATCATGAGAATGAGGGATAAAATATCGTGTAAATATAGTTTCAATATAGTTTTAAGTGATTTGGTTCACAATGGACAATTTCTCAATGTATTTATCATCTGACTAGAAAGCATACAGTTGTAGTAGAGATCGGATTCAGTAAATTTTTTTTTTTAATGAAATCAAAGTCACAATTGGTTTGAATGTTTAGTGGAATAGATGTTTATCCATCAAACAATGTGATGGGGTGGCATGGGAATTGCTCCTTGTATTATATGGGAATGGTTTTTTCATACATTCCTGAAATTAGAATAGGCAATCAGCATTGATTACAAAAGAGCATGAAAGGCAGAAGACAGTGCCCTACCCTTTTTTGTTTTTGAGTTCCACCCTCCTTCAAACATGGTTGATTGGATAATTGCCCTTTCCACCAAACTGTTGTATCCAAATTTGCAGTAAGTTGCTACTGATTTAGTGCCTCCTGTTCACGTATTTGTGTTACTTTGCGTTGTGATTTAGGAGCAAGAAGGACGACTGAAATCCAAAGGTAAGTTGCGGTAATTTTTCCCCTGTTTCATGCTGGTTCCGGGCTGCTGAAATTTGAACTTTTCTCACAACTGGAAACGATTTAACTCCAGATTCATAGGATCATTTTTTTCTAAGACAAACTGTTCTAAATGATGCCTTTTTGTGTTTGTTAAACACCTTCATGTGCTGAGCTAAAGGTCCTCCAGTTCAAAGGAAACCCCTGAAGCACAGGGACTATGAAGTGGATCTTGTTTCACGCTTGGGAAAAACTCAGGTCAGTAGCAATCCTTGTCATTCATTCTGGTTTTTACTTGTTCTCTATGATACATGACTATTTTTTGCTAAGCTGCTTATGATGTGATTTTTTTCCTAATGGTCTCTATGTGCTTGCAAAGTTCTTGTCATTACCTGTCCAATGCAGCATAGTTTGCCTGTGAACACCAACCACACCCCCCCACCCAAACACACACACACTCCCTCTGTGTGTTTGTCTGTTTAGGCGTATAGCTGACATGAACCTGCTCACAGTTGCAGTAACGAACACCCTTGAATTGTTCTTCAGCCTATTTGGGCTGAATCCATTTAGCTTCTCACGAGAGAACCTGCCTGGCAACTACAAAACCAATGCGTCAGCTACTGAATATTTGTTAAGTTTCAAATCTGGAAGTGGCCTCAGAATGATGACCTCTGTCAATTCAGCTTCTGCACCAGCCATCGAGAATTCCACTTTAACAATTAAAAGAACATTTTTGACGTTGATTGTTCTTTGTTTAAAAGTTGATGAATATTACCTAGAAACTTTATACCATGAAATGACAGCAAGGTGCTTCCTCAATGATCATGACATCTTGAAAAAAAGCTATTGGAACTATCTTCTCCAACCCACCCCACCCCACCCCACCAAAAAAAAAAACTATTCCAAATCCTTCAACTTTTTTCTGACCTTTAGAAAAGGGCATTTAGGTTAAGATCGACTTCAACATCATTCCTCTATTTCTATTTCTCCTTTTTCTCTTCTACTGAAAAAATCCCAGCCACCTGTGTCCCAAAAAGATTTTGGAGATTCAAACATATTCTTTACTTTATATATATATATAAACAAAAATTCCCTAAGAACTAGTTCTTATGAGACTTTCCACCTAGGCCCACATGGATGGATGAGTTTGAAAGGCCTTGGCTTGTATATGGTTCATATAAAATTTTAGTTTGATTGGACAAGAGAAGCCACGTTTTTTAAGGCCCTCAAAATTTCGCATTTATCTAATGCGATTCATCAAAAGTCTGTTTAAGATTCAAAACTTGTTTCTATTTGTTCCCTACTAGCTTCAAGCAAAAATAATTCCCTCTGTGTCCCTACTCCTCTTTCTTCGATTTCGACTCCTCTTTAACCGTTGTCCATTTCTCCAACCACCAACATATTTTCTTCTCTAACAAAAATGTGAAATTAGGGATTTATCCGAATTTTCTCCAAAACCCACATTTCATCCCATCCTACCCATGGGTTTAAATATCATCATGGCTGAGATATCGGCCAATATCATTCTCTCTTCTTATTTTTTTTCAAATATCTGCCGAAAATTTGTTTTAATTTTTTCTGAATTAAAAAACAGAAAAATAGACCCTTTTTTTTTAAAAAAATTTCTGTAAAAATATAATATTGGCCCCATCGCGGATATCATTCTCTCCTATTAGGCAAAATATAGACGATATATCGGTGGGCCTCATTGCCGATATATATATTAAAAAAAAGGTGATTCTAGGACCGATATATCGACCGATATCACCAATATTATACATGTTCGGCCGATACATATTGTTTCAGCCAATATATATTGAGGCTTAAAAAATCGATACATATCGGCCGATATTATTTCCTATGATCCTACCCCAACATTTGTCATAGCATTTTCTGCTCTAATTACCAACCCAACTAGTAGCATTGCCATCAACACCATCTCTTTCATCCATCCCTTCCTTCGTAGCTGCCTTGATTCTCTTTCATCTCCTTTCTTTGCTAATCTGTCTCTAAAATTTCTAATTAAAAAGTTAAAGAAAGGATAAAATCATGGCGAATTGTCCAATTGAAGAAATCAATATTCAAGGGAAAAATGAGAGATCTGTTTGATCAAGTGCTGCTCTCGATGATGAGGTCCGTTGCTACTGTAGAAAAAAAATCTGTCTCCCTCTCCTACAACTGATACGATTTTTTTTTATAGATTCTATGGTGATTAACAAATCTTAGGTGAAAATCAAAATCACGACACAATCTTTTCTATTGGTCTTGAATGTGGTGAGGAACTCAGGTAGAAGTGGCAGAAATGAGACTGGGAATGGGGCAGGAAGGTTGAGTAGATGTATAACATCAAAAGGAGAGGGCATTTAGGGGAAATAATGGGTAAATGTGATTACCCATATTTTTAGTGTGCAAGAGGAGGGAACTGAGGTTGGTGATCGATTTGCACGAATGACAAAGATAAGGAAACTGTAGGATATGATTGGAATTTCCTTAAAAGAAGAAATGAACAATGCAGAACCGTTTCGTAGGATAAAACTTTTTCACTGTTGTGGGCCCCACAAACCAAAGTTTTGATAATCTTTCTCATGAGAATTGTTCTTAGGGGATACAAATACAACCATTTTTTTGCCTTTTCCATTGTGTCATACAATGCATGAACTCAATCAGGAGTGTTTTTTCACAGCAAGTCTGGTCTTTAGCTCTCTTGTGTTGTTACACTGGATTCCATCTAGTGAGCCAATACGAGCTGTGATATAACACAGTTTTTCTGGTGCTTTGATTCTTTTACAGAAATAATTTCTTTGTATCATAAGCCTTGCAGCCAATGGATAACTGGAAGATGTTTATATATCAATCCCTATTCCATCTTTTTTTGTTTCTTTATCAAATTATTGTGTTTGTGATTTGGTTTACTTATTGCAGATAATTTGGGTCTTATGATGGGTGATGTATTTACCTGTCAAAATAAAGTTAAGATTCTTATTTGGTCTTGGTATTGTTTATTATCAGGGAAATATTATGAATTTGTGACTTCATCTTTTTGACTTATACTCTGATCATTGGTAACTTTTGTTTTCTTTTTTCCAGGTTGTAACTCCAATTGCACCTTTAAGCCAACAGGTACTTGCAACTTAATTAATTTCAAGGGTGTTTTAACATTTTGTTTTTGCTGTATTTTGTTTGTTATACAATTTTGTATTGTTGATGAATCCACATGTTTATGTTTTGGATAAGAATCTATAGCTTTGCTTCAATGGCCCTTTCAGAGTCATGAGAATGCTAATGCGTCAGTAGACTCACCGTCATTGGCCATTGGGATCTTTTTTAAATAATTTTTTATCTGAAGTAAAATATATGTCTGCTAAAGACCAAATGTCATTACTCGCTATAAAAAATCCCTTCCAAACTGATTTTTTTTTAAGTTCCAAATTGAAGCTTACTAACTTGTCCTTTTGATGGATGGTAATGATTCTTATTCCACCTATCCTTTTATTTATGGAATAAAATCTGTTTCCCCCATTGTGCTCGCTATGCTTTAGCTGTCAACATCAAATTGTAATCACTTGTATTAGCTAGTTGTAATCAGATCAGTTCAAGTCATCAACGGAACCAGTGGAGGCTATTTGCCTCAGTACTAAATTATTGGTGTTTAATCTCCAATTTGATTGTTTTGCAGGCTGGATACTACTGTGCAGTTTGTGAATGTGTGGTAAAGGATTCAGCAAACTACTTGGACCATATAAATGGGAAGAAGCGTAAGTGTTTCTTGGATTACTGTTCTTCCTAAACTGACCTAGTCTTGCAATGTTTTCGCACTTGCTGATTTTTCTGATCCAATGATGCTGTTTTAGATCAAAGAGCTTTGGGCATGTCCATGAGAGTTGAACGGGCATCTCTTCAACAGGTAAGCCTCGTTAAAGGTAGCAGTCATTTCTCTCTAATGATATGCCACCATCTGCTAAGTCTCTCTCTTTTTCGTTTTTTGTTAACAGCTGCTAAATAATGTGGCAAAAAAAAAATGAATAAACTGTAAGATGTTTTCTCTGACATATAAATAATTGAGTCATGGTGGAAAAGTAAATAAACTGAAAGTTATTACATGTTACTAAAAATAAACTGAAAGTTATTACATGTTACTAACTGTCAAATGTTTACCAGTGTATAATTCCAACAAAACTATATAGAAGATATGGAATTACTGCCCTTTTTTGTATCTTAGAATTAGGGAAATCTTCAACTCCTAAAGGTTGAAATGCCGATCGCAGGAGCAAGAGTGCCATGGATGGCCAATGCTGGAATTTAAAATTTGAAATATTAGTTAGTTACTTTGTAATTTCAAAACTGTGACCTCTCAAGTAAATAGATAATCAAGTAATCATTACTGTGGTATGGGATTTACTGTTGCAACTGAAGTACAGATCATCCTGGGGGTCAGGCTCTATGAATTCAAGTTTTATATTGCTTCAAAATTATGATTCTAAAGGACAAGGCCCCAAGTTTATGACAATGAAACAGAACAAGTTATGGACACTTTAGCATACTGGCATTCTGTCATAGAAAATGCCCTTCTATGAGATCAACATAGATCATATTAAAACTACAAAAAGAAAAGCAAACTTGAATTCTGAAACTTCCTTTTTGTGTCTCTTGTGTCCCTTTAGCTATCTTTTAAGAGTCAATAGGTATGAGAAATCCCTTCTTTTGCACTACAATTATAGTCCAGTCCACATTGTGGGGCCACTTCACTCCCTTACTAGTATGCTAGACTGTTGGTTTAGAAAGCTTGATATTGGCTATGTATGGCCTAAATTTCAATTTGATTTGAAAATCAAAACCCATGAATCAAGAGCGTGTGAAAGGCAATGGGTAGATTCAATTCTTCTTGCTGTCAATTTTGAGGCCCCTCGTGAGATTGTTACAATCATCCGAAAAAGGTAATTTTTGAACCATATAAAACTCTTAGTGCGCCCCCTTCTTAGGTAGACCATGAACAAAAATGGGTCTGCTAATAGAAAATGGGCCACTTAGAAGGCCCCACACTTTGAAAGTGTGGGAACCACATGAATAGGGAATGGGTGAAGTTTTGATCCCATCTAATTAATAGCCACATTTGAAAGGCTAAGATAGTCAGTCTCCCTGGGTTTTACTTAAGGTGATCCTATTTTTTTTTTAATTATTATTATTATATATATATATATATATATATATATTATATTTAAGGCAACACCAAAATTTTATTAAAAAAGAGTACAAAGCAAAGAGTGAGCCCGAAGAGCTTTTGCACAAACTCACCCCAACATAACAGAATAGTAAGAAAAAACCCAAGTTATGAGTGATTCTTCAAGAATAAGACTCTTCCCCAATATTCTCTGGCAATGGTCCTTTTGATCTTCAATTCACTATATATTTAATAATCCAACAAATATGTAGGTTGGATGAAGTGCGTCCTACAAATTCGGATGGACAGCAATTGTAATGCAAACGGGCAGCCAACATCCTCACTGATTGATATGTTATGCTTATACCAGATTATTATTGCTATAGTGCTGAGGTGCATTACATGTTTACAGGTGCAAGATCGATTTGAAATTCTCAAGAAGAGGAAAGTTGCTGGCAGCTTTACAGAGCAGGGTAAGAACTTAACAGAAGCCAATCTTGTATCCATGATGTAATCAAACTAGTGATGTTTTGCATATGATTTGGGTGGTTTCTTTGTAAGCACATCCTTACTATTTTCTTGAGATGTTCTTCCAACAAGATGCACCTACATCCAAGGATCTGTCATTGTACGCAGGTTTTCAACCACAAGAGTTTGTATTTGTGATTTGTTTCATTTTTGTTATCAGATCTTGAAGAGAGGATATTAAAACAACAGCAAGAGGAGGAAGAACGTAAGCGTGAACGCCGAGAGAGGAAGAAGGAGAAGAAGGTAAGCTCCAAGCAGTCTAGCAGATGTCTGCTGCTGCATACTTGATTTGCAGGTTATTGATTAGCATGATATCTTATTAGTGCAAATTACCTTTGAGCCATTGGAGATTATTATTATTCATTGGAGATTGTTATTATTATTATTATTATTATTTTTTGTTTAACTTTCCTAAGTACAAAAGTCATTTCAATGAAAATTAAGTACATAAAGATCCTTAAGCAAAATAAATAAATGAATATGCCTGTTAGAAACACAAACTAATTACGAATTGGAGAGATGTAAATGAAAATGTTAATTCCAAAAATCCTATCCTTTTTAAGATAACATTGCCTGCAACAAAGGGATTACAGGAAAAAAAGAGAAGCATTTAACCGAAGGGCACAAAAACCCAATGAAGTTGTTTGTGTGGTAGTTTGTCATGAAATCCCACGAGCCCTATTTGAATAGTCTTTACTTCAATCTTGCCTTTGTTCCCCATCACATCAAGGTGAGAGTTGGTAAATGCCATTTGAGAAAGAAACCTGTCTGAATGGCATTGTGAAATAATGAAGTATTTGATAGCCAATAAGAAATGAAAAGTTCATTAAAAGATAGCAATGCAGACACACACAAAAGAAAAAGAACAAGAGTACTCATGAATTTCAAGTTGGTTTTCAGTAAAACAATGCATCTTAACACTTAAAGAGAGCAGCTTAGACCACTAAATTCATGAATAGTTAGTGCTATTTAGATGTGCCTTCTATTTTGAACTTTAGGAGTTCTGCAGTTGCGATGTTAGCTAAGGCAGTTAAGCTCAAATAGATTTTTCTGATTGAGGAATTCCTTTTCTCAGAAAGAGAAGGCAGCAGAGGCTGATGCTGAGGAGGACCCTGATGTTGCGGCCATGATGGGATTTGGAGGATTCCGTTCATCCAAAAAATGAAATTCACTGGAGCAGCTATGACTTCCTTTGGGCTCAAGCTAATTGTCTTGAAATTAGATTTGTGATTCTTCTTCTTCTTCTTTTAACCTTTTTGTTCGGAACAGCCTGGCCTGCTGTAGCCGACTTGTTGCCATGAGGATATGAACACCTTATGCTGTACATTTTTACTGCAATATATAAATCTTGTATCTTTTTTAAGGTCCACAAAGGCATCCATGAAGGATTTGACTCACAGCAGGATGACTCCAGGCCTGCTGATGTACCAATCTAAATTTAAGTTGCTCTCTGAATGTACCAATCAAGGAATTATTTGCCATTTTACTTTTGATGGAAAATAAACAAACCTTCTCTCTTCTTCCCTGGAATAAGGGGACTGTGCTATTCTCCGACTGATGGAAAATGAAGAGCACAAAAAATAAGACCTTTCGCTCTTTGTCCAAGGAAATCCATTTTTGAGAGGGAGGTTTTTCACACGCGGTGAGACAATATTTCATTCATTTTCAATAGAAATAAAGGTTTTGACTCAAACAATGACCATGTGAATTTCCATAGCTTGACACGTCATCAGATTTCACAGCACCTGTCAGAACACATAGGGTAGAATAGATTGATTAGAATCATAGTTTTTCTTTTTCCTTGATGCAGAATTGATTTTCTCAGTGAAGTTGGCAAACAACCTCCTAGTTCAATTCACATTCAACCAAGCTTGACAACTTTCTCAGCCTTTTGGCTAAGATCAATTACATGCATCGGAGCTGCATTTGGACGGGTGATTGAGCAAAATCTTCTAAGACCTTTCCAAACGGTGGTCTGAGTTATCTTGGAATATATTCTTTAAACGATTTGTATATCTTATCACTTTTTAAATAATTTTTTATTATCTCTAAAAAATTAATTGGAAGCTGAAAATCCTTTATTGATAATTTCTCTCTGCAACTTATCTAGAGTGATATCCTAATTAAGTAATTACGAGTGCCTAAACTTTGTTTGAGTGAATAATCAATTCTATTAGAAAGTGCTTTTTCATACTGTAATAAGTATTTCAGAAAACACTTTCCACAAATCCAAGCCCATCCAAACAGCTGACAATGAACTATGGTTACGATTATGACCGTAGTTTCCAGGGCCTCTTAGAGCACTAGACTAGTCCTCGGGGCGTGTTTGCAAGCCTTTCTACAAATATTAAATTTTTTTGTGAGATTTTCCTGATAATATATTAATAAAAACTCTAAAATTTGAAAATATCTTAATATGATATCCCGAGAATGGTATTTGTCATATTGGGTAAAAACATTTAGATAATAATTTTATTTTTAAATCAAATGTTAGAATGAATCTATGGGCTATTCTACACAGAACGATAGGCACTGTAATGATCTAAAGAACCATCTATATATTTAGATTATGGAATAAGTTCTACCCTCTGACACGGTTGTTAGAACAGATCCGTTAGCTTCTCTTTCCTCATATTTCAAATTTCTGTTAGCCCCCACATTTCAAATCTTTCTGTCTCTCTCATGAGCGATGAGCAGAGGCGGTTGGCAGCGGCAGCGACAGCTCGAGCGCCAAATCCTCCGCCTCTTGCACGGCCGCAGCACCCGCTCTCAACTCACTCAAATCCATGCCAGATTTCTCCGTTGCCATCTACATCAATCCAATC
The DNA here is from genome assembly GCA_022113865.1 of Chimonanthus praecox. NCBI lineage: Eukaryota > Viridiplantae > Streptophyta > Magnoliopsida > Laurales > Calycanthaceae > Chimonanthus > Chimonanthus praecox. The sequence goes on along the minus strand of CM039093.1, from coordinate 1,915,548 downwards.
TCCTCCTCTCCCACTTCGTCTCTGTCTGCGCGTCCCTTGGCCAAATGCCCTATGCCCACCTCGTCTTCCACTACACTCAGTTCCCCAACATCCTCCTTTTCAATTCCATGATCAAGGGGTACTCCCTTTGTGGCCCTTTTCATGAATCTCTCCGCCTCTTCTCCCTCATGAAGAATCGCAGCATCTGGCCTGACCGCTTCACCTTCCCCCCCTTGCTCAAATCCTGCTCCAATCTCTCCGACCTTGACCTTGGCCGCTTCATTCATGCTCAGGCCCTCACCCTTGGGTTTGAAGCTCACACCCCTGTACAAATTGGCCTCGTTGAATTGTACTCCAATTGCAGGACAATGAATGATGCACACCGCTTGTTTGATGAAATTCCTCATCGAGATGCTGTTGTTTGCAATATGATGATTCATGGGTTTTGTAAGAGAGGGGATGTTGGCAAGGGGTTTCGTATTTTTCAGCAAATGAGCGAACACAGTGTTGTTTCTTGGAATTCTATGATTTTGGGGTTTGTGCAGGGTGGTCGGGATAGTGAGGCCCTGTGGCTTTTACGGGAGATGTGGGATGCAGGTTTTGAACCAGATGATGTGACGGTGGTGACCGTGCTGCCCGTTTGCGCTCGTTTGGGAGCTTTGGATGTTGGTCGTTGGATTCATTCTTATGCTGACAAGAGAGGGCTTTCAAAAGAGGTCGTTGCAGTGGGGAATGCATTGGTAGACATGTACTGCAAATGCGGCGATTTAGTGAGTGCCCACATGTGTTTCAATGAGATGCCTCAAAGGAATGTGGTTACTTGGAACTCCATGATATCGGGGCTGGCTTTCAACAGCCACGGTGACCTTGGCATCAATATGTTTGAGGAGATGAAGAAGCAAGGAGTAGAGCCAAATGATGTGACCTTTATAGGGGTTCTTGCATGTTGTACCCATGCAGGTTTGGTCCAAAGAGGTCGAGAATTGTTTGATATAATGATCAAAAAGCATTTGATCAAGCCAAGACTTGAGCATTATGGCTGCATGGTCGATCTTCTCGGACGTTATGGGCATGTGAGAGAAGCCTTTGAGTTGATTAAAAGCATACCCATGAGAGCTAGTGCTGCTATTTGGGGTGCATTGCTGAGTGCCTGCAGAATCCATGGGGATCTAGAGATTGCAGAATGTGCAGCCCAGGAGCTTGTTGAACTCGAGCCTTGGAATTCTGGGAATTATGTCTTGCTATCAAATGTTTATGCTGAAGCAGGTAGATGGGACAAAGTTGAGAATGTGAGGGTGTTGATGAGAGAAAAGAGTGTTCAGAAGACACCGGGGCAAAGCATGGTTGAATCCTCTTGAAAACTCAGGGGAGTTGGTCTAAGTTGAGACTCAATGGAATTTCAAGTTGAGCATGTCAACAAGTTATACTGAGTTTCTGTGAGTCCATTTGAAAAACTTGTCCAAATTACTGGACCTGATTAGATTTGGAGTTGAGTCTGAGTTGCATCCAGCCAAGGAGCTTGTTGAACTTGAGCCTTGGGATTCTGGGAAAATTACGTCTTGCTATCGAATGTTTTTGCCAAAGCAGGTAGAGGAGATGATTTTGGGAATTTGAAGGTGTTAATGAAAGAATAGATTGTTCAGAAGACACCGGAATCCATAGTTTAGAAACTTGAGAGAGTTTATCAAGGTTGACTCAACTTGGTAGCATTTCAAATTGAAAAACTTGTCCTGATTCGATTGGATTTTGAGTGGAGTCCGAGTTCCAAGCCTTGAAACTCTAGTTGATTTTGTGGTTCACCAATGAAGCACTTGGAAAAACTGATCCTGGAATTGAAACTTCTTGAGGGGCTGAAAATCTGAAGGCACCACATACCCTAGTCCTTCCATCACATCATCATGGATGGAGATTTCAGCATAAATAATTGCAAATTGCTTACCATTTTAGATGGAGAGAGACTCAGAATACACATGATTAGATTAGATGAACCATAATCCTCCTATTTGTGGCTGTAGAAGGGACCAGACAAGCAGCAGAAGGCACCAAGTTAGTGAACATAAGTCATCGTCAAGCTTTTGTTCTATCTATCTGAGTTTTCGTTCTTTTTAATTATGTGTATCTCAGAAGAAAAAAAAGGAAAAAAAAAAACTATTTAGAGGAGAAAATGGAAAATGTTGATTAATGTTGTCAATTTAAAAAAAGGTTGGTCTCTTAGTGTTTCAAAGATGGATTAGATTTCAGAATATGTGAAAAATGTGGAAGTTAAAGTTTATGTTGTCAATTTTTTTTTTATAAAATATGTATTCATAACATTTTTTCACCCTCATATTTATTATCAAGACATAAATTAATTCAATATCTAAAAAAAATTATTTCAAAATAATTTCACCATTAAACTAAACTCAAATCACATGAACAATTATAACATTATAACTTTTAATATCATACTTAAAATGATTTAAAAAAAAATTGATTTGGTCATATTCCTATTTTAAGGTACATCCATCAAACCAACTTATTCTTCCATTTAATATAAACATTAAGAAAAATTAATCTTCTCATTCATAACAAACTGGTTCGTAATGGATAATTTCTCAACTAGAAGCTTGAAAATAACGACTTTAGCCCAACCCTATAATCCAAATAAGGAAAATCAACCATTTTCTTTATGAACTTGAAACACACTCTTTTTTTATTTCTTTTGAATTTACACGTGGAAAACCGCGGGATACCACACGTAAAATCTCTACGGGTGAGTCCACTACCTCTAGGACACACCAAGGTTACGTCATGGGATCTCGAATCCGCAACTTCTTGCTTCCTCGTACCGGGAGGCAACCAGTTGATATGGGCACCTTAACTGTCAAATTACTCAAGGGATGGGTCAAGTTTTTGAACCTGAATCACAGTTCAAATTTAAAATAAGTTGGATTAGTCTGCTTATGTTTCAAGTGAAGTGAATTAGATTAGGAATCAACTTAAAAGTGGTTGTATATAGATGAAAGCGGCCGAGTCTTATTGATACAAGAGAGTTCAATTTGTATTGATACTGACCGAGTCCGAGCTCTATTGGTTGAGTCAACTCATACCAGACTAATTGATACAAGAGAGTTCAATTTGCATTTAATTATGAGTTTAGGCGTGCAATATGTGGGCTAGAATCATTTGACTAGGGAAAGATGGTATTTATTTAGATATTTTTAATTAGACTTTGGTTAGGTTTGATCTTAGTGTTACGACTTACGCCTCCGGTCTAAAAGATTAGTTTGTTAGGTGAAGCAACTCAAGTTTTTTATAAACTCCAAGATCTTCCTCTACACTTCCAATGTGGGACTCGTTTCAGCATCCCCAACAATCCCCCCTTGAACGAGGTCCTTTGGCACACAGAGCGATGTCGACCCATCTCGTTCGCTTGAGAGATCTCCTGAGACCACATGAGATAGTCTGAGACCTAGCTTTGATACAGGACCTAGGCTTCCAGCCCAAAAGACTAGCCTATTAGGTGGAGTGACCCAAATCCTTTATAAACCTCTAGATCTCTCTTTAAACTTCCAATATGAGACTCGTTCGCAGCATTCTCAACACTTAGAAGTCTCTAAACCAACTCAATTTGGATTTATTTTAATTGAATTAAATTGAACATTTTAGATTGAGAGGGATGGATGGATAGAGTCAAAATTACCACTCTTACACAAATATTTTGGCCTGCCATTTACAATACAAATCAAGCTACAATTCAAGATACAACTGTCATGTGAAAAACAAATACACTGTTTAATAGTAAAATATGCTACAACAATTATATTGTTTACATTTGTATAAAACATCTAAGGTACAAACATCAAAATAGGAGGCGACCTGCTAAGATCATAGCCATACAAGCGTATGTGTAAGTTAAGAAACCAATCTTCTGTGCATGGCTAAGTTCACTTTGAATGTGAGAAGACACATCAAAGTTACCTGCAAAATTCAGACAAGCCGCTAAATAAATTTAACCATATAAATATTTCATTTAATCACACATAAAAAAAATTAGGTGTGCAAGTCGGGTTGGATAAAAATTAAACTAATTTTTAGGCTACCAAAAATAGCTAGGGTCATATGGATCTGACCAACTGTCCATTCTACCTCCTCTACGTTCTTGATAGCCTATCTTTTATCTCAGTAGAATCTTTTAGTGGCATGTTTCGGTCTTCTTCTCCATTATTTAAAAAAAGTGAGCCACCGGTTCAAATTCAGAGTTGAGTTGGTTCTAAGTTTTCAAGACCCAAGGTTTTTTTTTTTAAATTGGGTTGAGTCATGGGAGAAAAAACCCCAGATCCGAGACCTCATGGAAAATATTTTAATATTTTATATATACTCTAATCTTCAGGTCAGTTCATAAACTACCGGTATATTGATATCTCAGGTCGAATTGATTCTAAATTTAATAATCTAATTAGAAGCGTCTTGGCATAAACTCAACCTGACCCAACCCAACTTGCATCCTTGTAAAATATCAATACCAACATATACTCGAAGAAATATATGATACTGTGATTATAAAATTGTAAATACTGATTCCTGCGATTGGATATGGAAAATATGAATGAAGATGAAGTTATTAATGATACCTCTCTCACTAGAATCACTGCAAGCGGCATCAACTGTAGTTCTCACATCTTGGATTGTTGCTTTGTTATAGAAAAAGAAGTTGGATAGCACGCCTTCAATGCAGTTGAGAAGAAGCTTTGTTTCATCCAAACAAGGCCCATTGCAGTAAGCATCCGTCTCCTCATGAGGGACGTCGATGTTTCCGGTCGCCGTCAATCTGTAAGATTCTTCGCAGTCGGCGTAGATCTTTTTTTTTTTAATAATATATGTTAGAATTCAGCAATACATGATAAAACATATGTAAGATGTTGGATCTAGACTAATGTATTGATATCTTAATAATCAGACAATAGTTTACAGATCTTGAGCCATAAGAAATTGTCATAGAAATGTTAGATTTTGTACAAGGAATTGTAGAATCAATGGGGTTCCTACATGTGAGGTGACCCAAAATATCATATGGGTCTATGGATTAAGACATAATTGTTTCTAAAAATTGAACTAATTTTCAATTATGTATGAAATATGAGTCTGGATCCCTGCAATTGCATCCTTCACATGGCCTCTATCCATGATCAGAACTTTGAATATCAAGTAAATATTGTTCGAAGCGATTCACGTACCATTCGATTGTTGAAGCAAATAAGTGCCTTGTCGACGATTTGAACCGGGTTTTCCTCTGCACGGTTTGCATTGATAAAACAATGTTTTAGTACAAAACTTATGTACCTATTTGCACCAGAAAGGTTTATTTTTTTAAAAAGAAAAACATAAAAACCATGGGTAGTGATCTGATATAGATAGATACCTGAGCTGCAGAAAGAAGATGCAATGAAGAAGAGAGCAAGAGAAAGACACCAACACTTGAGTGTGAGTAAGAGAGCCATTAAAGAAGGGATTTAGACTTTAGAGAACTCTGAAGTGATTGAAGAGAAGTACATAAATAAATGTTACCAGGTAATGTCCTCATGCTTCCAAGTTCCAACCTTGGTTCCAAAATGACCTAAAAACCCTTTCTCAAGATTATCCTAAGAGGCAATATGTAATAATTGTCACGGGTAATTTATTTGGTCTGACTTTATAAATTAGACTAAAGGTCATGGATTTGACGTCTCTAAAATTTACTTTACACACAAGGTTTGCAGATGGTTTTTTATATATGTAGAATTAGTCTGACATCTAAAAAAATTTGAGAAAATTTGAAATTTATGACAGGGCCCAAATTTTAGCCTAATTTTAAAATTTTGAATTTGAAATAAATTAAAAATGACCAAAAATCAAGTGCCCCACAAGTAATGTATTGATTTTGAGTGCTGGGGGTTGTTTGGGTAATTGTAATGGTCAAGTGGGAGGTAGGCATTGGTGGTTTGTCGCTCTAGAAAAAAAAAGGCAAAGTTTGGAAGCAATAGAGAGAAGAAAGAAGATTGAGTAACAGTCACCAACTTTCACTTGCTTTTTAGAAATTTTTTTCTCTGTCATTGATGGGAATCAAACCTAAAATTTTCTTTTGGTTTGAATTGGGAGATTACTTCTAAATTCATCCTTATTTTTGTCACACACATACCCACCTCCCAAATTCCAATTCACTTTGTCCAAGTGTAGCTTTGATATAAATGAATCCAAAAATAAATTCTGTGGGCTATATTTTAGGCTAAGCATTAAATGATTCTTGCAGAAATTCCAAACCACTGAGTAGATATATCAAAATAAAAAAAGGGTTTTAAAATCATGTGATGCATTCTCATTTTGAAGTCATTTTTTATTTGTGTCTTAAGCTCATCTAACTTGGGTTTGGGGTTACACTTAAGATTAGAATGCCTGATGATAATGGTTTGTGGGTCCCTTAAAAAGGACCAAAAGATATTGGCCAATTTAGAATTAGGTAATTTTTTTGGACTGAAAATTTTGAAATTGGTTGAGGTATCGATGAAAAGATCAATATGTTACAACTCAAAGGGTTGGAGTGGCGGCTAAGAATTCCGATTGTCTTTTGTTTGATTTCCATTCCATTCCAACGGACCACTCTCTGTAGAATTATTCGGTAGGTATGGATTGGAAGATTTTCACTTATCCAGAGGATTAATCAGCCTAAACACCTTAGTCATAAAAAAAATCAATCTGTCACAATAATTTCAACATTTTTAAAATTAATGTGACATGAGCTTCAAACCAAAAAAATTGGGCTGAATTTTTTTTCTTAGGCCTATAAATGTCCGTTATGGTATAAAATTGAGCTTCGCTCAAACCTTGTGCTTTAAAAGCCTATGTCAATTGACTACAGTTGATGATGATGATAATGTCTAACCCAAGCTCAAGAAAGCCCAAAAGTGTGACACGATTATATAATATTGTGTAACATCATTTTTCAAGTAAAAAATTTTGTTTTGTCTTAATACAAATACGAAAGATCTAAAAAAGTTTCATATCTTCAATAATAATCCGATAGTGATATAATTATTGCTGTCGTCATTATTATCATCATAATCAATTTCATACCTCTCAAAAAGTCATAATCAATTTTATTAATATTCCATTCATAATACCATAGTTAAAAATGAAAATGAAACAAATAGAAAATAGTACAAGTCATTCGCATAATTTTATACGAGCATAGCCCAACTTGAGAAAAAATACCCTAGTTTATAAATATGAACGAGTCCAGGGTTAGTTTAGATCTAGCTTTAAAAATGCAGTATGCTGATATGTATTAGCGTTACGTCTATATCGGTGCAACGGACTGTATCGATCGATATAATTTATCTTTCCTTTGAATTTATATAGAATTATATCATAACAGTCAAATTTATGTATGTCTGCAACACATAGGTGCGTTGCAGCCGATACGGTTCGACCCTTAGAATTCTGCAACGATTTAGCCGAAACGCACCTTATCGACCGAATTCGTTACACAAGGTTTGAATTGGGCATGGGCTTGCTAACTTGGCCTAGTAAGCCAAGGGCTGGATATGAACTTGAGTTGAGCTCCAAACTCATTAAGAATCCAATTTATTTCCAATATTTATTAACCATCACTTTGCGGCTATGCCGGTCATGCTGGCCATTTTCAAGAAAACTCAGTAAATTATAAATAAAATTTACTTAGATTTAACGAGCTTGCATTGAAGTCTTATGTCTGAAGGTTACGGCAAAGAAAAGGAAGAAGATAAGAATAAGTTGAGGAGAGGGACTCTGATCATGAATAAGAACTGGTTGGGTCAGAGGAAGGATAGCCTCTTTGATTGTACAAGAATATGTATAGCTTAGCATGTTTGGAAGTATGGAAGAATGTTTTTATTTTGCTGATATTATTATCAATATTTTTTGAATTTTATGTGTAGAAAACTGTGAAAAATTCAGTTTAAAATTTTCATGGGTGATATCTATGGAAAATCCAACCTAAAACCTTCATTCGTGATATCCACTGCTCTTAGGACACACCAAGTGAGGCAATGAGAACTCGAACCTGATACCTCTCGCTTTCTAAAGTGAGTGATTACCAGATGAGCTGCACCGTTTTTAACCGATTTACTAAAAGTCACATGCTTTTGCATATAGGTCAGCAACTCAGCATACAGTAGGTTGAATACGGAGTATGTCATTAGGTCCAGGGGCCAGAAATGGGCCCTGGGAAAAAGATTGGCTGATATTTGAAATATTGGTCGAAAGTTTTGGCTTAGGAGGAAGGAGATATGCAAATGTTATGAAAATTTGGGTTTATTGGAAATTACCATAATTCTCACAGGATCAATATTTCAGAATTTCAACTGATATTAAATTTTTGAAGACATCTGGGCCCAAAATGGGCTAAAACGGCAGATACTTCTGCCGAGTTTTTGGCCCATTAAGGGCCTAATATATAATTTTCCACTTTTGTTAAACTTAATATGGGCCTAATTTTCTAACCATGGGCCATACAGTAAATGGGTTACAATTGGATTAGTTTGGATAAAGAATACGTTGGCCCATACACAAATAAGACTTGCAATGCCAACAAGCAGATTGGACTCAGTCAGTCAGATTTAATTAATTAATGAATAGAAAATGGTAAAAACAAAATAAAGTAAAAAGTTTAGTAGCCAACTTCTCACTTACCAGTCTACTTTCTTTCCTCACAAGTATTTCAAACAAATGGCCCACTCATTGTAAATCTTTGAAGTGTTGTTAAAGGTTAAATTTATAATTTTATATTTAATGCGATGAATTACAACTAATTGGACTTTCAAGAGTTAAAGAAGAGACTCATCAAATGACTTATGCATCAGGATAAGTATGAAAAGATATAATTTTGAGTAAATTTAATAAGGTCCGATGTGTAATCATTCTAAGTAATTAAAAAATTTAAAGTCATAAAAATATATATAAAAAGGGATATTATATCTTATATAAATATAACCCAAGTAACTCAAAAAATCAAGTTATGTCTTAACTTGACCTAAATTAAAGATAAATTACATTTTTTAATGATTAAATCTATACTTTAAATAAGTGATTTTTGTATGACCTCTAGACCCCTCATTTGTACAAAATTTTACCCTACTAATCTTCCCAATATCATACCCACTAGATCTACAACTATAGAAAGTGATCCGTTAAAGTAGAGCATGAATTAAACTCAAAACACTTGTTTGAAGTGAATATTTTGACCGTCAAACTAACCCAAGTTGTACAATTTTGTAATTATCGACCTTTTTTCTTCCCCACTTGTCGTTTTTGACATGGATATGTATTGAACATTTTTACATTCTGTTTAGAGATGTTGAGCAACCCTTGTATTCCCTTTCTCCCTCTCTCAACGACTGTTTGTAATACTCTTTTGATGGCAATAACATCTGGAAATTCTAGCTAAATTCTCTGGTATAGTCTCTTTCTTTTCAAATTCAATTATGAATATTTAGATTTATAGTTAGTAAAAATATTTTTAATACGGTTTATCGTCTAACTAACGGTAAGAGAATCCCAACTGGCCGACTCTCTGAGTCTGTTGCACGGAGGCCGAACTAAGATATATTTACTTTCCTCTTTCTGTATTCTGATAAAACTGTTTTAATTTCTATCTCCATTAAAGTATTGTTCAAATTTGTAACTTGAACAAGTGCTTTTGCTCAGTATATCTCATCGTGACTGTGCTAGCTGTGTAAAACCCTGCCCTAGATTAGGCGTGTTTTAGCTTAATATTTGTATTTAACCGGTTAATCTCGAAGATTACTGTTAGGGCTTTGAGGAAAGCCCAGGTGTGGCCCAATCCGAGCTCGAAAGCTCAGTGATCCAGCTCATCCAGCTGGAAGGGTATTTTGGTAATTTACCGTTTGTAATTATTATTTTTGATAAATTGTATTGTTAGGTGATTATTATTGGTTAGTAATATTCTTCTTAGTCAAAGATTTGTATTTCTTATTTTAAAATAATTTTATTTTCAGAAAAATGATATTTAAATCTGCCAGTCAAAACCCCGAAAGGGAGTAATAATTATTTTAAATAATTTTGGAAATAAGATAAAATCCAAAACAAGTATTTTGTGGTAGACCATTTTAAGAATGGTCTAGTTATTCCATTTCACCCCAAAATGAGATCTCTAAATAGTTTTATTTAACATTTGTTTAATTAAGTAAATAGTCTTAAATAATGGTTTTTAGTGAGAATTAAATCTCTAAATTTTTATGGTGATTATGGATTTCAAAACCCAACTTATCTGTAAGGTTGGATTGAATTGTTGAGCCTTTGAAATTATGTTTTAAGTTAAAAATCCCATTTTATTAAAAAGAGGGACTTATCTGCAAATTGGAAATGTTGCAAGGGCTGGTTTGCAACCACTGTGGTGGACGTAAGCCGATACTGCATGCAGAAGCATGCAATGGCCAACCAGCCATTTCTTCCGGTCGATTTTTCTATAAAATCGGCCCTCCTGCTGCAGACCAAACTCCCTTCACCTCCTCTCTCTCTCTCAGTCTCTCTACCTCTGCTGTTTGAAACCAGCCAGACCCAGCCGACCCTTGCCTCTTTCTTCTCTGTTTACCAGCCGTGAGCCTTAGAAGGAGTTATTTCCAAAAATCCGAATTTCAGCCCAGGAACTCCAGTGAAGGTAATCACTGTGCTCCTCTTTAAATTCCAGGTGGTTTAGAATCAAATAAAACCGGTTTTGGCCCTGTTTTCAGTGAGAAAAACCATTTCAAAATTTTAAGGAAACCCGGTTTTAAGTATATCAGTGGGCTTTTGGGATTAAGATCTCATGGTCTACTGGGTTTTAAGATCTTAAACCATTTCCTATGGAAAGAGGACTCCCAGATGATTCCATCGGACCTGCTAAGTGTGGAAATTGAATCCGGGAAACCCTCTGTTTCCCTATTCGTAAACCACTGTGTGTCTGCCGTCACTGTCCGCTGTTGAAGACAGTGGAGGAAGACGACTCTTGGAAGGCCCGAGAGTCGATTTTCGAACGGTCCGCGGGTCAGATCTTCGGACGGTCTGAGCAGTACCCCTCGGACGTTCCGAGCTTCACCCGAAGCCCAGAAGCGCCCGAGGCCAACGTAACCCACTCGGACGAACCGAGCAGAGTTCGGAAGGATTGAACCCACTCGGACGTTCCGAGCCCCCACTTCGGATGTTCCGAAGTGCATAGACCCACCGAGACTTGTTTTCTCTGTTTAATCGGTTCGGATGGATTTCGGAAGGTCCGAGACCCAATCTTTGAACGATCCAAAGTCAGACCCATATTCCGAGGTTAGTGACTAGATTAGCTGTGGTTCGGATGATCCGAAGCCACTGTACCTGGTTCCGAGACATATTCCGAGGGACCTAGTTTGAAGTGTAAAATATTCTTGTTTGATGGTTATTTGATATGATGTGATGTTGGTACCCCATTGTTAATTAAAAATGTGTATTAACCCTCTTCTCTTATTATTATAGTGTAAATACTATTGTATTCACTTCCAGGCCGACCCTATTGGTCGGGCACTGAATGATCTCACTTCCAGGCCGACGCTATATAGTTGAGTACTGAGTGACTTCGAGGCCTAACTCAAAATGTCAGATCTGGTCCTATCTAGAAGACAACGGAGGAGTGACCCGAGGATCTAGATCTAACTCAATAAGTCAATCTTGTCAATGCCAAGAAGACAATATGAGTTTTGAACTGAGCCCTTTTTTATTATTATATTATTATCTTGTAGATGATAATAATTTAACAAGGATAGAAACAGAGTAGGAGACTCAATTCCATGTACCTTGGATGTTTTAGGAAAACCAGTATGGTTTCGAAATACTGCTTATATGTATACATGTTGTATATGAATGCTATGTATATTGATTGTGCACATATTTGTTTGTTTGAACAGAGACCGCGAAACCACAGTCACGGTGAGGGAACTTAACTTTACAGCTTGATATAAACAGGTTTAATTGTTATGGTTATTGAGCAATGAATGGATTCAGATTTGATGAACCCACTCATGTGCACAGACTTCACGCACTATGGTAAGAGTGCTTATGATGCTGGTCTAGACTTGACGCACTATGGTAAGAGTGTTTATGATGCTGGCCTATACTGGACGCACTAAGGTAAGAGTGTTTATGATGCTGGTAAATGCTATGATCAGATGAAATGTGTAATACTGCTTCCACGTGTCTGGACTATTGAATTAATATCGACCATATGAGAGATGGTTTATGTCTACTGGACCATGGGTGGACTGTGGGCGTGAGTTACTGACCCGAAGGGTGTCAGTACCGGCTACGGGAGAGCCGGAGATATACTTGAAAGGACGTATTTTGATCGTGTTGGGACTTAATACTATGATTGTCAATATGGGATCTAAAGGCTAAGTTGGATGACAGCAGTAATGGAAAGATGATGAAATGATGGAAATGATTATGAGATTTTACTTGATATTGTGAATTCATTATCAATCATGAGATATTATATTGCAACTGTTGATTTTATACTAACCTGTTGTTTACTTTAAAACTGCATTGTTATATTTCCTTTACTGAGCTAGTTAACTCACCCACTCACCTTTCAGGAGATGAACCTGAGGAGGAGAACCCTCTATTTGAAGCTTAGACTGGATGAGCTGCGACGTTGCTTTAGGATTCCTACTGAGGGGAATACCTTTGTATTTGTGCTTTTTGGGTTCTTGGAACCATTTTCTTTATAAAGTACCGAGTATGGTATTTAGTATGTGTTAATGTGTTGTATTAGGATTACTACGTTTCTGTAGTTACTCTGATGTGATTTTGTAATGATAATTCAATGGTTGGATTATGTGATCTTGTTGTGTGTTTGTATTTTCTATGTCTATTTATTGGGTAGACTTATGGTATGTGTTTTAAGTCCACATGTTGGGATCATGTGTGACCTTGGGCCCAACTGTTGATCCGGCCCAGTGAGAATGCTTATGAGTTTGTTTAGTTTATCTTTAAAAAAAAAATAGTCGCGTTCCGGGCCAACCCTTCGGGTTGGGGCGTGACAAGCCGTTACCCGCCTTTGTCCAATTATTGCAGTATTAGGCGTTGTTGTGGACTGTTTTGGCATTGGAATCTTGGCCTTGTGCCTTGGTGTTGAACTGTTGCACTTTGTGCTTCCGTCATTGACAGATATCTTTGCAAAACAACTATTCAAATTTGCATCTTTGTACAAGAAACAATGAAGAAAGCAATTAAAAAAGTTTTTAAAGAATTAAGAAAAAAGGAAAATAAATCTGATAATGTTTCTACTTCTACTTCTGCAACATATAGAACTGCTAAATATAGTTTGCCATCTAGAATGTCTAGTTCTTCTTTCAATACTGCTTTTAATCCTGAACCTAGAATGTAGCTACTCAATTAATAACAGTGGACTTAAAAAATTCTGAAGAAATAAATTTTAAAGATGTAGAACAATCGTTAGAAAGATGGACTATTCCTAAAATTCCTGCTGAACGAATATATATTGGTTCATTTGAAGATACTTCTGACTTCATGATTCATACTGTAGAAAGAACATATTCTTCTCAAGATGAAGCTTTCCTCTTTCTTTTAGATGATAAAGAAAAATATAATTAGATTAAAAATGAGATATAATTATTTGCATATTGGTTTCAGTCAAATAGCCATAAAACCTTTAACAAGAAAAGGCCTAAACATTCCTTGTTTAGCTTTTCTGAGGGATGCAAGACACAATAATTTTGAAGTTGCTTTATATGGTTTAGTTTCCTCTAATTTTGCTGAAGATCCAATTTTTTTTAATTGTATTCTAGACATAACAATTCTCTTAACAAGTCATAACATACATAAAACTGTAGAATTAGTTGTTAAAACACAAGGCTTTGAAATCATTTCTAATGCAGGATCATCTCATTTATAGAGTCATGAGAGATTTCAAAAAAAAGATAGGTGTTACAATCTAAATGAAAGATAAAAAGTAACGACAGATGTTTGCACATTAAGAAAATAAACAAAAGAGGCAGCATCATTTCTTGGCCAGCTGTTTAGATGAAGACATTTTCAGTGGAAGTGGAAGACACGTGTTACAAGATGGAGAAAGTATTTTTTCTTCAAGAGTCAGGATTTTGCCGACAGTTGGTGGAGGCAACTTTTTACTGTGTCGTTGTTCATTTTTCAAAAGCAATCTTCAATTGTTGTCTGATTGACGAGACTTTTGTTGAAATACGGTATAAAATACAGATGTTGTATATTTATAATTCTTCTTTCTTCCATTTACGAAGATGAACGGATTTTTCTTCACAGTCGTTTCTTCATCATCTTCAACGTTTGCCTGAAAATGAAGAAATTGAAGATGATGAAGAAATGACTGTGAAGAAAAATCCGTTCATCTCCGTAAAAGGAAGAAAGAAGAAGTAAAATACGTATAAATATACAACATCTGCATTTTATACTGTATTTCAACAAAAGTCTCGTCAATCAGACAACAATTGAAGATTGCATTTGAAAAATGAACAACCACACAGGAAAAAGTTGCCTCCACCAACTGTCAGCAACATCCTAACTCTTGAAGAAAAGATGCTCTCTCCATCTTGTAACACGTGTCTTCCACTTCCACCGAAAAATGTCTCCATCTAAACTGCTGGCCAAGAAATGATGCCCACTAAAAGGTCAATTACCACTTCACTTCTTTAAAAAGAAAAAGGAAATAAAATAAAATTTCCCAATTATATATATATTTTTATTACTCCGACAAAAAAAATATATAAATGATTTTAAGAGGGAGAGGCAATGGTAGGTCACACCGGCTTTGTTAGTAAGGCTCTCATTATTCAGGACCCTTTTTATGTAGAGCACGTTACTTAGGATCATGCCTAACTTTCTATCAACAATGAGTTGACAATTTGCTACCAAGAAAGGGACATTAAGACTTTATTCCTCTTGCTGCAAATCAAAATTTTTGAGAATAAACTTTGGTTTAATTATGGACTTATGACACATAAATGTAGTTAAAAATATTGGTAAGAATGAGATACCAGCCCTCAGCTATACATTTTGGACAAGATCTGATATTTCAGACTTTTGATAAAAAAAAAAAATTTGAAATAATATTTGCCATTTTGACTCATTTTAGACTCATAATCTTTTCTATTTTAAATATAAATTTCTAATGAAATTTTAAAATTTTGATAGAAATTCACTTCGCCCTTCTTTTAGGAGACACGAGTTTTTGTGGATTTTTCACTTTACCCTTCACCTCTGCAATACGAAAGCATTTAAAAAAAATGAATGTCAGTGAACCGGTGGGTGCACCGGACAATGAGCCAATTTGTTGTTCTTTATAAAAATAAAACAATCTCATTTAGATAAAATAAAAGTGATCCAATTTTTTACAGTTTTTCTTTTAAATGCTTTCGGTAGGATAGGATGGGAGTAAAGTGAGAACTTCGGAAAAACTTGTGTCTCCTAAAAGACTTTATCTATATTAAGATGGCCATCTTTTAAATAATATGACTTCTCTTATTCAATTTCATACACATTATATACTAGTCAAATCCTTCGAACTCACTCATTTATGTGGTCCTCATAACTCGTTTGTACCAAGTTTGACAAAAAATTAGACGATCTCACTTAAGGACCACTTGCATGGGTCTCTTTAAGATCTGACTAAACCGAGAGGGTCGTCTCTCTCTTTCACAGTCAAGTGAATCCAACTGTCCAACTTTCTTGCTTTCAACCTTTCAACATAAGTGCTCATTCATGAATGCCGGTACCTCATTTAAACCTACTTCCTTTAAGTAGAGAAAGAGCGTGGAAATTGGTAGACTACATTTATGGGGTTGTTTGATCTATGAAAATTAAAAGAAAAAAAAAACTACTTAAATTGTATATTTTATATAAATACCTAATTTTTGTCAGTTTCTGTTTGTCACAATATTCTATAAAATTCAAGTCCATTGCTCTTTGTAAGAAAAGAAATGTAAAAGAAGAATTCCTTATATTTCTCTACTTAACAAAAATGGGATAAAAATGTTAAGATAGATTAGAATTCTAATTAGATTAATTTTTTTTTATAGGAATCCTAATTAGTTTAAAAGTCTAAATTAATTTAGAGTCATGAGTCTCCTAATTACATTAGAATTTAATGAATTGCTAACTACAATAAGTTCATGAAAATCTCTCTTCAACAAGAAACATATATGGAAATGAAATCAATTAGAAAGAAAAATTTCATTCTGAACTATTCTCATTCCACTTCTCTTCTTATTACAAATTTTTAGCCATTTGATGTAGAAATATATACTCAACAGTTTTTTTATTAAAAGGAAGAATTGGTTAAAGGGTATTTTTTATTTTATTTTAACTGTTGATTTTACATCCTCATATTATATAAATAAAACTTTTAATTAAGATTAATTTTAGCATTTACAGTACTTCAACCATCCTCTCATCATAGATGCCACATATTCACATATAAAATAGGTTCAATGCAATTTACCTCAAGCCTCAGCATAATTCTATAATATATAAATTATAGACAATGTACCATATTTTATATTACTATATGAAAAGCCTCCTTTCCAAAAAAAAAAATTGGCCTTTTTTACAAAACTTTGATTTATTAGTAGTTTTTAATTGAAAGAACAAAGTGAACTTTTACCGTTACCAAAAATATAATATTAACCAAACGAAAATTTTACTGGAGATGCGGGGTATCGATCCCCGTACCTCTCGCATGCTAAGCGAGCGCTCTACCATCTGAGCTACATCCCCATTTGTTCATATTTTTAATGAATATAGTTTATATGCTAAATTTGTTAGAGGGAAATGCAATTGAATGGGTGTTCTATTGTATTTATTTAATTATGAACGATTCAAATTTCAAAGGGAAGTGATAGTAGAAAATGGAAGGTATCAAGCATCATAGACTGATTTACAAAAGATATATATTTTTAGATATCTAATATTTATATATTTTCAATCCATAGTTCTTAGAGCTATTATTTTAATATTTTTTAAAAATCGAGATAGACTCCAATATGAGAATAGCTTACG
Organism: Chimonanthus praecox; assembly: GCA_022113865.1. Taxonomy (NCBI): domain Eukaryota; kingdom Viridiplantae; phylum Streptophyta; class Magnoliopsida; order Laurales; family Calycanthaceae; genus Chimonanthus; species Chimonanthus praecox. Next base: position 1,898,505 of record CM039093.1, on the reverse strand, counting down.
TTGTTTTGAATTTAGGTCAAACTAAGATAAACCAATGTGCCAAATGTAAATTTTATAATTCACATTTATTGTGGACTTTCTCAGTCTTTTTTATGGCTAAGGTGTTCAAGCCTCTTAGAGCATCCGACTATACTGGTAACTCTCTCTGGAGAGTGACCCTTTATGGTGGAGTGAGAATCAGAATCAGGACTCCCACAGATTTTTCAATATTTAGCTTGGTTTTAATTTCAATTTTAGACCTTAGGTGCAAATTTCTTCAATATCCTACATTGGTCTATCCCAATTTCAAACCATGGTGCTTGATGGGCCACAGTTTTTCCTTTCAAATTTGCAATTATTCAATGGATGGTGGACCATTGTTGACCAACACCCCCCTTCTTTGCTATATTATATTGGGTTTTTGTGGAACTATGGTTCTTGAAATTGAATCTTTCCAAGTCATATGACCTGTTTTGGGACTGAATCTTGTGAGAAAGGGCAAAAGCAAACTCAAATAAAAAATTTAGACAACTTTATGAGCTATTTTTTAATTCAAATATAGAAAGCTTCATCCAAGTGAAAGGGAAAGTTGCCATTTATTATCTAAAATCTAGCTACGATTTTCATATAATATAATCACATGTATTGCTAAGTACATCAAGTAATGATCTTGGCATAGACTAGAGGCTTAAAAACTCAATATGCAAATCAAATCATGTATAATCTTCTCACATGATTGCCATGTAATCTTTACATCAAAATATTCACTTATTAGGTGGTTAATGGGTCTAAATTTGAGTAGATTTTTTTTTTTAATAAGATTTAGGAATCAAATCGATGCAATAAATGCAAAATTTAAAATAATAATTTAATTCATTTTAAAAAAGGAAAAAAAATTAAATTTGGTTGATTTAGTCAATTTCTACATCTCACACGTAAAAGTATCTTCTATTTATCAAAACTTAAAAATTAAAATTACAAAGTTTAAATAATTGATTGATATTGAAACTTCACCCATTTTCGATTGTCCAGTAAATTCTACAAATTATTTAAAGTTCAAAATTTATTATGAATGTTGATCCACAAATTATCACCTTCATTCAATAATATGTGTTAAAGGGTGAGAGACTTTATTTTAATTGTTGATTTTTTATTTTTAAAAATCATAATTTTTAATTTCAAATGAATTAATGAGAGCATCATTTTTAAAAAAAAAAACTTAATTTTTTTTTCAATTCTATTCAACATCACCCAAGTAAAAGAGATTCTTATATTTAGATCACCATTTAAAATGGTGAAATTATAGAATATACCTCTTTATTTTAAATATAAAAGGGTACAAATAGCAACATAAATTTATTTTTAATAAGATTGAATCATTAAATTGGTTTCAATAATAATTTCTCTCTTAGAAAGAATTTTTTTTTTTTTTTTGACATGTAATGTTTAGCTATTTTTTATTTGTCAATAATGATCCAGACAACACCTTTTATAGACGTGTCACGTCGAAGGCATTTCTAAGGAAGTTGATCATGTCGTCCCCCTTTCTCACATGGAAAGTTGATTAAATAAATCACAAGATTGTTTAATTTAAATTACATTATTATTGATTATAAAAATTAAATAACTTTTCTAAATTTAAATTTTCGTTTTTATATAAAATATTAAAGAAATTTGATCTGTTGAACATAATATAAACTGTTGATTCACACTATATAAAATAGATGGCTTAAACATATCTTCATGTCAACTAATAATTTAATTTACTTAAATCAAATAAAAAATATATTTAAATAAAATTTTACTTTAAAATAAACATATCAAAGGTATTTTATTTAACCTGACAAGGTTAATCAATAGAATAAATTTATTAAAATGAAATATAAATCAAGGGAGTTATAACTCATTTACATCAGGAGAGTTTTCGATAGAATTTCATCCAAAACAGTATACACAGCTTTCACACGCAAACTACACATGCTTATTTATCATGCCCGATATCCAAAAGAAAGAACACATTTCAAACCTCGTTTTTTTTTTTTTTTTAAAGAAAAAAAAAGTGAGAAATCTAATATTTATATGAGAAATTATTTGTCAAGAACAAAATTTATTATAAGCTCAAGAATTAATTTATATCAAAATTATCTTGGTACTATTTTTCTTTTTTACAGTCACTATTTTTTTATAAATTGAAATATTTTTAAATATCTTTGTTATATATGGTTGGTGAGACTAATTTAATTTACTTCGAGATACATTTATTGTTTTGTCTTATAAATAGAATTAAAAACTAAATAAAAGTAAAAGCATTAATAAAAAATTAATATATAGTAAAATGAAAAGAGGAACTTTTTCATGTTAAAGACAACTAAGGGTAGACATGCCACGTGTATATAAATGGAGTAATCTGCCCTACGACGATGTTGCGAAGAAAGTTTGCCTTCTTCCTCGCTTGCTTCCTTTCTTCCTTGCACAGAATACGCTTCAAGATCTCGTTGTTTTCTCCTTTAGAGATTGTGGCGCAGGTTAATTTCCGGGCACCCACTTCAGCCCTCGTTAGCAGCTCCTTCTTCACCTCCTCTCTCTCTCTCCAACTTCCATTGCAGACGGTATACGTGTGCCGGAAATCAGAGACGGAGAGGCGAATGGACTGCCTCTGTTTCACGCCTGCCAACGGCGTGCGAGGGATCTCAACTCCCCAGATCGGATTCGACGTCCGAGCGCACCCGGCGCAGGTCAGCAAGCTTGGAGGGAGAGTTGGGGCCAATGCGAATTCGAACGGGACTTCGGTCGAGAGCTCTGCTTCTGCCACTGCATTGTCGTCCTCTTCGTTAAAGACGTCATCTTTCTGGCACGGCTCCTCTGAGAACATAAATGACCGAATTGCCCCTGAAGAAGAAGAGGAGGAAGAGGAGATAGAAGTTCCTCTGCAATCGGAGAAGAAGAGAGGAAGTTGGGTGTTGAAAATTCTCCATATAAGGTCTCTTTGGACGGACAAGATGAAGGAATCCGAAGAAGAGAAGGGGAAAAAAGAGGAAAAAAAGGAGGAGGAGAGGGTAGGAGAAGATCAGAACCGTTGCTTTTCTTGTGATGAGAAGGAGTCGGACGGCTGCGAAGTTCAGGATTCTGAAGAGATGGGATTTGATAGAGAATCGTTTTCAAAATTGCTCCGTCGGGTGTCGTTGGTGGAAGCTAAGGTGTATGCCCAAATGTCGTATCTTGGGAACATTGCCTATGCAATTCACAGAATTAAGGTATCCTATTACTGAAAGGATTTACTTTTTCAGCTTTCTTTTGGATAAAATTTGATGTGACTTTGTGTTCTAACTTCCTCTTTTATTGCCTAATCGAGGAACACCTTTTATTTTTTTGTTCTGTTTTAGTGTTTTACGACCAGAATCGAGATAGTCGATTTGCAGATTTGTGGGTTCAATGGAGAGAGTTTTCATCTCTAACAAAATTATTTGGAGAAAATTTTGATACTACTTTGTGCTATATTTCCTTGAGTTTTCATCTCTAACAAAATTATTTGGAGAAAATTTTGATACTACTTTGTGCTATATTTCCTTTTTATTGCATCGCATTGATTGTTTTGATGCTGTTTTAGTTGTTTTCTCACCAAATTGGAATGCCCATTTGCAGATTTGTGGTTTTTATAAGCAAAACTTTTTGGAGAAAATTTTATGGTAGTTTGTGTTCTATTGCTTTGTATATTGAAATAGCTCATTTTTATGGTTTTGATACCGTTTTAGTTGTTCTATCGTCCAAATTGAAATGCCCATTGCTGTTTTACATTTTGTGGAGAAAGTTTTCATCTTGATGGTTTTTGTAAGCAAAACTTTTTGGAGAAAATTTCATTTTAGCATGTGTTCTATTGCCGTTTATATTGCCTCCCTTTGATTGTTTTGGTTGTTTTATCACCAACATTAAAATGCCCATTTGTAGATTTTGTGATTTTCTGGAGAAAGTTTTCACCTTGATGGTTTAAATAAGCAAAATTTCTTGTAGAAAATTGATTTCAGTTTCTGTTCTATTGCCTTTTAATTGCGTCCCATTTATTGTTTATTCTGTTTAGTTGTTTTATCACCAAATCAAAATGCCCTTTTGCAGATTTGTGGATTTTTTTGGAGAAAGTTTTCATATTGATTGTTTTTATAAACAAATTTGGAAGAATACCCATATACAGGTTTTCTTTTCTAATTTTTACAAAAAATATTTATGTAGGAAGATTTTATCTTGCTAGATTTTGAATTCTTCATGCTCATGCTAAGTTCAAATTTAATTACTTCTCTGTATTTCTGGTTGCTGGTATTTCCCTCATGACAGGAAGTTTCAACTTTCAAGGATCTGTTTGGTTACATGGATGCACATTCCAGGAAATTTAAGAGAAGCATAAATATGGATTTTTTTGAAAAATACCTTCTGCTGTTTGGTTATCTGGAATCAGGTTGAAATTATCTGTTTTGTTGTTTAACATTCCTAGATTATCTGCCTAGAGAATCCAGAGTCTGGAATGCTGCTAATTCAGATTCTGAGGTCTAAGAAAATATATTTTGCTCAAAATTCCTAGAAAATCTAAAATCCATGATTCAAAATTCATGCTTTGAATAACCACGACTAATGTACTGATATCTATCCTTTCATATAAAGAGGGATACTTTCCTATGGTGTGGTTATATATTGTTGAGTTGTTTCTTTTTCAGCCAGGAAATCTTCTCAAATACCATGGATTGAGCTTCATTACATCTTCCTTGGAGAAGAAAGCACAGATTGCTAATGCTGAAAAGGAGAAAATCCCTTCTTCAGACAAGAAAGCACAACCCTCTATGGTTGCCAAAAAAGAGCAGTTGTCAGCTCCAGAAACAGAAGAGGAAAGAGAGGAGGGTGAGAAGAACTCAACAAATGGATACCGAATTAGTGCATCTGCTGCATATCAGATTGCTGCCACTGCCGCATCCTACCTGCAATCCCACACAAGAAGCATTCTAAGCTTCAGATCCCCTAAAACCAACACAGAAGACGATTTGTTGGAAGGAGGTTGCAGTAGCATTGGAGAGAATCAGATAAATAGCTCAGAAGTGGCATCTTTTGTGGCCACCACAAATTCAGTGACTGCAGTGGTTGCTGGGAATGAGGAAATGAAGCAGGCTGTCGCTAAGGACTTGAGTTCGGCACGTTCATCGCCTTGTGAATGGTTTATTTGTGATGACGACAACAGTGGAACGAGATTCTTTGTCATTCAGGTGAAGGGTAGTTCTTCTAGTCAACATTTTTCTTGATTCCATTCTCTGTTCCTGCAGTGATCATAACTCGAGTTTGCATTTGTTAATTGCAGGGCTCAGAGTCGATTGCATCTTGGCTAGCAAATCTACTCTTTGAACCTATTCAATTTGAGGTAAATCTGCCCAAATTCCATTAGCTTCCTTTTTGAATTTTATAGGCTTTTTTTAATATTTGAAAATTATTAATACATCAAAAACTCTACCATGATATTGGACCGAATAAAGAACAATAGAAAGGCATGGATTCCTTCCCATGGATGCTGTTTTTGAGTCCAAATTACTAAACCTAGTGATCAAATGAAAACATTAGTGTTCAGCTTATTCATCTTTCTCTCATATCAATTGATGCAGCCGACTTTGTGGGATTTCAAATTAATAAGATTTTCTGTAAGACTTATCACTGTTGGAAAGTGCATATGGTGTAGAGAAAAAATTATTGTTTCCCTAATTTATGTATCCTTGGGGTTTATGGTGACTACTGTTAAAGGGGATTTCCTTCTATTCAAGAATTGACTATTTAATTGCTTTACAAGTTTCGAGCATCTTTTTATGTGGTCAAATTGCCTTTTGATATTTGATAATCTATGGCATTGTTTTTTCTCCTTTCTAATGGGGTTTAGGATAATCCAATAGTTTGTCTTGTGGGTGATGCATTCATTCCCAGACTGTAATATAAATGCAGTGGAGTATCCTTGACTTGTGAGATGCAACAGTTTTTGTCTCTTGGTTATGATATTTGCAAGCTTGGTGTCTTTTCAGTGTCGTCTTGTCTTTGTAGAAATATAGCTACCAAGCAATGCTTAATTAATGAAAAAAAAAAAAGGAGGAACGTATCAACCAAAGCTAGAATCCTTTGAAGTTGCCTTCCTCTAATCCACCAAGATTTTACTTCATTTATCTCCTAATAGGTTTGTTGAGTAACTTGAAGAAATTAAAGTAGCTTTCTCTGTGTTTGCAAGTTTTTCCATATCTTCGTCTACAAGCTTCTTTTTTAATATTTAGTTTGAAGCATAGGTCCTTTTTGTTGCTTTTCTTTATTTATAAGAGTCTGCAAGCTTCTCTTTCAATATTTAGTTTGATTTCTGGTTTTATGTGAATGGTCTGTATAAAGATCAGATGTTGTATTATTCCCTTTGACAGGCTCACAATCGAACTATCATTGAACTACTATTTTTAGTTTCTTTAATCTCAAATTCCATCCTCTTGACCTTTTTGTGGTTCAAAGTTATCTAATCATCTTGCTACTTCACTTCATGAATTATCTTTCTTTTCAAAGGATCATGCATTATAGTTATGAAAAGGTGTGGGACTTATGCCCCAAAAATAGTTTATATTTATTGCTCTGTATCATTTAATTTGTGTGAACTTTTCTTGTTAGGTGTGTGGAAACTTTAAACTTCAAAGGCCGTCTGTTGTTCATCTAACCTGCAAATTTTTTATGCCCATTGTATTTGTTTAGAATGCAATATTAGTCATTGAAAGATTGTAACTTGCTGGTTCTGCGTGCAATTCTCCTTTATGGTAATACAGAGTATTCTATATTTTATTATATGTTGACTCTGACCATGTCAACATGGAATTACTGAATTAGTGTAATTTGATTCTACACTCGACACCCAAAATGTTTCTTCTCTTACTAACTTGAAAACCGTTACTTGTCATCCAGGGACTAGATGTCCTTGTGCATAGAGGTATCTATGAGGCTGCCAAGGGTATATATGAACAGCTGCTACCGGAAGTCAAAGCTCACCTTAAATCTCGCGGTAGTTCTGCCACCTTCCGCTTCACTGGCCATTCTCTTGGCGGTAGCTTGTCCCTGCTTCTGAATCTCATGTTACTAATACGAGGTGAAGTTCCGATTACTTCCTTACTCCCTGTTATAACATTCGGTTCCCCTTCCATCATGTGTGGAGGTGACCACCTGCTCCGTAAGCTGGGCTTGCCTCAGAGTCATGTTCAAGCCATTATGATGCACCGAGACATTGTGCCCCGAGCCTTCTCTTGCAACTATCCTGATCATGTTGCAGAGCTTCTCAAGGCTGTGAATGGAAATTTCCGCAATCATCCATGTCTCAAGAATCAGGTATGTTCTTCATTTTCATTTTGTAGTGTTGTGGGGACTACTTCATGACTTTCACCCTTTTTTATTTGATTTTAAGTAAGAAAACATTTTTTTGGCCAAAACCAGCACAGATATTATTATATCATTTAATTACCTTGTAATTACTAGTTCATTTTTATGTCCATGGGAGAGTGGTGTGAGTGCAATGCATAGACGTTCAAATACAAGTGTTTTAAGTTCTATAACATTTCAGACATAAAGTGCAGGAAATCCGGCCTTGTGTGGTGTACTACCAATCACACCAGCAAACACAGTTGAAGTACGGATGCAACTTGGGTTAGAGTCAACCCAACCTGAAATATGAACAAGTTAACTCAATTTTTTTTAATGATGGGTTCTGATCAGGCTCAAAAACTTGACCCAAATTTAATTTGGGTCATTCTAAGGTTGACCACTGAATGACATTGTCTTTCCAAACTATTTATATTTCTACTTGCCTAAATCTATTTAAAAAAAGCTACTCTTATTTTTTCTGGATTATTGGGATAGGCCAAAGTTGTTTTTTACAAGGACTAGTTGAAATGATTTTGACTAAAATAAGCATAGTTACCAAATATATGCTTATGTTCTTAAAGTAGGCCATCAAAGTGCACAATATAGAGGCCAAATTGTCCATTGTATTACATAGGCAAACCTGTGGCCCAACTTGACCTGACTCAAATTGTAGCCTGATTTGAGTTTTACAAATGAGATGGGCATGAGTGGTTAGATGAGAGTTGGGTTAATGGGCTGGGTCAAAATAGTGACGGAAATTTAATACAGGTCAGTCTATATGGTTGGCCAACCTGATCCACCTATCCAAGTATCACCCTTACATCAAGTACCACTAATTTCTTTTTTATTTTCTTGATCTTAGTCTTGACCCTTTTTCTTCTTCTTTTCAACAGAAACTATTGTATGCTCCGATGGGGAAGCTTCTGATCCTTCAACCGGAAGACAAGTTCTCTCCCAACCACCACCTCCTCCCTTCTGGCAGCGGCCTCTACCTTTTCGATCACCTAGTTTCAGATTCTGATGACTGGGGCAAGCAAATACGTGCTGCAAAGACACTGTTTCTCAACTCTCCCCATCCACTTGAGATTCTCAGTGACCCATCTGCTTATGGATCCGATGGAGCCATTTATAGGGACCATGACATGAACTCTTACTTGCGGTCCGTACGTGCTGTCATTCGTCAAGAGCTTAAGCACATCAGAAAGGTCAAGAGGGAGCAACGACGGAAAGCGTGGTGGCCACTTGTTGCCCCGCAAGGGCTCCATGCAGGTATTATTGTGGACCGACGTGTTGAAACAACCAACATGGGGCTGCATCAACTCACCTTCTCTGGTGTCTTTCGGAGTGGGCGAGAATCACTGAAGCGGTTTAGTAGGCTCGTAGCATCACAACACGTGCGCTTGCTTGTTGTGCTCTTGTTTCCTGCACGAATGCTGCTTTTGGAGACATTTGCCGTCATTGATTTTTGAGTCTGTAACATAGTTGGTAAGTGCTCACAACCAAATAGGTTTTGGGTTTGAATCACATCATCTAAAAAAAAATATGGTTTCCAGTTCTTTATACCTTGTTTGATGTGCACTTCTCTGTTTTGAGATGGGAAATGCACAAATGAAATGTAAGAAAAGACAAATTGATTGATAATGAAATTTATTCTGATTTATATTTATTCGGTCTAAAAGGATACATGTGAATTTGCTGCACATTCAAGTTTGAAATTAGAAATCTATGTAGATAAACGACAGTCTGTATTGATGGGACAAATCAGTGAGTGAGATACATGGACCATGTTTTGCTCTGTAAACCATGCCATTTCTGTCTATTACCGTTGTTGTTTCTGGGTAATGCTTCCAAATTGAAACTGTATTTTTTGACTTGGCTCATTTCAATCCATTTAAACCCATCTCCCTCTGTCCTGAACTTTTTTTAACCAATGCATATCTCGAAATGGTCCCGAAATGGAAAGATTTCAATTTTACTATAGAATTATAGAATGAATTTACGCTTTGTAAAAATTCTACTGTTTTCCAGACTCATGTAGAAAATATGAGTAAATAGAAACAAAATTACCTGCTAATCTAATATATCTATTTTTGCCACAATTAGAGATCAAGAAGACAATTTGGAGTACTGGTAGTGTAAAAAAGTGGCATTTTGAACCCAAGAGGGAGTTGGTCTGATGGTCAAGAAGCTTGGTTCATGAAGAGTGGTTTTGAGTTCGATTCACACTTAACGTCTCTCTGGGCCACTTCTAATAGGTGAGACCCTTGAACACCTTGGTCATCCAAAAAAAATGTGACATTTTGTTGGTGATCAGTCTAAAAAGGTGCTTGGCAGGAAAGGAAATTCAGAACATGAGACTTCCATTCTGGCATGCGGGTTTGTCGCAACTCGCAGATGAGACTTCCATTCTGGCATGCGGGTTTGTCACAACTCGCAGCTCATGGCCTTGTGATACACATGCTAGTGGCCTTGTGATACACATGCTAGTCTACACATCACCGGCAAGAACGCGACGACATTCCATCGTCGTCGTCTTCAACGTGTCCAAGGGAGTGAATATATCAGTGACAAAATTGTGGTCCCATACTACTCGCTGGCTTTGATGAATATCTATCCCACTCTGCAACTGAGTTGCAAGCCCAGCTACAAATTTTCTCTGTATGCAAAATGTCATACAACATATCTGTCGCCATCCCATTTTCGTCTTCATCTTCTGTCATGTTCTCAAAACTGGAACGAACGGACCGATTCAGGCTTGATGTATCCAACCAAGTAGAGAGTTTGGTCTGAAAATTTTGTTTCTTAGGGAGGTAAGAGTTAACAACCATCCCATTCCTTCATTCGAACTTTATATCTGTTAAAATTTCATCTTTTACAATGTTCTTAAAACCAGACTGGACCAATTAATTCAGGATTGACATAGTAACCAAGTTGAGAGCTTTCGGTCAAAATTTTGAGTGAACAACCATCTGATTCTGAGTCATTGAACTTTATATTTATTTGTTCTCAAAATCAGATGATTGAATTACCAATAAAGCTGAAAGTTTCGAGTCTAAAAATTGTTTCTTAGGGAGGTAAGAGTTGAACAATCACCCATTCTCATCAATGGACTTCTTATATGTCAAAGTTTCATATTCTATAATGTTCTTAAAACCAGACTGGATCAACTAACTTAGGATTAGAATTGGGACTCTTCAAGATGTGGGATGCATCTGTATCGAATACTTGCACCTGTGCCAAACACACACACTGTTATTTTTAGAGTAAAATACTCTCACACTTTACTCCCCTTGAAACCTAATCAAACCTAAGCTAAAAGATTGTATCGGCCGAAAGCTCACCGATACATTGTGCCTGCAACGTATAGGTGCTTAGTGGGCTCACCTAGTTGTGGTCGATACATATCGACGGATACGTATTGGTTGGTAATGCCAAACATGGTATTTCTAGTAAAATGGCCATAACTTTGTCATATGGACTTCAATCGAGGTAATTTCAAGGTGTTCGAAGAAGGACTCAGAGCTACGCAACAAGAATATGGATTGAAGAAGAAAAAATTTCAACAGTTTGTTATTGAATTTGAGATTATTTAAGTCAAAATTAAAAAAAAAATGATAAAAATTTGAAAATGGTCATCCTTTAGGAGAAAATTAACAGAAAATTAGTTGACTTTATTTTCCATGTTTCTAGAATTTTTGAGATTTTTTCCACATTTTTCAAAATTCTTAATTTCATAAATTGAAAATTATATTTAAATATCTAAATGACCGCAAAATAATAATAAAAAAAAATACATAGAAGTGAAGCTTAGAATTTCTTGATTCTATGTATTTTTTTCAGAATTTTTTGGAAAAAAAAATCAAAAAAGAGAGAATGTGTATTGATCAATACGTATCGGTGAACCAATACGGACGTAACACCAACCTGTATCGGTTCCTCCGAATTTTATCGTATTGAAATTATTGGAGGCAAAGAAACGCCATCTCCTTGTTAGCACTGAGAATCCAGCCCAAAAGACTAACTCGATAGGTGGAGTGACCCAATTGCAAAAGAGGGCTTCATTTGACCAATATCTGCATAAAGGTTCATAGTATCTACTGGGCCTGGTCCTGCAGCAAGCCTTCAACCTTAACCTTAAATACCCTTTAATAGTTTCCCACCAAACAAAAAAAAAGGCTAAAGGGTTTGCTTGTATACTAGCCCAATAATGAAATGTCTGGGCCTTCACAAGCCCAGCAAGACCTATGAGAGAATCCAAACAATATACTATTAAGACACTCACTTCATAGAAAATGAAGCAATAATCAAGATTTGATGGTTATTGATCTTTCATGGTACTGGTTGCAGTGGCGACACAGATTCAGTGGTTCCAGTTACAGCCACCAGGTTCTCCCTCAGCCATCTTAATCTTCGTGTAAAGCGCCGTTGGTACCCATGGTACTCAGGCGACGAGGTCTGTGAATCCATTAACTGTTGTTTTGCTACTAATCTCTTTCAATAATCTCAATTCCCAAATTAGTTTTCAGACTTAATTATTTTAGTTTCTACGAATTGTATTGCATGTTGACTATTTTTTAGGTGGGAGGATGGACTGAGGTTTACCATGGCCTGACCTTTGCCACAGTGAGAGGAGCTGGGAATGAAGTTCCTCTCTTCCAACCCAAAAGACCATTTCTCCTGTTCCAGGCCTTTTTGGCTGGCAAGAACTTGCCAAAGTCATAGAAATGGAAAGGTGGCCCATGCCCAACTTTGGAACCTAGATGCACCAAGCTCTATTATAGCGGGTTACCCTTCAGATATTTGCGCTTTCGGGCCAGGCATGACTATGCCAGTTAAGGGCACAACTCAAGTTGGATTGGATTGGGTTGATCTAAATCCAAGATCTGCTACCCTCCACCTTAATTGAACCCAACCCAAGTTTCAACTCAAAACCAATGTAAATGCATGGTTAAAAGTGTAAAGTGGGTGAAAAACATGGTTAAAACATTGAAGTGAAACTAGAGTTTTAAAAATCAGTCGAAGTTTGAGTCAACTCAGGTAATACAACTTTAACTCAATTGGTATTTATACGATGCTACATTGGTCGTATCAGTTGGGACTCAGTCTCAATCGATTTCATTTAATTTTCATTGCCTTTTCTTTTGATTCCTTACTCACACAATACTAATCAAGTTTGATTTGGATCAATCCCTGCCAAGTCAAAAACTCGATTGAATATTTAAAACGAAAACTCTAAGAAAACTTCGAGCCCATCTTATAAAGCTGTGATTGTTGGATTAAAGAGTTTTTCTTAATTTGTATTATTCATGTAATCCTCTATCTATTTCATCCAACTATGTAAAGCCCATCTTATGATAAATGTACAGTCTCTCCATTGAAAATGAAAATCAAATCTCTCAACAGCTGCTGCCCTATTTAAAACCTCAAATCAGAGAGAAGGTAGGAGAATCTGCTGCTGTTGAGAGCTTCTAAATTTGTTGGTTCACATGGGATTATTGAGGGCTTTGAGCAGGAAAAGGATCCAATGCAAGTTAGTTAAGAGCAGAAAAGCAGAGATTAGAGTAAACAACTCCCTTAATTCCTCTAAACTTGGCTTTTTTGATAAGTTTTGGATTTGACAGCTTGTTTTTTTTGGGGAAAAGGAAGTCTCATTCACTCTTTTTTTTTTCTTATCTTAGTATTCAATTCTATTTCAGACTTAGATTTCTTATTCTTCTCTCTCTCTTCCTATGCTTTTCTTTTCTTCCTTTTTGGCCTTGCAATGGAGAACATGATTCCCTCACATGCCTCTGCCACCATCATCACTGGCCACAACCCACCCATTCATATATGTTCCCAACATTCAAACAACACAAAGCAAACCAAAGGTGCCCTTAAAATTTATCCACCCTACCTTTAACATTCTCCTAAAACTACTTAATAAAAGTTAATTTTGACTCTCTCTCTCTCTCAACTCCAATCAGACAGCAAGAGCTGACAGAATATGTTCAAAGCACATGATTCATTGTTGGGGTTCGTGGGTTTCAATAATCTGATGGGTCTTTACAGTAATTGAAATTAAAATGTCAAGTGGTATGGATTTTCGATTCTCTCTCCAATCAAACCACAAGAGTTATATCCAATATATTGATCACATACTCATTTTGGGGTTTCATAGATTTCTTAGAGTAGAAATTATTCGATAAATTACTTATATAATTGTTAGCTTATGTTAAATATGATCATTTAAAGTGTATTGCTGATCTGATCTGTATTGTACTGTTGCGGACAGTATATATAGTTCTTTTGTGAGAAAGAGAGATAAGAATCGTATTAAGAGCCATCTTTTCTTTTGTATTTTATCTTTGAGCATAGTGGATTGACATGAATTCGTAAACGTATCAAAAAAGAACCATGTAAATTTCTATATATTTTTTTTTGGATATCCTATTTGTGGTCGAGAAGACGATTTCTCCCAACAAAAATGAGATTAAAATATAAGACAACAGGTACATGATTCATTTTGTGGGCTCATGGTCAAGTGATGCAAACCGTTGATTATTCAATGAGTCTTCCAGTAAAAATCATAAAATATGCTCAGGTACATGATTCCTTTTGTGGGTTTAGGGGTTCTATAACTGAGTGACGCGAAGTCCAAACCACTGATTATTTGATGGGTCTCATGAGAGAAGTCTTTCTATCAATAACTTAGTGTGTCTTTTCATTTCTTTAAATTCCATAATTAAAATTTTTTATTTCTAGAAAATTAAAGATATTTTAGGAATAGATTTCAAGTGAAAATATTAAAAAGTAGGAGATATTTCACTAAGAGGAGGCCTTTTGTAAGGTGATATCAATCTCTTGTGTTTCTATATTCAATTAAGAATTTTCTTTAGTTTCAGACTTTCAGGGACGTTTTCCATATATTTAAATAGCAAAATTTTCATGTGAGTAAATTTCCTCTTAATTTTTAATTTAAAAATCTCCAATAAAAAAGCCTATCAATTGCATACAAATTGATATTTAAAATCACGAAGAAAAACCCATGTAAATGATTCAACTAAATGTGCAAGAGACAAGCTGCGAAGACAATTGAGTATAATTATAGAATTTGAACCATAGGATAATTTGATTTATAGATAAGATTTTAAATTAAGTAATTCATTAAATTTTATAAATCAAATTATTTTTTTATTAAATTACTTCATGAAGCAGGTAAAATGAATTTTCAAATTAAGAAGAGCCCATTTTAGAAATGTGAATGCTCTTACTATGAGTTCCTTTTTCTTTTCCCCAAAGATGAAAGAAAAGATAAGGATAAAATATTAAAATATATTTATATATTCTACTTCCTTTGATGCAGGCAGTGAAGTGAAAATGCTAAAAAAAATGGCTGTCTTTGATACTTTATTTATTTCTCTAGAAAATGATGACTTTGTGAGGGCAATGTTCCTTTCTTAGTTATTCTACTTTATGATTGTCAGTAAAGAAAGAAACAGGTAGCATTGCTTTTCATGCATTGATTAATTTTTTTTTTTTATATTCATGTGGGGTTTGAGAAAAGGTCCCTAGGTTTGTAGATTAGCTAAGAATAACCTCTTATTATTATAAATAAATTTATTATCTTAGTGAGCGCCCCCCACAAAGATTTCCAATACACCCACATGCTTATGTGAGCATTGCCATCATTTCTAGCTAAGTTCTGATTTGTCAAAGGCTTTATTTTACTATTTTAAGTGAAAGAAGCAAACCCTCTTTCTATAATAATTTTATTTTAATTTTTCAAGATTGAGCATTTAGACATGGGATTTTAAAATCTCGTATGAAATTATTATTTTGTCTTTTTTTTTTTTTAAATTAAGTTTCTCCACAATGTTCGAACCTTTATTAATACACAAAGATCGTTCGGACGATCCTAAGGATGGTCTGAACGATCATTAAACACTAATATGGAGAGGGATTTTCAAAAAAGATCGTTTCTCAACCGATTTCTACAAACAAGGTATCAAAATTCAACTACGCTGAATTTTAAAAACTTTGGTACTGATTTTAAGTGAAAAGAGTATAATTTTATACTTCAAAATCGTATTCAAATAATTAAGAAAAAATGTCATTCCCTCTTAATTCTTTGGATGCGATTTATTAAGTCCAAAACTATACCATTTTCACTTAAAATCAGTGTCGGAGTTCATAAAATTTAGAATGGATGATTTTTTATCCCTTATTTGTAGAAATCAGTCGAGAAATCGTCTCCCTGCTAACTGTAACCTTTGCGCATTTGGCTTGGATTTTCAAACGACCCAGTTTCTCAATCGATTTCTACAAACGAGGTATTAAAATTCATCACTCTAAATTTTATGAACTCCGAGACTGATTTTAAATGAAAATGGTATAGTTTTGGACTTCAAAAATCGTACCCAAAGAATTAAGAGGGAATGTCATTTTTCCTTAATTCTTTGGATACGATTTTTTAAACCCAAAACTATACCCTTTTCAATTAAAGTCAGTCCCAAAGTTTTTAAAATTCAGAGTAAATGAATTTTGATACCTTATTTGCAGAAATCGGTTAAGAAACGATTTCGTTTGAAAATCTCTCTCCACATTAGTGCTTAATGATCGTTCGGACCATCTTACGATTGTCCGAATGATCTTTGGATATTAATAAATGTACGGATGTTGTGGAGGAACTTAGTTTTTTTTTTAAATGAGCGGCAAAATAGTAATTTCACACGAGATTTTTAAATCCCATGTCTGTTGAAAGAAAACTCTCGTCTCTAATTGCCCAATCTTTTTCAAGTACATGTTCATTTGGTGCACTTTATCTTAATAAGAAAAAAAAATCCACATGTTGTAGCTCAATTGATAATTTCTCACCTTAAAAGTGAGAAGTGTCAGGTTCGAGCCTCTATCACCTCACTTGGTGTGCCTTAAAAGTTATGGGTATCACTTGTAAAGGTTTTACGTTGGGTCTTCAGAGATTTTCCATACATAAATTCATAAAAAAAGTGTTTAGTTGAGATGCATAAATAATATGAAAAGATTTGGTAAATAAAATCTTTATCTCAGTATTTTTAGTGTTTTTTAATTTTTGCTTTTAAAATTTTAATAATTAAAAATTATACATAAATATCCATCAAACCAAATTATGATAATTTTTTAATAAATCTCATGATAAGGTATCCATAATCTATAATTTTTCATTGTCAGATAATTCTCACTCTCTAACACGATTCAACAGAACAAATAAATTTTAAATATATATGAAGTTTTCAATGAATCTTATTTTTATAATTATAATATTGATAATCTAAAATTTATTTTAAAAAAATATTTTGTTTGATGATATATTTGTGTCACTCAGATATATTATATTAAAGTTTTTGCTAGTTAAGTGGGCCATGTGGTAATGAACATCATTGTCACATCACTCAAACCTTATCTAATTTGATCGGAAGCTGCGATCGTGCCAGTAACTTTATACACATTCATACTGTTCTGATGAGAGGGCCTCTTTTGATTGATTGAAGAGTAAAATTCATGAGTATCGGGTGTCCAATGGATGACACGCAGATGTACAGTACATACACGGAATTATGTGTCTGATCCCTACTGTTGTACTGCTATGTTATCCTACTTGGAAGATGATGCAGGATTTTTTACAAATGAGTGAGATTCTATGCATTGCTTTAATTTATATATATATATAAGTAAATTAGTTAAAATAATTTTTTTTTAATTTACATGTAATATATATATATATATATAAGTAAATTAGTTAAAAATAATTTTTTTTTTTTAATTTACATGTAAAAAACTCACAGATAATTTTACTGAAATTCTTACAGATAAATTAACTACTCATAAGAGGCATCAAAATTAAGCTGAACCACAATCTTTCACTTGCTAAAAGAATTACAAACTAAAAAGAATTTATTGATAATTATATAATGAAATTTTTAAATTCGATTTTCATTTATCTAAATAGAGTCAGGATCTTAAAATAGTCACAAAGGTATGCACGCGCGACACGTGAGATTTGGATCATTTAATGTGGAAGTGGGGCCCTGACTGATCAACAGCCTGGAAATAGTCCCCACTCATGTGGACTTTGGGCGTTTGTATTTTTGGCTCTTACGCATCAGTCTCCCAATTCCCATGAGATGAGAAGACTTTTGTGGCTATTGTCATTGACAATTTCCAAGTCTGACCTCCTTTCTTCCAGTCACGCAAACCGCACGACATCCTTTTAAAATTTTGCATTGGACGTGTACTACTGTACTGTCTTAATGTCAATCCAACACCGGCCCTAAATTTTCTCTGAAAAAAAAAATGCTTAATAAACAATTATTAAAAGTTTAATTATATTTGACATTGTCTATACATCGTTCATTACGATGGAAGATCATCTGTAAAATATTTTTTCTGATTAAATTCTTCAGAGTAATTGCACACTTTCATACACATATATCAAATCCAAACGTCATGGAGAGTGGTACGTAGAGGTTTGGATATTAATTGAATCCAAAACTTCTCTTTATAAAAAAAGTTTTTTGACCGTCAGACTAACCCCCTCTACATTCATTATCTATATTTCATTGAAACGTTTTTATTTATAATTTTTTTGCATTGAACATGTAGTATCTTAAATGCTAAAGGAAGTACTATAATAAACATCTATATATCATTAAACTGTATATGGAAGCATAGAGATGATAAATTGACTTGAAAATTTATAAATTCAAAAGATTTTTAAAATCAATCATAATAAATAAAATGTTTATTTAATAATTTATTTATCTAAATAATAAAAACAAAAATATTTCAGTTCATTCTATTTAAACTCTTTGACAGTTTATATGACATTCTATCCATCTGTCTTTGTTTTAAATATTGAGTAAAATCTATCATCTATCAATATATCATAACATTTGAATATTAAAAACCATGTATTAGATAAGTTTCAATTTAAAATTTCCAACAAAGTATCATCCTAATTTTAAAAAATTAAAAGACTTCAAAATACTTGTATGAAACATATTGAGCCAAAATTCTTATTACTTTTGCAACTATCAAACTTTAGAATTTCGAGCAACATGTGGACCAACCGGTTCGGTTTTTGTAATGGGGAAAAAACCAAGTTACAACGATCTTGAAAATAGTGCAGTGCAGAGCACCAGAAGCGCACATGAGCCGCAGAGAAGCGTTGGGTCTAGAGCACTGGGTTCGACTGCAGTTCCGACAGGTGAGGACCGACACGTGGAATCAGTAACGAAATGACAAAAGTAGCCTCCCAAAAGTATCCACAATTGATTAGGTAAATAGAGGCAAGATGAAGGGTATTATTGTATCTCAAATTCTGATCGAGCAGTAGTGAGAAAAAGATAAAGAAAAGGTGGCAGAATCTCAGTTTATGGATTAGGACTTAGTAGCCAATGAGAGGACAAGGCCGTAGAACTTCATCATGTAGACCCCCACCTTTTGCAATCAGATCCATCAAGCATTTGTCAACCGTTCATTGGCCTGAAGGTGAAGACAATTGTGGAGCTCTTGAGATCGATTCATTCTAACACCCGTATTTGTTTGTTGAATTGAGAGCCTAGTAGATGCCCCCATGTCCCTGTTCCAATACAAATGAGACCATTGAACACCTTAGTCATGAAAAAAAATTATAATATTTTGTTTATCTACACTGTGCATAATCTCATAATAAATTGTTTTATTATTATTTTATCTTAATAATTTAACTTTGAAAGACAATTGATCAGCTAACAGCTATGCAACAAAGCAATTGTCTCGAAATAATATAATACTCAAATCAAAGTTTTAAATATTAGAGATTAGTAGAGACTGAGTTCAACTCGTGTGAAAGGCATATCAAATTATAGATAGAGACATATAAGAAGTAATTGAAAAAGATTTTAAATCGCCAAGTCCTAACCAATATAACAAAGTTCAGATCGAGTCAACTCATCTAGAATATATATTTATACATACTCATCAAAGGAGGGAAATTGAAATCTTGGGATGTTGCTTGAAGGCTGACCTCTAGATTCAATCCCACATAATATTTGCAATTAAACAAGATCCGAACCGATCCGATCTGATCCATTCATCGCAGGGCCTAGCCCAGTAGAGTTCAAAAATCAAAACTGTACTGATTATTAAATCTAAGCTGCCCAATCATTTGGGGCATAAACTAAATAGAAACAAGAGAAACGGTTCTAACATTGAACTATAATCTAGCAGCAGAACTGCATATAGACTAGATGGCGAACTGATCTTGACAAAATTTCCGGGTGGCCATTTGTACAGATGAAATAAGTAAAGAATAAGAATCGGGCAACCGGGCGGTTACCGTCACAGTAATCAGTCATGGCAAGCAATGAGATCAGCAGCTCAAAGCTTCGTAATTGACAGGAAGTGGCCGATTGATACCGACTTGTGACAGAATATTTCCGACGACGTCAATGTCCCTACAAAAGACTCCTTGAAAGATCGGTGATGGGGCGGAGGCAGCTGCCTTTTCGAATGGCATTTTAATGCTGGTAATGTAGCCCAAATCCCTGCTGCACTGATTGGTTTCAAGCTCTAGTGTTTTAGTATTGGATTCCTTGTCATGTTGGGTTGGCAGGAATGGTTTTGCATCTAAAGCAGCTCTTTGCCTTTGCTTCTCGGTATACTCCTCGTCCATGATCGCCGTCATGACACATGCGTAGCCCTTTTGCAACAACCGATATAAAAGAAGGGCAGACATCTTTGCTTGGTCCTTAATAGCATCGATGTCGCGATCATCGACTAAGTCACAGCGGTCTATGAATGCAGTTGCCCTGTCGGGTCGATGGCGCAAGGAGAGAAGTAGATATGCACATTCTAATTCAGAACGGCTGCATCCTCGTCGAAGCCCAATTAAGGCATAGTAGTCCACATTGGGTGCTTCTCCAGATGTAATTTGCTGTCGGAGCTCTTGGATTTTTTCCGTGAGGGCACGCAGATTACCTGCAACGTCACGATATCGGATGCCGTGCTGCCTCCAGGCAGGGCCAGGTAGCTTTTTGTCACGGAGGATGGTGTCGTATAGGAGTTTGAGGTGGTCAAGATCACGGAGACAATCGGAGAAGGAGCGGATGGTCTCGAGGAGGGAGGCCCGGGTGGAGAGAGCAGGAATACATGATGGGTCGAGGGCAAGAGCGCGGTTGCAGTCAGCAATGGCCTCAGCAATTCGACCAGCTGCACGGTATGCAGCTGCACGGTGAATGTAGCAGTCGGCAAGGAAGCTTTGCGGGGTGCTGCGGCGGCTGTCAAGAATCTTGGAGAAATGGCGGATGGCCTCGTTATGTAGGCCTGCATCAAGAGCAGCGAGAGCGGCCGTTCGCCTGCGGAGGAGGAGCTTTATATTACTGAGGAGGTGGGCCGTGCACTCAGACTCAATACAAGTGGCAGTTGAAGGTGGATTGATGTCACCAGTGATGGAGGTGGTGGGGAAAGAGAAGCTGTCATCAGACCAACAGATGCTTTCCCGGCGAAATGCAGCAGACGCGAGGCGCTTTCCAGTCTGGAGAAGGACCATGGCATCTTCCATTAGGCCCAGATAGAAGCAAGCTTGACCCAGGACCAAGTACCTGTTTCGAGAACAGAGTAGATAGCAATTTAAATGGATATTCAGGAATCCATTACCTAAGTAAATAAATAAGTTTAGACATAAAGTTCAAATCTTTTTAATTTTTTGAATCCAAATCGCGTCCAATTTAATATTTATTTGTTTTGGATGCACATTTAGATATTGATAGATCCAAATCTGATAACCCGTTAATCCAGATGCCAATTCACAATCAATACAAATAAAGAAACTATAAATAGTATAAATATTGTCATGAAAAAAATCTAAGAGAAGAGCAAATATGCAACCAGAGATTCATCTTAAATAGGGAGACCGGACATTTATTATGGAATAAGTCCCATAGGATTGGTAGAATTGATGGAGGACTTCATGGGAAAACTCTACAATCTAATTATAGCAACTTTGTGAAATAGGCTATGAACAATCAATGATTTTATAGCAATCAAATTTTAAAGGTCTAAAATCACAAGGTGAATATGATCGGATAGAGTTTAAATTTTACACAATCAATGTCTTTGTCATTCTCTACATATTCCATCTGATAATATGTGGTCACCTCAATATTCAGAGAACCACCTCCCTAAATGGCTAAATAAAGAGAACTTTACAAGTCTCCCAGGACTTTCTGAAATCAAATCATCAGAAATTTGGATGCCAATTCGGAGGTAAGTATACATATGCAGATTTCGATTCAGATCCTATATACATAAGGGTCCAATTGGATTTTAGATTCAGAATTAACTCAAGACCGACCTGTTTACATTCCTACAGAGCAGATGAGCAGTCGAACCATACAAAAATCAAATTTAACAACAAAATCAATGAGGGAGGACCATAAAAACCAAATAATAACACTGTAAAAACTACATTTTTCAAAAGCATTTGATGAATGAGTGACAACCCAACTAGGTATTTTTCTAACGGAACAAAAAGATAAAACAGAATGCTATTGATCACCATTTTTATCTCACAAACAACACGGTCAAAAAACCCCAAGGGGTTGGCCTGACGGTCAAGGCGCCCGTCTAAAAAAAGGTGGGGTCTTGAGTTCGATTCACGCTCAACTCCTACGGGCCACTCCCCATAGTTGTTTACCTGGTGCGTGTGAGATTGGGAGACTTGCATTTACCCAAAAAACTAGTTAGGTTAAAATTGTCTCATGTCCCAATCCCTTGGTCATAAAAAAACAAATATGGCCAAAAGCACAAAAATTTAACCCTGTTTGATTGGTTCTTAGGTGGAGAAAAGGACCATTTTCCCCACTTCCATGGTAGTAAAAGTCACCAACCAATGGTACAGAAATTCCTTTCTTCCTTCTTCAAATTAAATAATTTCTAAACATCTGTCGATTCAACTTTCGACTGTTCAATAGCATAGCAAACTAATACTAGAAAGAAGCAAGGAAGTTTCTCCAACGTTGGTGGGGAGTCCCACATTTCTATGTTTCATCCTAGAACACCTTACTCATTCTTTTTCACTAAACTCTTCTCGTATTTTCTATCCCCACAGTTTATCAGGTCCTTACCCATCAATCTAGATATTAGAACTACGTCAAGCAACAAATAAATTATAAATAAATGCATGGAAATTACCTCCATTCTCTCTCCCTTTCACAATTTTTATGCAAGCCTGCCAACACCTTCTTCTTTAGATCCGAAACAGAGAAGCACTTGAGCGAAGGAAGCCTACTGGACGATGAACATTGAGGAAGAAGCTTAACTCTCTCCCTTGAGAGCTGCTGCGATGAAATCTCAGACGAGAGTGAACCTTCTTCTTCTGAGACCATTTTATAGCTAGGTATGTAGTCTTGGAGCATGTCGGCTACTTCCTTGAATCTGCGGAGATAGAGAAGACATCGAGCCTTGAGCTCAAGGGCAGACTCTAACCGAGGTGAGAGTGCAAGAGCAGCATCGAGGAGGTTGATTGCTGCAGCAATCTCCGCATTGTCATTTGTCGCGGTGAGAAGGCGGGCATCTTTTACATATTTTTCAACCATCTGTGCAAAAACAAGAGGGAGAATGCACAATCTCAAAACTTTGGATCGAATCCATTCAAAAGAAGTGGCATTGATGCTAGATTGCTAGTAATTTTGAAAGAAAAAAAAAAGTGGCTATGGTAATTATCTTTTCCTCTTCTTTGTAAAAGAGGTGTGATTTAAAAACTGAACTATTAATTAAACTGTTCTTCATCAAAGTTGAGTATAATTAGGTCCAACTGCTGGGCCATACTGTTTTGAATTGCTGTGAACTGTGACGTTAGTAAGAGACCATAATAATATATTATATGGTTATATTTAGAAATAAGTTTACCACAAAAATGAGAAACTATAATTTGTATTGCAACCATGATATCATAGTGACAGGAAAATGATGTTTTCAGTGAAAAATGAGAAAGATAAACAAAAGTTGTAAAGAGTTTTTGAAGGAACAGAACTGGTCCTGAGGACCAAAAGCTCAGTTTGGTTTTTAGAACACTGATAAGAACTTAATTTAAAAATCAATAGATGATTTATTTCCAGCCCTTTGGATTAGAACTTATTTTAGGAAACATAGTTTCTTTCTTAGTTAAAGATGATTTAGAAAAAAAATCAAATAAGGAAAGATGGGTTGGATGGCTCTGATGTAGAACCTGTTTTAGAAAATGAAATAACTTTCTAAATCAGCAGATAATTTAGGAAATAAGTCAAATTTTGGGAAAAGATATATTCAATGACTGAGATGAAGATTTATTTCCTGCTCTTTGCAAAAGAGACCATTTTAGAAAACTTGCTTCCTTACTGAGAAACAGAAGATTAAGAGAAACTATGGGAAAGTTGGAATGAGTAGAACCCACTTTGGAAAATTTGGTTTTATGATTTAAGAATAAGGAAATTAGGAAAGATGGCTATGATTTAGTTTATTTCCAGCTCTTTGGATAAGAACCCATTTTAGAAAATTCAATATCTTTCTAAATCAACTGCCGAAGATTTAGGAACTAAAGAAAAATAGCTTATTTCCTGCGCTTTGGATAATAAACCCTTCTTAGTCTAAATTAGCTATGATAAATTGGAAAATCGGATTGAGAAAGGATTGGAAAAAGGAATACTCTTGGGATCAAAAGTCAGAAACTCTTAGCAAAATCTAAAACAGGGAGTTGGAAGAGAAAAGACAAATTGAAAAAAGACACAGGAGAAGTGAGGAAAATAGGGAAAAATCGAAGAACAAATCCAACTATAAATCTATAATAGATTATCAAACGAATAAAAGAAACACAAGCCCAAAGAAAGGCAGAATCAAAAGAACAAAATCCCATTTCAAGAACATCAATACAAACAAGAAATCTTCAATAAAAAATCTCTTTAAATCGATCACAACTGGGAAAACCTAGAAAAACATTCATCAAATTTCCACGGAAAGTCTCATCTTAATGTTAAAAATAAAAATGAAAATAAACAGAGCTGCTGGGGGATAAAATGCACTCAATTTATTTTTAACAAATAAAAGAGTAAAAAAAAAAAACGCTTTTACTTCAAAAATGTTGAAAACGAAACGACCAATCAAACATTATAAAAAAAAACTGATCTTCAGAACAACGAATGAGAAACCTAAAAAACAGAGAACTTCAAGTCGAAAAAAAAAAACGCATTTGCTTCAAAAGCTGCTCGAAATGAAACGACGAATCAAAAACCAGGAAAACCGAGAACCCATTGATACAATTTTCCACATAAAATCCTAACAAATACAAAAGGCTGCTCGAATCGAAACGATAATAGAAAAACCAGAAAAACTCAGATATTGTTCATCCATTTTCCACAGAAAATCTTAATAAACAAAACAAAAAACAAAAACCCGAGACGCCATTCGTACATTGTACACTGATATCTTAAAAAGAAAAAAGATCTTCCTGAGAAAACATTTGGAAAAAAAAAAAAAAAAAGAAGAAGAAGAGGAAAACCCAGAATCCTTTCATCCATTTTCCGTACAAAATCCTTAACAGACAAGACGACAAAGCAAAAAAACATCTTCCTCAAAGCCTCCCAAAATAGAAACAACTATTGAAGAAACAGGAAACCATTTTCCACAGAAAATCTTATTAAACAAAAAGAACAGAAACCCATCTTCCTCATAACCTCCCCAAAACGAAAAAACTATCGAAAACAATTTAAAAACCATCAAGAGAAGGAATAAGTGGAGAAGAAGGAGAGAATAAGCAAAAGCACTCACCTTTCTATTACTAACCCACCAATGACGCTTCTCCCCACCACTTAAAGAAGGCGAAGTCGACATGCTTGCAAGCCTACCACCACCTTCCTCTCAATCCCTCATTCTCCCATTCATAAAAAAGAAAAAGAAATTTAAGAAGAAAAAGAAGAAGAAGAAGGAGAGGCAGAGGAAGGAGAAGAAAATCGAGATCGAAATCGAGAGGGAGAGAGATATCTGAGGAGTGGAAGAGGGAGAGACAAGAAAAGAAAACGAAAACTTTGTCCACGAGAATGAAAAAAATACAAGTGAATGAATCTTTTACCCCTGCCTAATTTATTTAATTTCAAGACGGCCCACTCTTGTTACCCTATTAAGCAGCATCGTTGCGGCTATTTTTAGCTGTGACATTGACATCCAGCTAGGGTATTAAAAGAAAGAAAATCTCTTATTAATCTAACCAAGATTTCTATATATTTATTAGAGGTTGACAATTGACTATCTATTTTTCATTTTAATTCTATATATATTATCATTTTTTTATTTCACACTAGCCAAATCCCCATAAATTATATATGTACCCATTCTAAATTTATTTTGAGTTAATCTAACTGATGCATTAAAAATTCATTATAAATTAATCCTTTTTGATTTTCGAACCATTAAAATATTTTTCTTAAATTTAATTAATTTGACAAACATCATCATAAAAATACCTTTTAAACTTGTCCTCCCGTACATTACACCCCACCCTTGTGGACCCCATAGGGTTGAAAGGATTCCCTACTTTGCATGGCAGAAAAACAAACCTACAAATGCATGACTTATGATTTAGGATAAAATCAAATAAAAAATTAAAATTTATTAAACTGAACTTAGATAGATGGGATTTGAGCTATAGTTATGATGAAGATGATGACAAATTTTAAATCAATTGCATGTTAATTTTGTTAATTAAGATTTAAAATTTGATAAAAATATATCTTTAACCATCTATAAAATTCCAAATTTCAAAATTGATATTTTAGAGCTCATTACAAGATGTTCATGCAATATGAAATATCAAAAAACTTTTTTCAACTTTTAAATATTAAATGGGAAACAAGGAAAGTAGGAATTGCAATTAGATCCAAAGCATAAAAGTCCGAAATGTTTATTAAATACTCCCTTTGTCCCAAAATACTTGTCCTATATAATTTTAAAATTGTCATAAATTACTTATCCTATTTTTTTATTTTCATATTAAATTAAAGTTTTAACTTTTTCAATGACCTATAAATCACTTTTTAATGTGATGAGAAAATGATCTTCTTTTTTAAACTTTAACTTGCCATACGAGATACTTTATAATTATTTTCATCTCCAACTCTCATCGTCTCAATTATACATTGTTTCATAGTTAGAAAAATATTATTAAATAATAACTACACAACGAGACATCATCCAGGCTTTTCTTTTATTTTAGATTTATATTCTCTCATAAAATCTATTAATAAGTTTTTAACTTGCTTTATGCAAAAATAATTCTTAAAAAATAAAATAAATTCAAAATATACAAATGTTTCGGAGCAGAAAGAATATTTATGAAGATGGAAAATTGTCCAAAACCTCAAAAGTCAAAGTGACCACTCGTTAGCACAGCCCGTAACAATAATAATAGTAGTGTATATTTTAAGGAGGTCATCAAGTATTTTTTGAAGAAATTAAGGGGTATTTTGATAATTTCATATCGTAACCTGTATTAAAGGGATGGGAAAGGGACGTTGTCCTTAAACCACAAGCATCATATGCACCTTTGCCTTTTCTCTCTCTCCTGTTACCCTCTTTAATCATCGCATGTGTTTGGAATTGATTGGCCTTTATGTCTCTCTCACAGTCTAAATATAAAAAATTTAAGAATTGTTTTTATTGTGATTTGATATATCTAATATTATATTTAGATTTTAAAATTTAAAAACAATAATTTATAATTATTAAATTTTGAAATAGAAGATATAAATAAGATGATAATAAAAAAATTCACATTCCATTTCTATTTATACTCGTATAGGAATCTTGTTAAAGAGTATTGTGAGGAAAGTTTTTTAGAAAATAATTTTTTTTTAATCTAACTCGAGTACACAAAAAATATAATAAAATAGAGTTGACTCAAGTTTGAACTTGACTCATGATTGAGGCCATACAATGCTAAGATCGAATCATAATTTTTTAATATATAATTATACATTTCATACTTGAAATCTAACTCAATTATAAAAATACAACTTGTCCTATATTACATTTGAGTAGATCAACTTAATATAGTCCTAAGTTTATGTTCAAGACTTTCCATTGCAATTCAAGCTTGAGTTTGGATAGATCCAAAACTGAATTCATCCTAATTGGGGTCAAGTGTTAACCGCATAACCTTGACAATGTCAAATGTGGTAATTGTTGTTTGATGGATTTATTTTGTATATATGGGAGTCAAACTTTTTATTTAGTTGGGCAATTAGCCCCTGTGGGGCCTACAAGAATGGGGTCCAATATATAAAAATTGATGGGTTTCTAAGGTATTGTTTATAGTAATGTTTCTCGTAAAAAAAAATCAAGTTTATTATATTTAAAGGCTATGATTTTCAAAGATTCAAAAGTAATCGGTCAAAATAAAGTCAGTTCTGAATAAAATTTTAATTAATCAGTTAGATCAATTCAAAATAAATTTAAATTTTAATAAAAATGCCATTAATATAGGAGTAAATAAGTGTAAAAAACTCATGTGAGATGATCAATAATGCTCAACTGAAGTTTATTCCACATGCCACGTATTCCTTTTCTAATGGAATTTACTATCTAATGGTATAATCAGATTTTCCACGAGGGTTTTTCATCCCCACAAGGTCAAAACTGATCCCTTGTGATTAATTACATCAAGATACATTATTAAACACTAATGCCAGTGAACTGTTTGTTGAAAATAAATGTAGACATGTTAAACTCAATATTTTTATTATGAAGGATAACATGTAATTGTTAGAGAAATCCTTTCATCTAATTATTCTTGTTTTGCAAGAAAGGTCTTAAAAAATTATTTGTAATAATTAATTTTTTATAGCTAAAATTACAAAATTTGAATATTAGATAATGGTGATTTTTTTTTTCATGTCGTTTTTTAGACATCAATAAATATATACAAGAATTGAAAACTTAAGACAATCCCTTATTAAATGGGATTAATGTTAGCAATTTTCTACTTGATTCGTGAATTCAACTTAATGCATTAAAAACTATTATATTTGGATTATTCTTTCCTTGATATAATTTAAATCGATTTTAACCTAATCTAATTAAAATAAGTGTTAGTAAGATTGGGTGGAAGGATTCTAGACCAAAAAACAATTAGACTTGAATTGAAAAACACCATTTAAGTACTTTTATTTTTATTCATTGATTTATGTCAAAATACCCAATCTAAATTTTAAAAATTTAGTCCATTGACTCAAATTATCATAGTCTAATGATTTCACATAAAAGAAAACTTCTCATTATCTTCTACTTTTTACACATTTTCTGCAGTTTGTTATACGTAAATTTTAAAAAAAAACTCATTTTTTTAATTTTTCATTTTTTAAATAAATTTAAATATAATAAAATAAATTTGAAATCATATGAATCGATTAACAATTAAAAGTCAGATAAAATTGAATAGAGTTAAAATGGGATAAAATTGGGTAGGGACAACTCCCGCTGTCTTGTGCTTGGGCCCACCTACTTAAATGCCATCTCATGCCATGCATGCCACGTCATTAAATGAACACGCATTCCACGTGTCACTTAAATGTATTGTCTCCATGTGGTCCCCATAGCTGATGGCGATGATGGAGCATGTGGGCCCCTTATCAGCAACTATTTTAAATGTGAGCTGTCGCCAGGAGAATTTGAGAGTAGGAAGGATGAATGACGTTAACCCAATGCACATGGGCTTCTATGCGGACGAGAGGTTTCATTCTAAATGAACGAGCTTCTGATGTCAATGGAATGATTTTAAATTACTTCTAGGGCTCAACCTCGAATAGGGTCAGGTGAAATTTTAATAAATTTAATTTAATTTATATTAAAATTTATTAAATTTGACCCAATTTAATTCGAATTATTCAACTTAACTTGATTGGAATTTATGATTTGATTCAACACACCTAACATAATATTGTTCATTTTAGATGCTCATACATTTACACAATTTTGTTATTGATACTAATGCGTCACACATATGCCTAAAAGGCTGCAATGTAGGACAATTTTGAATTTCTCACATTTTCCATCTAGCGCATGGAGTTTCTCTCCCTTCTCCATCTAGCACATCAATCATATCCTGTGTGCCCATCTAGTGCATCTATCACAATCATTTTGCAGCGACTCACTCTACCAACACGATATTATCTACTTTGAATGCTTATATATGTACACGCCTTTGTTTTTCACATATGCATATCTGAATATCGGAGCACGCTCAACATGAGATTGACATACATGATGGAGGATATCAGAGTACACACGTGGATCTATGTTGACTCTTGGGAAAATCTTAGATCTAATTATTTTGGGATGGCAAATACCTTCGTGATATTAACTAGTTAACACTCATATTGACTAGTCATTTTAGCAAATAATAATAATGATTGTTGACTTGAGTGTGACTAATGTGCAATTTGGGTAGGGTTCAACCCATACATCTAGGGCTATAAATGAGGCCTTATTTGTTTTTAGTCCCCAATCTTGATTAAAAAAGTTAGGGCCTATAGACCTGATCTAGTTCCAAAATTGACTAGAGCCCAAGCCAATCCACCTTACCCGCACCCTCGTGCAGGGGTGTAACTTGGATCAGGTTCCTGGGCCTAGCTTAAGCCTGTACAGAACTCAAAGAACAGTGGTGGTAGGGTTGACCCAAGTTGAGTCAGATTCATTTTTGAAATTAGAATTGGGTCGGGTTGGATCTAGCACATAAAAGCTACAGTTTGGCCCAAAAGCACAAAATATAGTACAGTTTATAAAATCCAATTTTCTTTAATTACATTGTGAAATTC
Source organism: Chimonanthus praecox (assembly GCA_022113865.1). Lineage (NCBI taxonomy): Eukaryota > Viridiplantae > Streptophyta > Magnoliopsida > Laurales > Calycanthaceae > Chimonanthus > Chimonanthus praecox. The sequence goes on along the minus strand of CM039093.1, from coordinate 1,868,290 downwards.
ATGTCATATATAATCTATATATTTATAGAAGGATACAAAAGAATTATGTTAGCTCCAAAGAAACCCAAACACGAATCAGGTCTCATGTATATATTGAGCTTGAAATATGGTTTAGGTCCTATTGATACAATTTGGTCTGAACTTGAGTCCTATAAATACAATTTCGTCTGAACTTGAGTTTAACTGATTTAGGTTAACCTAGGCCCATACCAGAGCCTAGGCTTGGGTAGGTTTTAAACTTGGCCACCTCAATTGTACTCATTATGCGGAAATTAAAATAATTACAATAAGATAATAATATTAAATACACCATAATTCAGAGATTTACGTGATTCAGCAAACACCGACCTACGTCCATAGAGCATGCATTAATTAATAAGTCTTTCTCTCAGAATAAAATATACATTCTATGATCGTAGGCCGGTGTTTGCTGAACTACGTAAATCTTTGAGTTATATTGTGTAATAATTCTTTGATACACAAAGGCTGCATTTGTTTCACAGATAATGAAGGGTAACAGGGGATAATCCTAGTTTACTCCCCGTTTAGTAATCAAAGAGCAAGAGTAAAAAGTTAAGATTTTACTCATTCAATCTCACATTTGAAAATTATTTTACAGCAAAAGGTATTCATAATGATAACTCTTGATCAAAGATAACTCTTGATCAAAGGTAACGTCTGCAAATTTACCCCTCATCTAAATACAGCCAAAATTCTCGCATAAAAAAAAGGGTAAATTAATATTGAAAATGGCTAGATATCCAAGTTAAAATTTAAGCAATAGCCGGTCTAGGATTTGCACTTATACTCCTCATCTTCTTCTTCTCACTTTTTATGTTTCCTTTTCTTCTAGCAGACTGCCATCTAGATAGCATCGGAGTTAACTCAATTTGGCCAAGTTAGTTCATGTGAGGTTTTTTTAAAATAAAAAAAAAAACTCCTTATTTTATTTATTTATGACTCTATCTTTTTTATATATTTTATACAGTTAAATATATTTATTAACAAATAAATATATATATTTTTAACAAGGAAAATGGTAAGCTTACTTTGAAATAATATATTTTTATATCTTTTCCCATTATAACGAGTTGTCAAGCCCAATTTAGACAATATATCTTCCCCTCAACTATATCATCTAAGATAACTTTGATTCTTCACCATATAATAAAATTCACACACTGTGGTACCTTGGATTCCTAACTTGAATCTATATACCCATTGACTTATTGTTTAAACTCATGTTTCAACTTTCAACCACAATATTAATACACAAGCAGATGTTCCTAAAGCTCTCATTGAGGATCGACAAACTATTTTTTTATTATTTTATTTTATAAGAAGAACTTATGCAACTATTTTAATGGTAGAGATGGTAGTAGATAACAATGGTTGAGATATGTATAACTTCTTTATAAAAATTTAAATTATCCATCAGTCAATAAGTTTATTAGATGAAGTGCCCGGCACACATTGATAAGAAAGGCAGACCCAAATCAGGCCCATTTACATGCCTTGAGAGTCTCACCCTTAATAATACAAATCGGGCCTTTATTGGGCTGGTTTTTGTGTTGGACCCCTGACATAAACCCAATCCAAACATGCCTAGTGAGGCCAAAAATTTTGCTTCCAATATATAATTCACTTTATATCAGGGTCTGAATATCGTCCAGGTCGTGATCTCGGCCGAACTTATTTCTCTCTCCTTATTTTTTTTGAATTTTGGTGGTTTTTTTTTTAATTCTGAATAAAATAAAAAGAATCGAAAAACAACCATTTTTTTTTAAAAAGTAAATACGGTCGATATTGAGCTATATTTCAAATATTGACCTTTATCTAGGCCGATATGGGCAATATAGTAAAACCCGTGTTGATTATACAAAATATCCGTAGGGAGGATCGCTACCCTAATAAAACTTAAAAGAATTTAGAAACATAGCTTGATTGATTCAATTATATTAATTTTTAGTGAGTTAACAATGATGATAGAAAATAAAAATATTTATTTAATTTTGTAGACTTAAAAAACAAGTTAGGTTAATGAGACTTTTTCTAAAGATATTTTTATTACATAAATTATTTACCAACAAATATGAGTTAGGCTAATGAGAAACACCACATTAGACTGTCTGACAAAAGATGTCATTTATGAGTCTCATACAATTTGACTTATTTAATAGATGATTACATAAATATGATTTATATAATTTTTTATTATTAGTTGATAATTCAAACTATATAATATTATTATTAAAATTTTAATAAATATAGGTAATTGATTTTTAAAAATTTAAAATCAAATGTAGATAAAATTCATAAATAATACATCACTTTCCATCATATTTTACTATATATATATATATATATTTTATCACACTTAATTATGTGGGTTCAACATTTATTTCATAACATGTCTAATTAAAGAATTTTAGTAGATAAAATTTAAAGAAAGTCTCTTTTAGTGTCTTTTAGGTGTTTTAAGAAATGAAGTATATGGAATTTTATTGGTAACGACTAATGAATATAAGTTATTAATCTTTACAATTTTAAATTGATTAAATAAAAAATATTAAACAAATAAATTTAAAAAAATAATTCGTGCACTCCCATTTTTACTCAAGTGCACTCTTTATAAATGAAATACCAATTTTACTCCCAACTTTTCTTTTTCCAGTAAAACACACCATTTTTATCCAAAATTAGCATTTCCACTCTTGTGTAAAACTGAGAGTATGCGAATCATTACCCATAAATTTAATATACTTATTATTTTTTACGTCACACATGAGTCGGTAGGATTTTGTTTCTTAAGAAAAGACGCTGCACGCTCAATCTCGAGAGATCAGATCCTCTTGATCTGAAGAAAACCGCTCTCTCTCCCTCAGAACGGAAGGGCACGGAAGAGGCGAGACCGAGAGTAAAAAAACAATCAGAAGAGGCGAGACGGAGAGTAAAAAAACAATCCGAAGAGGCGACGGAAGTGCGGAAGGCGCATAGACGACGGTGAGTTTTCTTCTTCCCCCCCTCTCTCTTTTTCTTTTTAACCCTAGTTTCATTTTCTTTTTTTTCTGTTTTTTTTAACCCTAGTTTCACCTTTCTCCTTCCTCTATTTTTTTCCCTTTTTTATTGTTCTTATTCATTGGGGTTCTCTTTTAATTTTAATACATTTCCTATCTTCTCCTCTATGTTTCCCTAGTTTCCCTAGCATTCTACCTGCCAAATGATTGGTGATCGTTGTTTAATGAACTAGTGCCAGTTGGGGGAAGTTGATTTAAGAAAGAACTATGGAAAGCCACGGTGTTATAAAATTCAGCACCAAATTCTCAAACAATATGGCCTCCATCAATATCTCTTCGATTACTTTCTCTTTCTCTTCTCCGAAGTCCATATATCTTTCTTTCCTGATGTCTCCTTTATTTTAACCCTAGTTTCAGATTTTTTTTTTTCTGTTTTTTTAACCCTACTTTAACCTTTCTCCTTCTATTTTTTTTTCTCTCTTTTTTATTCTTCTTATGCATTGGGGTTTTCTCTTAATATTAATACATTTCCTATCTTCTCCTCTATTTAACCCTAGTTTCAGAATTTTTTTCCTGTTTTTTAACCCTAGTTTCACCTTTCACCTTCTATTTTTTTTTCTTTTTTAGTGTTCTTATTCATCGGGGTTTTCTCTTAATTTTAATATCCCTAGTTTCCCTAGCATTCTGCCTGCCAAATGATTGGTGATCGTTGTTTAATGAACTAGTGCCAGTTGGGGGAAGTTGATTTAAGAAAGAACTATGGAAACCCACGGTGTTATAAAAATCAGCACCAAATTCTCAAACAATATGGCCTCCAGCAATATCTCTTAGATTACTTTTTCTTTCTCTTCTCCAAAGTCCATATATCTTTCTTTCCTGATGTCTCATCTGTTATCATAGCAAAAGAAATTGAAGATGAAGACTTGACTTGAATTCTCTCACAAATATACAAAGGAGAAATAAATCTTCATAGGTAGGAATTGTGTTATAATGCATGTTTTGACATAGAATAACTCTAAATTCAGGTGAAAAATGGAATTGAATGAGTCATGTATTCTCTTCCATGCATGTATCAGGCAAGCAACTCAAGTATCATTGTCAAAGTTTCCTACCCCCCCCAATCCCGCCCCCCCACCCCCCAACCAACACACACACAACAGATTTCTCACATTTCAGAATTATCTTTGAGCAGCTTGCACAAGGTGGGACTGCTGTAGGGACTGGGCTAAATTCGAAAAAAGGGTATGATCTTCTTTTACAATAATGTCACTTCATTACTCTTTTTTTGGTAGATTTACTTTGTTCTAGATGAAAAAATGGCTATGACGATGATAGTTTGCTTTGTTCTTTTCAAATTTTTATGCTATATAAGTGTCATTTTACTGCTTGTTCCAGCTATTCAACATTTCTAGGAACAGCAATGAAAGGTGTGCCTAGGTATAAGGTATGGGACCAGGCCACTTTTTGCATTGCACAGTCCTAAGGGGTGTGCATGCCTTATTTAGGCATTCAAAACAGTTGTTGTAACTTGGATTGGGGTCCAATTGCATTAAGATCCAATTCAGAAAGGTGTAAATGGGGCTATAGTAGGCCCTATTTGGTCAAGCCCACATTGGAGCAAGAGTATTTTAGTGATCAATGGAGATCATAGTCTGCCCTTTATTTTTATGTTTGTGGGTCTAGTTGGGGAGCAAGGGTTTTGATAGACAACCTCAGTCTCTTTTTGTAATTCCTTTTGTTACCTTTCATTTGGGGCCCCTTAAGTGATGGCATTAAATTGATTTCATTACCAAATTGGGGAACTTGAAGCCTATGTTTTGTCTTCAACAAAATTAAGAATATTTATGGATCTTAATGAACAGTTATATTCTGTGATCAATGAATGAATAATGTTGCATGGACCTCCTACCAACTGAACTTCAAGCTTATTTTCTTTCTTTATGGAGTTTCTTCCCATGGATTAAGTTTTTTCTTTAACAAATGGTATTTCAATAGTTCAAGTAGGACTGAGATATATTATTATGCCCAATTATGGTTATGTTCCGTGGTTGTGATGGGCATTCGAATGACAACGTTGTCTATGTGGTGTAAGGTCAATCTTGTGAATTTCATATAGGATTTCAAAGAGATTTAATGATATTCAACTTTAGATGAGTTGTAGGATATTGGTTCAAAAACTTGTGATTCCCCATTTTTGGTTTAGGTCAATTGATTGGGGAAGGCCATCCAAGCCAACATCATTTATGTCGTGAAAACTGTATTTCAATATGTCAAATTGGATTGAAATCTATTTTCATTGGATATTGAGAGGAAAGTCGTATTCATGTCCAGTTTTGGTTTGGTTCCTTGGTTGACATTGGCATCTCAACAACAACGTTGCGTATGTGGTGTAAGGTCAGGCATGAGAATTTCTTATACGATTTGAAAGAGATTTAATGAATTTTAACTGTAGAAGAAAACCAACTTCCTTTCTTCTTAAAATATCTAGAGAGTGCGCAATTTTGTTATGAGTTCATTGCATAGGGATGTGCATTAAACAATGATGAAATTTATGAGAGAGACTTTATGAAAACTACAATCCATATTTATCTACTACTAAGTGGAAATCATTGAAATGCCCAATTTTGGTTTAGTTCATTGGTTGGAGATGAGCATCTAAGCAAATACGTCATTTATGTCGTAGAAATCGTATTTCAATAGCTCAAATAGGATTGAAATCTATTTGAAAAGTAGTATTGATGCCCAGTTTTGATTAGGTTCCTTGTTTGCAATGGGCATCCAAATAACGACGACGTGAATGTGGTGTAAAGCTGGGCATGAGAAATTCAAATAGGGTTTCGAAGAGATTTAATGAAATTCAAGTTTAGATGAGACGTAGGATGTTGGTTCAAAAGCTTGTGATTGCCCATTTTTGGTTTAGGTCAATTGATTGGGTAAGGGCATTGAAGCATCAACATCATTTATGTCGTGGAAATTGTAATTCAAAATCTCAAATTGGAGTGAAATATATTTTTATTGGATATTTAGAGGAAATTCGTATTGATGCCCAGTTTTGGTAATGTCCCTTGGTAGCGATGGGCATCCAAACAACGTTGTGTATGTGGTGTGAGGTTAGGCTAGGAAAATTCATAAAGGATATCATTGGGATTTAATGAAATTCAACTTTAGATGAGTTGTAGGATGTTGGGTCAAATACTTGTGAATGCCCAATTTTGGTTTAGGCCAATTGATTGGGGAAGGGCATACAAGCAAATACAACATGTATGCCATAAAAACCGTATTTCAATATGTCAAGTAGGTTTGAAAACTACTTGGAAAGTAGTATGGATACCCAGTTCTTGTTAGGTTTCTTGTTTGCGATGGGCATCCAAATAACAACGTTGTGTATGTGGTGTAAAACTAGGTATGAGAAATTCACATAGAGTTTCGAAGAGGTTTAATGAAGTTCATGTTTAAATGAGCAGTAGGATGTTGGTTCAAAAGCTTGTGATTGCCCATTTTTGGTTTAGGTCAACTGATTGTGGAAGGGCATCGAAGCATCAACGTCATGTATGTCGTGGTAATCATAATTCAATATCTCAAATGGGATTGAAATCTATTTTATTGGATATTAAGAGGAAAGCCGTATTGTTGCACAGTATTGGTTAGGTTCGTTGGTTGCGTTGGGCATCCTGAAAACGTCGTTGTTTATATGGTATAAGGTCAGGCTTGAGAATTTCCTATAGGATTTAAAAGAGATTTAATGAAATTCAACTTTAGTTGAGTTGTAGGATGTTGGTTGAAAAGCTTGTCAATGCTCATTTTTTATTTCGGTCAATTGATTGGGGAGGGGCATCCAAGCAACAACATCATGTATGGCGTGAAAATAGTATTTCAATATCTAAAATCGAATTGAAATTTAATTTTATTTCATATTGACAAGTAGGCCTTATTGATGCACAGTTTTGGTTGGGTCCTTGGCTGCGATGGGCATCCAAACATCAACGTTGTTTATGTGATGTATGGTCGGACATTAGAATTTCATATAGAATTTCATTAAGATTTAATGAAATTCAACTTTAGATGAGTTGTAGGATGTTGGTTGAAAAACTTGTCTATGCTCATTTTTTGTTTAGGTTAATTGAGTGGGGAAGGGCACCAAGCAACTACATCATGTATGTCGTGAAAACAATATTTCAATATCTCAAATTGAATTGATTTTTTTTTTTTTATCGGATATTGACAGGAAAGCCGTATTGATCCCCAATTTTGGTTAGATTCCTTGGTTGTGATGGGCATTGAAACTTAACGTTGTGTATGTGGATTGAGGCCAGGATTGAGAAATTCAAGTTTATACCAGTTGTAGGATGTTGGTTCAGAAAGCTTTGATTGGCCTTTTTTGGTTTAGGTCACAATTGATTTGGAAAGGGTATCCAAACAACATCATTATGTCGTGTAAACTGTATTTTAATATCTCACATGGATTGAAATGTATTTTCGTTGGATATTGAGAGAAAGTTGTATTGAATACCCAGTTTTGGTTAAATTCCTTTCTTGCGATGGATATTTAACAACATTATCTATGTGGTGTAAAGTGAGTCTCTAGAATTTCTTATTGGATTTCAAAAAGATTTAATGAAATTCAACATTGGATGAGCACTAGGATGTTGGTTCAAATGCTTGTGAGTGCCCAATGTTGGTTTAGGTCAATTGATTGGGGATGGGCATCCAAGCAAATACATGATGTATGTCATAAAAACCGTATTTCAATATCTCAAGTAGGTTTGAAATCTATTTGGAAAGTAGTATTGATGCCTAGTTTTTGTTAGGTTCCTTGTTTGGGATGGGCATCCAAATAACAACGCTGTATATGTGGTGTAAAGCTAGGCATGAGAAATTCACATAGGGTTTCGAAGAGATTTAGTGAAATTCATGTTTAGATGAGACGTAGGATGTTGGTTCAAAAGCTTGTGATTGCCCATTTTTGGTTATTTCAATTGATTGGGGAAGGGCATCGAAGCATCAACGTCATGTATGTCGTGGTAATCGTAATTCAATATCTCAAATGGGATTGGAATCTATTTTTATTGGATATTGAGAGGAGAACCGTATTGTTGCATGGTATTGGTTAGGTTCGTTGGTTGTGTTGGGCATCCTGACAACAACGTTGTTTATATGGTGTAATGTCATACTTGAGAATTTCCTATAGGATTCGAAAGAGATTTAATGATATTCAACTTTAGTTGAGTTGTAGGTTGTTTGTTGAAAAACTTGTCAATGTTCATTTTTTATTTAGGTCAATTGATTGGGAAGGGGCACTGAAGCCCACAACATCATGTATGGCTTGAAAACAGTATTTCAATATCTCTAATCGAATGGAAATTTATTTTTATTGTATATTGACGACTAAGCCGTAGTGATGCCCAGTTTTGGTTAGGTTCCCTGGCTGCGATGGGCATCCAGTCGTCAACATTGTCTATTTGATGTAGGGCCGGACATTAGAATTTCATGTAGGATTTCATTGAGATTTAATGAAATTCAACTTTAGATGAGTTGTAGGATGTTGGTTGAAAAGCTTGTCTATGCTCATTTTTGGTTTAGGTCAATTGAGTGGGGAAGGGCATCCATGCAGCAACATCATGCATGTCGTGAAAACAATATTCAATATTCCAATATCTCAAAATCGAATTGAAATTTATTTTTATTGGATGTTGACAAGAAAGCTGTATTGATGCCCAGTTTTGGTTAGGTTCCTTGGTTGCGATGGGCATCGAAACAATAACGTTGTGTATGTCGAGTGACGCCAGGATTGAGAATTTCATAAATGATTTCAAAGCGATTTAATGAAATTCAACTTTATACCAGTTGTAGGACGTTGGTTCAGAAGCTTTGATTGCCCATTATTGTTTTGGGTTAATTGATTGCGAAATGGCATCCAAACATCATGTATGTCGTGTAAACTGTATTTCAATATCTCACATGGATTGAAATGTATTTTCATTGGATATTGAGAGGAAGGACGTATTGAATACCCAGTTTTGGATAAATTCTTTTGTTGCGATGGGTATCCAACAAGAACGTTATGTATGTGGTGTAAGGTTAGTCTCTAGAATTTCATATTGGATTTGAAAGAGATGTAATAAAATTCAACTTTGGATGAGTTGTAGAATGCTGGATCAAACACTTGTGAATGCCCAATTTTGGTTTTAGTCAATTGATTGGGGAAGGGCATCTAAGCAAACACATCATGTATGTCGTAAATACCGTATTTCAATTTCTCAAGTAGTATTGATGCCCAGTTTTGGTTCGGTTCCTTGTTTGCGATGGGCATTCAAATAACAACGCTATGTATGTGGTGTAAATCTAGGCATGAGAAATTCACGTAGGGTTTCGAAGAGATTTTATGAAATTCATGTTTAGATGTGCAGTAGGATGCTGGTTCAAAAGCTTGTGATTGCCCATTTTTGGTTTAGGTCAATTCATTGGGTAAGGGCATCCAAGCAAAAACATCGGTATTATAATATCTCAAATTGAATTGAAATTTATTTTTATTGTATATTAGCAAGTAAGCCGTATTGATGCCCAGTTTTGGTTAGGTTCCTTGGTTGCTATGGGCATCCAGACATCAACTTTGTCTATGTGATGTAGGGTGATATTAGAATTTCATTGAGATTTAATGAATTTAACTTTAGATGAGTTGTAGGATGTTGGTTGAAAAGCTTGTCTATGCTCATTATTGGTTTAGGTCAGTTGAGTGGGGAAGGGCATCGAAGCAACAACATCATGCATGTCGTGAAAACAATATTCCAATATCTCAAATTGAATTGAAATTTAGTAGGGGTGAAACTCGGGTTGGGTTTTGGCCTGAACCCGCATGACCCGACCCGAAAATCATGCGGGTCAGGTTATGAAAGTTGGGCCAGCGGGTCGGGTCCGTTTGAGAAATCAAAAACCAACCTTGAATCTGGGTCGGTTTGGATTGAGAGATTTTTAAGTTAACCCGGCCCGATAATAAGTAGGCTAAAGTAGGTTCAAAATGCGGTTCGGGTCGTGTTTCGTGTTGAGTCGGGTTATAAATCGGGTCGGGTCGGGTCAACACGTCTAGGTCAGAAGAAGTTGGTCGGGTCTGGTCGGATTCGATATATTAGTAACTCGGGCCGGGTTGGGTTTTAAAAATATCGATCCGACACGACCTGATTTCTGCCCTAAAATTTATTTTTATTGGATGTTAACAAGAAAGCCGTATTGATGCCCAATTTTGGTTAGGTTCCTCTGATGGGATGGGCATCAAGACAATAACGTTGTGTATGTGGAGTGAGGCCAGGATTGAGAATTTCATAAATGATCTCAAAGAGATTCAATGAAATTCAACTTTATACCAGTTGTAGGATGTTGGTTCAGAAGCTTTGATTGCCCATTTTTGGTTTAGGTCAGTTGATTGGGAAATGGCATCCAAACAACATCATGGTTGTCATGTAAACTGTATTTCAATCTCTCACATGGATTCCAATCTATTTTCATTGGATATTGAGAGGAAAACAGTATTGAATACCTAATTTTGGTTAAATTCCTTGGTTGCGTTGGGTATCCAACAAAAACGTTATCTATGTGGTGTAAGGTTAGGCTCTAGAATTTCATATTGGATTTCAAAATGATTTAATGAAATTCAACTTTGGATGAATTTTAATATATTGGTTCAAACTTCAAACCCTTGTGAATGCCCAATTTTGGTTTAGGTCAATTGATTGGGGAAGGGCATCCAAGCATATTCTTTGCTTATGTTGTAAAAACTGTATTTCAATATTTCAAGTAGATTTGAATCTATTTGGAAAGTATTATTTTATGCCCAGTTTTGGTTCGATTTCTTGTTTGCGATGGACATCCAAATAACAACGCTGTGTATGTGGTGTAAAACTGGAGATGAGAAATTCACATTGGGTTTCAAAGAGGTTTTATGAAATTCATGTTTAGATGAGCAGTGAGATGTTGGTTCAAAAGCTTTTGATTGCCCATTTTTGGTTTAGGTCAATTGATTGGGTAAGGGCATCCAAGCAACAACATCGGTATTACAATATCTCAAATCGAATTGAAATGTATTTTTATTGGATATTGGCAAGTAAGCCGTATTGATGCCCAGTTTTGGTTAGGTTCCTTGGTTGCGATGGGCATCCAGATATCAACGTTGTCTATGTGATGTAGGGTCAGACATTAAAATTTCATATAGGATTTAGTTGACATTTTTATGAAATTCAACTTTAGATGAGTTGTGAGATGTTGGTTGGAAAGCTTGTCTATGCTCATTTTTTGTTTAGGTCAATTGAGTGGGGAAGGACATCCAACCACCAACACCACCATTGTTGTGAAAACAATATTTCAATATCTCAAATCGAATTGAAATTTATTTTTATTGGTTGTTGACAAGAGATTCATTTGATGCCCAATTTTGGTTAGTTTCCTTGGTTGCGATTGGCATCGAAACAATAACGTTGTGTATGTGGAGTGAGGCCAGGATTGAGAATTTCATAAGTGATCTCAAAGAGATTTAATGAGATTCCACTTTATACCAGTTGTTGGTTGTTGGTTCAGATGCTTTGTTTGCCCATTTTTTGTTTAGGCCAGTTGTTGGCAAAGGGCATCCAAACAACCTCATGTATGTCGTGTAAACTGCATTTCTATATCTCACATGGATTGAAATCTACTTTCATTGGAATGTTGTGAGGAGAGCCGTATTGAATTCCCAGTTTTGGTTAAATTCCTTTGTTGCGATGGGTATAAAATAACAACATTATGTATGTGGTGTAAGGTCAGTCTCTAGAATTTCATATTGGATTTCAAAGTGATTTGATGAAATTTAACTTTGGATGAGTTGTAGGATGTTGTGGTTCAAACGCTTGTAAATGCCCAATTTTGGTTTTGTTCAATTGATTTGGGAAGGGCATCCAAACAAATACATCATGTATGTCGTAAAAACCGTTTTTCGATATCTCAAGTAGGTTTGAAATCTATTTGGTAAGTAGTATTAATTCCCAGTTTTTGTTATGTTCCTTGTTTGCGTCGGGCATCCAAATAACAACGGTGTGTACGTGGTTTAAAGCTAGGTATGAGAAATTCAAATTGGTTTTTTCTTAAAAGCTTTAAATTTGATGTTAAAATTATACGTTTTTTTTTTGGGCATGTACATTTCTTGAAACATTGTTTTTCTCATTTCACTATAATACTCACGTTTTCTTTTTAAAAATGCATTTTTTTTTGAGGAAATAATCGTTCTTATTTGAGAAACACTTGTTTTCTTATTGAAACTCTTATTTTTATGAAACCACCAAACCCGCCCCCCCCCCCCTTCTCTCTCTCTCTCTCCCTCCCTCTCTTCCTCTCCCTTTTTTTTTTGAATAACTTTGATTTTCTTTTTAAAACTCTTCTTTTATTGATATCTCATTTTTATTGAAAAGCTCTCATATTTCTTCTTGAAGGTATTAATTCTAATAGAAACACTCCTATTTTGATCTAGGCACATCTTTAAAACGTAAGTTCATGTATTTTATGAAAGAAATTGTTTTTTTTTTAAAAAAATCATTAACTTAAAAAATTGTTACTTTGATGAGTTTTTGGGCTAAGGTTTATGAAATAACAAGCTTGCGTTTCATAGGTCTTTGGGGTTTCCCACCCAAAATTCATGTGAATCTAAGATTTTAGGGCCCAAAAGTCATGGATTCACATGAATTATGGGTGGAAAATCGCATGGACACTTTTGGACCTTAGCCCGATATTTCAACATTTTAGCTAAAAAACTGATGAAATTAGCAATTCTTTGACCTAATGATTTTTTTGAGAAAATCCAATTTCTCTTATACAATGTATGTACCTATTTGTTGATAATGAGCCTGCTTCAATTTCATTTTTAAAACCCTTCAATTTCTGCACTCCTTTTTCTTCCTAAAAACTCACAACTTGTTTCTAAAAAACTGTTATTTTGTACTATGTAATCTCTTTTTTCTTTTATAAACTTTGATTTTTTTTTTTTTTTTCCATTATGGCTCTCATTTTTTAGTGGAACTCTCATTTTGTTCTTAGAACCCTCAGTTTCTTCTAAAAACTCATATTTTCCTCTTAGAACTCTCCTTTTCTTTTAATTAACTCTAAACTCTATCATAAAACTCTTATTTTTTAAGAAAATTCCTTCTTAAAACTCTCCTTTATTTTTTCATTGAAATGCTTTCACTTTGTTATTAAAATTCTCTTATTCTTTTTGGAAATCTCATATCCTTATGGAAAATGCTCCTTTTTTTTATTTTTTTTCAAAAGCTGTCTTTTTTATTTAGGTAACTCCATTAATTTTGAAAGCTCTCATTTTCTTAATAACAACTCTTGTCTTCTTTTTGATGCTATTTTTTTTTTGTTATTAAGCGACTTCCTTTTTTTCTGAAAAGTTCTTTCATTGTCGACTAAATGCTCTTCTGTAATTGTTAAAACTCTTCTCTTGATCTACAAAAGTTTTTTTTCTCTTACTAGGTCTCTGCGTTTCTTCTTAATTCTGTCTTTTCTTTATAAAAATGTCCATTTTCTTCATTATAACTCTTTTTCCTTCTAAGAGCTCGCATTTGCTTCTAAAAGATCTCCTTTTCTTCTGAAAAATCTCATTTTTTGTGAAAAAACTCTCATTTTCCTTTTAAAACACAATATTGTGTATGTGGTGTATGGCCATACGTTAGAATTTCTTATAGAAGTTTAGATGAGCAGTAGGATGTTGGTTCAAAAGCTTGTGATTGCCCATTTTTGGTTTAGGTCCATTAATTGGGGAAGGGCATTGGAGCATCAACGTCATGAATGTCGTCGTAATCGTAATTCAATATCTCAAATTGGATTGATATCTATTTTTATTAGATATTGATAGGAAAGCCGTACTGTTGCCCGGTATTTGTTACGTTCGTTGGTTGCGATGAGCATCCTGAGAACAACGTTGTTTATATGGTGTAAGGTCAGGCTTGAGAATTTCCTATAGGATTTGAAAGAGATTTAATGTAATTCAACTTTAGTTGAGTTGTAGGATGTTGGTTCAAAAGCTTGTGAATGCCTTCTTTTTTTTTGGTTTATAGTGAATTGATTGGGGAAAGGCATGCAAGCGATGACGTCATATATGTCATGTAAACCGTATTTCAATATCTCAAAATGGATTGAAATCTATTTTTATTTGTATTATGATAAAAGCCATATTGATGCCCAATTTTGGTTTGGTTCCTTGTTTGTGATGGGCCTCCAATTAACAACGTTGTGTATGAGGTGTAAAATCTTGGCATGAGAAATTCACAAAGGATTTCAAAGAGATTTTATGAAATTCATGTTGAGATGAGCAGTAGGATGTTGGTTCAAAAGCTTGGGATTACCCATTTTTGGTTTAGGTCAATTGATTGGGTAAGGCCATCCTTGCAACATTTATGGCGTGAAAACAATATCTCAAATCGAATTGTAATTTTTTTTTAATTGGATATGACAAGTAAGCCGTATTGATGCCGAGTTTTGGTTAGGTTCCTTTCTTGAAATGGGCATCGAAAAACTAACGACGTGTATGTGGAGTGAGGCCAGGATTGAGAATTTCATAAATGATCTCAAAAAGATTTAATGAAATTCAACTTTATACCAGTTGTATGATGTTGGTTCAGATCTTTGATTGCCCATCTTTTGTTTAGGTCAAATGATTGGAAAAGGGCATCAAAGCATCAACGTCATGTATGTCGTGGTAATCGTAATTCAATATCTCAATTTGGATTGCAATTTATTTTCATTTGATATTGAGAGGAAAGACGTATTGAATACCCAATTTTGGTTAAATTCCTTGGTTGCGATGGGTATCCAACGACGTCGTTATTTATGTAGTGTAAGGTCAAATCTCTAGAATTTCATATTGGATTTGAAAGATGTAATAAAATTCAACTTTGGATGAGTTGTAGTATGTTGGATCAAACACTTGTGAATGCCCAATTTTGGTTTAGGTCAATTGATTGGGGAAGGGCGTCCAAGCACACGTATCATGCATGTCGTAAATACTGTATTTCAATATCTCATGTAAATTTGAAATCTATTTGGAAAGTAGTAAAAGTAGTATTGATGCCCAGTTTTGGTTCGGTTCCGTGTTTGCGATGGGCATCCAAAAAACGACGCTGTGTATGTGGTGTAAAACTAGGCATGAGAAATTCACATAGGGTTTCGAAGAGATTTTATGAAATTCATGTTTAGATGAGCAGTAGGATGTTGGTTCAAAAGCTTATGATTGCCCATTTCTGGTTTAGGTCAATTGATTGGGTAAGAGCATCCAAGCAACAACGTCGGTATTACAATATCTCAAATCGAATTGATTTTTTTTTTTAATTGGATATTGGCAAGTGAGCCGTATTGATGCCCCAGTTTTGGTTAGGTTCCTTTATTGCGATGGGCATCTAGACATTAACATTGTCTATGTGATGTAGGGTCGGACATTGGAATTTCATGAAGGATTTCATTGAGATTTTATGAAATTCAACTTTAGATGAGTTGTGGGATGTTGGTTGAAAAGCTTGTCTATGCTAATTTTTGGTTTAGGTCAATTGAGTGGGGAAGGGCATCCAAGCAACAACATCATGCATGTCGTGAAAACAATATTCCAATATCTCAAATTGATTTGAAATTTATTTTTATTGGATGTTGACAAGAAAGCCGTATTGATGTCCAGTTTTGATTAGGTTCCTTGGTTGCTATGGGCATCAAAATAATAACGTTGTGTATGTGGAGTGAGGCCAGGATTGAGAATTTAATAAATGATCTCAAAGAGATTTAGTGAAATTCAACTTTATACCAGTTGTAGGATATTGATTCAGAAGCTTTGATTGCCCATTATTGTTTTAGATTAATTGATTGGGAAAGGGCATCCAAACAACATCATGTATGTTGTCGTAATTATATTTCAATATCTCACATGGATTGTAATGTATTTTCATTGGATATTGAGAGGAAAGACGTATTGAATACCCAGTTTTGGTTAAAGTCCTTTGTTGCAATGGGTGTCCAACAAGAACGTTATGTATGTGGTGTAAGGTCAGTCTCTAGAATTTCATATTGGATTTGAAAGAGATGTAATAAAATTCAACTTTGGATGAGTTGTAGAATGCTGGATCAAACACTTGTGAATGCCCAATTTTGGTTTTAGTCAATTGATTGGGGAAGGGCATCTAAGCAAACACATCATGCATGTCGTAAAAACCGTATTTCAATTTCTCAAGTAGATTTGAAATCTATTTGGAAAGTAGTATTGATGCCCAGTTTTGGTTCGGTTCCTTGTTTGCGATGGGCATCCAAATAACAACGTTGTGTATGTGGTGTAAAACTAGGCATGAGAAATTCACGTGGGGTTTCAAAGAGATTTTATGAAATTCATATTCAGATGAGCAGTAGGATGTTGGTTCAAAAGCTTGTGATTGCCCAGTTTTGGTTTAGGTCAATCGATTGGGTAAGGGCATCTAAGCAAGAACATCGGTATTACAATATCTCAAATCGAATTGAACTTTATTTTTATTGGATATTGGCAAGTAACCCGTATTGATGTCCAGTTTTGGTTAGGTTCTTTGGTTGCGATGGGCATTCAGGCATCAACGTTGTCTATGTGATGTAGGGTCGGACATTAGAATTTCATATAGGATTTTGTTGAGATTTTATGAAATTCAACTTTAGATGAGTTGTGGGATGTTGGTTGAAAAACTTATCTTTCCTCATTTTTTATTTAGGTCAATTGAGTGCGGAAGGGCATCCAAGCCACAACATCCTGCATATCGTGTAAACAATATTCTAATATCCCAAATTGAATTGAAATTTATTTTTATTGGATGTTGACCGGAAAGCCGTATTGATGCCCAGTTAAGGTTAGGTTCTTTGGTTGGGATGGGCATCGTTTCAATTACCTGGTGTATATGGAGTGAGACCAGGATTGAGAATTTCACAAATGATCTCAAAGAGATTTAATGAAATTCAACTTTATACTAGTTGTAGGATGTTGGTTCAGATGCTTTGATTGCCCGTTATTGTTTTAGGTTAATTGATTGAGAAAGGGCATCCAAACAACATCATTTATGTCGTGTAAACTGTATTTCAATATCTCACATGGGTTGAAATGTATTTTCATTGGATAATGAGAGGAAAGACATATTGAATACCCAGTTTTAGTTAAATTCCTTTGTTGCGATGGGTATCCAACAAGAACGTTATGTATCCGGTGTAAGGTCAGTCTTTAGAATTTCATATTGGATTTGAAAGAGATGTAATAAAATTCAACTTTGGATGAGTTGTAGAATGTTGGATCAAACGCTTGTGAATGCTCAATTTTGGTTTAGGTCAATTGATTGGGGAAGGGCGTCCAAGCAAACACATCATGTATGTTGTAGAAATCGTATTTCAATTTCTCAAGTAGATTTGAAATCTTTTGGAAAGTAGTATTGATTCCTAGTTTTGGTTCGGTTCCTTGTTTGAGATGGGCATACAAATAACAACGCTATGTATGTGGTGTAAAACTGAACGTGAGAAATTCACGTAGGGTTTCGAAGAGATTTTACGAAATTCATGTTTAGATGAGCAGTAGGATGCTAAGCTTGTGATTGCCCATTTTTGGTTTAGGTCAATTGATTGGGTTAGGGCATCCAAGCAACAACATCGGTATTATAATATCTCAAATCGAATTGATTTTTCTTTTTATTGGATATTGGCAAATAAGCTGTATTGATGCCCCAGTTTTGGTTAGGTTCTTTGGTTGCGATGGGCATCTAGACATTTACGATGTCTATGTGATGTAGGGTCGGATATTAGAATTTCATAAAGGATTTTGTTCAGATTTTATGAAATTCAACTTTAGATGAGTTGTGGGATGTTGGTTGTAAAGCTTGGCTATGCTCATATTTCGTTTAGGTGAATTGAGTGCGGAAGGGCATCCAAGCAACAACATCATGCATGTCGTGAAATAAATATTTCAATATCTCAAATCTAATTGAAATTTATTTTTGTTGGATGTTGACAAGAAAGCCGTATTGATGTACAGTTTTGGTTAGGCTTTTTGGTTGCGTTGGGCATCGAAAAATAACCTTGTGTATGTGGAGTTAAGCCAGATTGAGAATTTAACAAATGATTTCAAAGAGATTTAATGAAATTCAACTTTATACCAGTTGTTGGATGTTGGTTCTGAAGCTTTGATTGCCCATTTTTTGTTTAGATCAATTGATTGGGAAACGACATCGAAGCATAAGCGTCATGTATGTTGTGGTAATCGTAATTGATGATCAGAAATTGGATTGAAATTTATTTTTATTTGATATTGAGAAGAAAGACGTATTGGATACCCAGTTTTGGTTAAATTCCTTGGTTGCGATGGGTATCCAGCAACAACGTTATCTATGCGGTTTTTGGTCAGTCTCTAGAATTTCATATTGGCTTTGTAAAAGATTTAATAAAAGACAACTTTGGATGAGTTGTTGTATGTTGGATCATACGCTTGTGAATGCCTAATTTTGGTTTAGGTCAATTGATTGTGGAAGGGCATTCAAGCAAACACATCATGTATGTCGTAAATACCGTATTTCAATATCTCAAGTAAATTTGAAATCTATTTGGAAAGTAGTATTGATGCCCAGGTTTGGTTCGATTCCTTGTTTGCGATGGGTATCCAAATAACAACGCTGTGTATGTGGTGTTAAACTAGGAATGAGAAATTCACATTGGGTTTCAAAGAGATTTTATGAAATTCATGTTTAGATGAGCAGTAAGATATTGGTTCAAAAGCTTATGATTACCCATTTTTTGTTTGGGTCAATTGATTGGGTATGGGCATGCAAGCAACATCGGTATTACAATATCTTAAATCGAATTGAAATTTATTTTTATTGGATGTTGGTAAATAAGTCTTATTGATGTCCGCCCAGTTTTGGTTAGGTTCCTTGGTTGCGATGGGCATCCAGGCATCAATGTTGTCTATGTGATGTAGGGTAGGACATTAGATTTTTTTTTTTGCGGTCCTGAGGTATACAGGCGTCGCACCCGACTAGTCCTTTGGGGTGTGTGAAAACCCCCCTATCCTCACACACCGTGTAAATCGATGGGACCTTACTCTATACATATTCCCATGGGAAGTGGCCCTTCATTGGAGCTCTCATGGTTTGATCCCAAGACCTCCCTCTAGAGATCTTGCTCACAAACCAATTGAGATAATAGAATTTCATAAAGGAGATTTTATGAAATTCAACTTTAGATGAGTTGTGGGATGTTAGTTGAAAAGCTTGTCTTTGCTCATTTTTTATTGAGGTTAATTGAGTGGGGAAGGGCATCCAAGCAACAACGTCGTGCATATTGTGTCAATAATATTCTAATATCTCAAATCGAATTGAAATGTATTTTTATTGGATGTTGACAAGAAAGCCGTATTGATGCCCAGTTTTGGTTAGGTTCCTTGGCTGCGATGGGCATCGAAACAATAACGTTGTGTATGTGGAGTGAGGCTAGGATTGAGAATTTCATAAATGATCTCAAAGAGATTTAATGAAATTCAATTTTATACCAGTTGTAGGATGTTGGTTCAGATGCTTTGATTGTCCATTATTGTTTTAGGTTAATTGATTGGGAAAGGGCATCCAAACAACATCATGTATGTCGTCGTAATTATATTTCAATTTCTCACAGGGATTGAAATGTATTTTCATTGGATATTGAGAGGAAAGACGTATTGAATACCCAGTTTTGGTTAAATTCCTTTGTTGCGATGGGTATCCAACAAGAACGTTATGTATGTGGTGTAAGGTCGGTCTCTAGAATTTCATATTGGATTTGAAAGAGATGTAATAATATTCAACTTTGGATGAGTTGTAGAATGTTGGATCAAACACTTGTGAATGCCTAATTTTGGTTTAGGTCAATTGATTGGGGAACGGCATCCAAGCAAACAAATCATGTATGTCGTAAAAACCATATTTCAATTTCTCGAGTAGATTTGAAATCTATTTGGAAAGTAGTATTGATGCCTTGTTTTGGTTCGGTTCCTTATTTGCGATGAGCATCCAAATAATGCCACTGTGTATGTGGTGTAAAACTGAGCATGAGAAATTCATGTAGGGTTTCGAAGAGATTTTATGAAATTCATGTTTAGATGAGCAGTATGATGTTGGTTCAAAAGCTTGTGATTGCCCATTTTTGGTTTAGGTCAATTGATTGGGTATGGGCATCCAAGCAACTGTTGACCGGTGGTGGCTCAATTCCTAAAATCCAGTTGGAAGTCCCAATTAGAAGTTGCTATCAAAGTTTTTACGGCAACTGCTATGTATAGGATTGACTGTATATTCGGTCGGATTTTTTGGAGCATATCTTTCTATATACAGAATGTGCATTGAGAAAGAGGAAACTGCCTATTGTTATCATATACTTGGCAAGGAAGGTTGCATGTGATACAACAACGATTAATGTGCTGGAAACGAATCGCATGCACACGGCATTGCCTGCATGTGTTTTTGAAGGTAAGTTTCTATTACGCCAACTGTGAAGTGGCTATAAAGGTGCCATCGTGGGGAGAGACGTGCATACAGCAAGAGACATTGAGAGAGAGACAGAGAGCACAAGCTTGGGACTGATCGGCAGTAAGTGCACAGCAGAAGGGGCTGAATATACTCAAGCAATAGTCTCTCAAGACGGTGGAAGAGAGCACATCAGCTGAGCCTAGTTCGCTGTATCGAGAGGGACTGATTCACAGTGAGTTAGGTCGTTGGGTTGGCTGATTAATTTGTATCTCTCTTATTTTCTCCTCTTAATAAAATATCTTTCACGCTCCGTGGACGTAGGCCGGTTGGGGCCGAACCACGTAAATTTGCTTGTGTTGGATTGTGCTTATTTTATTCCGTTCGATTATTCTTGTTTATCACGCTGTAAGCGCTAACAGCAACAACATCGTGTATGGCGTGAAAACAATATTACAATATCTCAAATTGAATTGGAATTTATTTTTATTTGATATTCACTAGCCGTATTACGTTCCTTGGTTGCGATGGGCATCGAAAATCTAACGTTGTGCAAGTGAAGTGAGGTTAGGATTGAGAATTTCATTAATGATCTCAAAGAGATTTGTTGAAATTCAACTTTATACTAGTTGTATGATGTTGGTTCAGAACTTTGATTGCCCCATTTTTCGTTTAGGTCATATTGATTTCCAATTTTTGTTTAGGTTCCTAGGTTGCCATGGGCATCCAGACATCAACGCTGACTATGTGATATACGGTCGGACATTGGAATTTCATAAGGATTTCGTTGAGATTTTATGAAATTCAACTTTAGATGTGTTGTGGGGTGTTGGTTGAAAAGCTTGTCTATGCTCATTTTTGGTTTAGGTCAATTGAGTGGGGAAGGGAATCCAAGCAACAACATCATGAATGTTGTGAAAACAATATTTCAAATCGAATTGAAAGTTATTTTTATTGGATGTTGACAAGAAATTTGTATTGGTGCCCAGTTTTGGTTTGGTTCTTTGGTTGCGATGGGCATCAAAACAATAACGTTGTTTATGTGGAGTGAGGCCAGGATTGAGAATTTCGTAAATGATCTCAAAGAGATTTAATGAGATTCAACTTTATACCAGTTGTATGTTGGTTCAGAAGCTTTGATTGCCCATTATATGTTTAGGTCAATTGATTGGATAAGGTCATCCAAGCAACAACATCGGTATTACTATATCTCAAATCGAACCTGAATTTATTTTTATTGGATATTGACAAGTAAGACGTATCGATGCTCAGTTTTGGTTAGGCTCCTGGTTGCGATGGGCATCGAAACAATAACCTTGTGTATGTGGAGTGAGGCCAGGATTGAGAATTTCGTAAATGATCTCAAGAGTTTTAATGAAATTCAACTTTATACGGGTTGTAGGATGTTGGTTCTGATCTTTGATTGCCCATTTTTGGTTTAGGTCAGTTGATGTGAAAAGGGCATCAAAGCATCAACGCCATGTATGTTCGGGCAATCGTATTTCAATTATCTCAAGTTGGATTGAAATTTATTTTCATTTGATATTAAGAGGAAAGCCGTATTGAATACCCAGTTTTGGTTGGTTGCGATGGGTATCCAACAACAACGCTATCTATGCGGTTTAAGGTCTGTCTCTAGAATTTCATATTGGATTTGAAAGAGATGCAATAAAATTCATGTTTGGATGAGTTGTTGTATGTTGGATCAAACGCTTGTGAATGCCCAATTTTGGTTTAGGTCAATTGATTGGGGAAGGGCATCCAAGCAAACACATCATGTACGTTGTAAATACTGTATTTCAATATCTCAAGTAAATTTGAAATCTATTTGGAAAGTAGTATTGATGCCCAGTTTTTGTTCGGTTCCTTGTTTGCGATGGGCCTCCAATTAACAACACTGTGTATGTGGTGTAAAACTAGGAATAAGAAATTCACATAGGGTTTCGAAGACATTTTATGAAATTCATGTTTAGATGAGCAGTAGGATGGTGGTTCAAAAGTTTGTGATTGCCCATTTTTGGTTTAGGTCAATTGATTGGGTAAGGCCATCCAAGCAACGACATCGGTATTACAATATCTCAAATCGAATTGGAATTTATTTTAGTGGATATTGACAAGCCGTATTGATGCCCAGTTTTGGTTAGGTACCTTGGTTTCGATGGGCATCCAAAAATTAACGTTGTGTATGTGGATTGAGGCCAGGATTGAGAATTTCATAAATGATCTCAAAGAGATTTAATCAAATTCAACTTTATACCAGTTGTATGATGTTGGTTCAGATCTTTGATTGCCCAATTGAATAAGGTCATCAAAGCATCAACGTCATGTATGTCTTGGTAATTGCATTTTAATATCTCAAATTGGATTGAAATTTATTTTCATATGATATTGAGAGGAAAGCCGTATTGAATACCCGGTTTTGGTTAAATTCCTTGGTTGCGATGGGTATCCAACAACAACATTATCCATGTGGTATAAGGTCAGTCTCTAGAATTTCATATCTGATTTGGAAGAGATGTAATAAAATTCTACTTCTGATGAGTTGTAGTATGTTGGATCAAATGCTTGAGAATGCCCAATTTTGGTTTAGGTCAATTGATTGGGGAAGAGCATCCAAGCAAACACATCATGTATATCGTAAATACCGTATTTCGCATAGGGTTTCGTAGAGATTTTATGAACTTCATGTTTTGATGAGCAGTAGGATGTTGGTTCAAAAGCTTGTGATTGTCCATTTTATGTTTAGGTCAATTGATTGGGTAAGGGCATCCAAACAACAACATCGGTATTACAATATGTCAAATCGAATTGAAATTTATTTTTATTGGATATTGGCAAGTGAGCCGTATTGATGTTCAATTTTGGTTAGGTTCTTTCGTTGCGATGGGCATCCATACATCAACGTTGTCCATGTGATATAGGGTCGGACAATTGAATTTCTTGAAGGATTTCATTGAGATTTTATGAAATTCAACTTTAGATGAGTTGTGGGATGTTGGTTGAAAAGCTTGTCTATGCTCATTTTTGGTTTATGTCAATTGAGTGGGGAAGGGCATCCAAACAACAACATCATGCATGTCATGAAAACAATATTCCAATATCTCAAATCTATTTGAAATTTATTTTTATTGGATGTTGACAAGAAAGCCTTATTGATGCCCCAGTTTTGGTTAGGTTCCTTGGTTGCGATGGGCTTCGAAACAATAACGTTGTGTATGTGGAGTGAGGCCAGGATTGAGAATTTAACAATTGATCTCAAAGTGATTTAATGAAATTCAACTATATACCAGTTGTAGGATGTTGGTTCAGAAGCTTTGATTGCCTATTCTTGGTTTAGGTCAATTGATTTTGAGACGGCATCGAAGCATCAACGTCATGTATGTCGTGGTAATCGTAATTCAATATCTGAAATTGGATTGAAATTTATTTTTATTTGATATTGAGAGGAAAATCGTATTGAATACTCAGTTTTTGTTAAATTCCTTGGTTGTGATGGGTATCCAACATCAACGTTATCTATGTGGTGCAAGGTCAGTTTCTGAAATTTCATATTTGATTTGAAAGAGATGTAATAAAATTCAACTTTGGATGAGCTGTAGTATGTTGGATCAAATGTTTGTGAATTCCCAATTTTGGTTTAGGTCAATCGATTGGGGAAGGGCGTCCAAGCAAACAGATCATGGATGTCGTAAATATTGTATTTCAATATCTCAATTAAATTTGAAATCTATTTGGAAAGTAGTATTGATGTCCAGTTTTGGTTCGGTTCCTTATTTGTGATGGGCATCCAAATAACAACGTTGTGTATGTTGTGTAAAACTAGGAATGAGAAATTCACAGGGTTTCGAAGAGATTTTATGAAATTCATGTTTAGATGAGCAGTAGGATGTTGGTTCAAAAGCTTGTGATTGCCCATTTTTAGTTAGGTCTATTGATTGGGTAAGGGCATCCAAGCAACAACATCGGTATTACAATATCTCACATCGAGTTGAAGTTTATTTTTATTGGATATTGACAAGTAAGCCGTATTGATGTCTTTTTTTGTTTAGGTTCCTTGGTTGTGATGGGCATTGATACAATAACGTTGTGTATTTGGAGTGAGGCCAGGATTGAGAATTTCATAATTGATCTCAAAGAGATTCATTGAAATTCAACTTTATACCAGTTGTAGGATGTTGGTAAAGATCTTTGATTGCCCATTTTTGGTTTAGGTCAATTGATGTGGAAAGGGCATCAAAGCAACGTCGTCATGTATGTCGTCGTAATTATATTTCAATATCTCAAATTGGATTGAAATTTATTTTGATTTGATATTGAGAATAAAACCATATTGAATATCCAGCTTTGGTTAAATTCCTTGGTTGCGATGGGTATCCATCCAACAACAACGTTATCTATGTGGTGTAAGGTCAGTCTCTAGAATTTCATATTAGATTTGAAAGAGACGTAATAAAATTCAACTTTGGATGAGTTCGTGGTATGTTGGTTCAAACGCTTTTGAATGACCAATTTTTATTTAGGTCAATTGATTGGGGAAGGGCATCCAAGCAAATACATCATGTATGTCGTTAAAACTGTATTTCAATATCCGAAGTAGGTTTTAAATCTATTTGGAAAGTAGTATTGATGCCCCATTTTTATTAGATTTCTTGTTTGCTATGGGCAGCCAAATAACAACGCTGTGCATGTGGTGTAAAGCTATGCATTAGAAATTCACAGTGTTCCTGGAGATTTAATGAAATTCATGTTTAGATTAGGCGAAGGATGTTGGTTCAAAAGCTTGTGATTGCCTAGGTTTGGTTTAAGTCAATTGATTGGGGAAGGGCATCGAAGCATCAACATCTTGTATGTCGTGGTAATCGTAATTCAATATCCCTAATTGGATTGACATCTATTTTTATTGGATATTGAGAGAAAAGCCATATTGTTGCACGGTATTGGTTAGGTTCGTTAGTTGTATTGGGCATCTTGATAACTTTTTTTATATGGTGTAAGGTCAGATTTGAGAATTTCCGATAGGATTCGAAAGAGATTTAATGAAATTCAACTTTAGTTGAGTTGTGGGATGCTAGTTGAAAAGAATGTCGAAGCTCATTTTTTATTTAGGTCAATTGATTGGGAAGGGGCATTCAAGTCACAACATCATGTATGGCTTGAAAACAGTATTTCAATATCTCAAATCGAACTGAAATTTATTTTTATTGTATATTGACAATTAACCCGTATTGAAGACCAGTTTTGGTTGGGTTTCTTGGCTGCAATGGGCATCCAGACATCAATGTTGTCTATTTGATGTAGGGTTTGACATTAGAATTTCATTGAGATTTAATGAAATTCAACTTCAGATGAGTTGTGGGATGTTGGTTGAAAAGCTTGTCTATGCTCATTTTTGGTTTAGGTCAATTGAGTGGGAAGGGCATCTAAGCAACAACATTATGTATGTCGTGAAAACAATATTTCATTATCTCAAATTGAATTGAAATTTGTTTTTATTGGATGTTGACAACAAAGCCGTATTGATGCCTAGTTTTGGTTATGTTCCTTTGTTGCTATTAGCATCAAAATAATAACGTTGTGTATGTGGAGTGAGGCCAGGCTTGAGAATTTAATAAATGATCCCAATGAGATTTAATGAAATCCAACTTTATACCAGTTTTAGGATGTTGGTTCAGAAGCTTTGATTGCCCATTTTTGGTTTAGGTCAGTTGATTAGGAAAGGGCATCCAAACAACATCATGTATGTCGTGTACACTGTATTTTAATATCTCACATGGATTGGAATCTATTTTCATTGGATATTGAGAGGAAAGCCGTATTAAATCTCGAGTTTTGGTTAAATTCATTTGTTGCGATCGGTATCCAACAACAAGGTTATCTGTTCCTTTGTTGCGATGAGCTTCCAAAGAATAACGTTTTGTATGTGGAGTGAGGCCAGGATTGAGAATTTAATAAATGATCCCAAAGAGATTTAATGAAATTCAACTTTATACCAGTTGGATGATGTTGGTTCAGAAGCTTTGATTGCCCATTTTTGGTTTAGGTCAGCTGATTGGGAAAGGGCATCCAAACATCATCATGTATGTTGTGTAAACTGTATTTTAATATCTCACATGGATTGAAATCTATTTTCATTGGATATTAAGAGGAAAGCCGTATTAAATCTCGAGTTTTGGTTAAATTCATTTGTTGCGATGGGTATCCAACAACAAGGTTATCGATGTCGTGTAAGGTTAGTCTCTAGAATTTCATATTGGGATTTCAAATAGATTTAATGAAATTCAACTTTGGATGAATTGTATTATGTTGGTTCAGACGCTTGTGAATACCCAATTTTGGTTTAGGTCAATTGATTGGGGAAGGGCATTCAAGCAATGACATCGTGTATGCCGTGAAAACAATATTACAATATCTCAAAATCGAATTGAAATTTATTTTTATTGGATTTTGACAAGTAAGCCTTGTTGATGCCTAGTTTTGGTTAGGTTTCTTGGTTGCGATGGCCATCTAGGCATCAACGTTGTCTATGTGATGTATGGTAGGACATTAAAATTTCATATAGGATTTCGTTGAGATTTAATGAAATTCAACTTCAGATGAGTTGTGGGATTGTTGGTTGAAAAGCTTGTCTATGCTCATTTTTGGTTTAGGTCAATTGAGTGGGGAAGGGCATCCAAGCAAAAACATCATGTATGTCGTGAAAACAATATTTCAATATCTCAAATCGAATTGAAATTTATTTTTATTGGCTGTAGACAAGAAAGTTGTATTGATGTCCAATTTTGGTTAGGTTCCTTGGTTGCGATGGGCATCGAAACAATAACGTTGTATATGTGGTGTGAGGCCAGGATTGAGAATTTCATAAATGATCTCAAAATATATTTAATGAAATTCAACTTTATACCAGTTGCTGGATGTTGGTTCAGAAGCTTTGATTGCCCATTTTTTGTTTAGGTCAATTGATTGCAAAAGAGCATCCAAACAACACCATGTATGTCGTGTAAATTGTATTTCAATATCTCATATGGATTGAAATCTATTTTCATTGGATATTGAGAGGAAAGCGGTATTTTGATTACCCAATTTTGGTTAAATTCCTTGGTTGTGATGGGTATCCAACAACAACGTTATCTATGTACGATGTTTGTTTAAACGCTTGTGAATGCCCAATTTTGGTGGTCAGTTGATTGGGTAAGGGCATCCAAGCAAGCAACATCTGTATTACTATATCTCAAATTGAATTGAAATTTATTTTTGTTGGATATTGACAAGTAATCCGTATTGAGGCCCAGTTTTGTTTAGGTTTCTTGGTTGCGATGGGCTTCCAGACATCAACGTTGTCTTTTTGATGGAGGGTCGGGCATTAGAATTTTATATAGGATTTCAAAGAGATTTGATGAAATTCACGTTTAGATGAGCAGTAGGATGTTGGTAGAAAAGCTTGTTGCTCATTTTGGTTTAGGTCAATTGATTGGGTAAGGCCATCCAAGCAACAACATTTGTATTACAATATCTCAAATTGAATTGAAATTTATTTTTATTGGATATTGACAAGTAAGTCATATTGATCCCCATTTTTGGTTATGTTCCTTTGTTGCGATGGGCATCGAAACAATAACGTTGTGTGTGTTGAGTGAGGCCTGGATTGAGAATTTAATAAATGATCTCAAAAGAGATTTAATGGAATTCAACTTTATTCCAGTTGTAGGATGTTGGTTCAGAAGCTTTGATTGCCCATTATTGTTTTAGGTTAATTGATTGGGAAAGGGCATCCAAACAACATCATGTATGTTGTCGTAATTATATTTCAATATCTCACATGGATTGAAATTTATTTTCATTTTTTATTGAGAGGAAAGCCGTATTGAATACTCAGTTTTGGTTAAATTCCTTGGTTGCGATGAGTATGCAACAACAACGTTATCTATGTTGTGTAAGGTCAATCTTTAGAATTTCATATCTGATTTGAAAGAGATGTAATAAAATTCTACTTTTGATGAGTTGTAGTATGTTGGATCAAACGCTTGTGAATGCCCAATTTTGGTTTAGGACAATTGATTGGGGAAGTGCATCTGATGTAGGACAACTGATAGGGTGACCCTAAATGCCTAAATTTAAATAAAAATAATGCATCATAAAATCTAATATGGCTTAGATTAATTAATCAATTATTAACGGCAACAAGAAAATGTGTAAAACAACAGTAAAGGGACTGGTCTTGGGGCTGTTTTGGGGTAGATCTAGGATAGGTTTTGGGGTTGTTTCTTGACAGATTTAGTACAGGTTTGGAGCTGTTTTTGGGACAACAATTCAATGAGAAGAAAATGAAAGGAGAGAGGAAGAGAGAGAGTGATAGAAGAATTAGAAGAATACCCGAAGATGGAAAGATGGCCTCACGCTAGGCTTCACGCCAAAAGGGCCTCACGCCAAAGGAATCACTCTTAAATTATTTTCGTCGTACAAGCAGTGGAAGAAGACTTCAATTTCATTCATCATTAAGTTTCAATCCCGTATGGAGGGGTTAAGTCACATATATAATGACTTAAAAACATGAAAAAGACCAAAATACCCTCAAATAAATAAATACCAAAGTACCCCCAATGATTAGAAAGCGCTAATTACAAATTCCCCAAACAAAACCAACTATTAGACAAAACAAATATATGAAGGAAAAAAATACAATCATGAAAAGCTGAAAATCCTAAATCTAAATATATAAACTTGCTAAATATGGAAACTTGTCTGGTGCTCTGCATCAGCATCCAAGCAAACACATCGGTTCCTTGTTTGCGATGAGCATCCAAATAACAACGTTGTGTATGTGGTGTAAAACTAGGCATGAGAAATTCACGTAGGGTTTCGAAGAGATTTTATGAAATTCATGTTCAGATGAGCACTAGGATGTTGGTTCAAAAGCTTGTGATTGCCCAGTTTTGGTTTAGGTCAATCGATTGGGTAAGGGCATCCAAGCAACAACATCGGTATTACAATATCTCAAATCGAATTGAAATTTATTTTTATTGGATATTGGCAAGTAATCCGTATTGATACCCAGTTTTGGTTAGGTTCCTTGGTTGCGATGGGCATCCAGACATCAACGTTGTCTATATGATGTAGGGTTGGACATTAGAATTTCATATATGATTTCATTGAGATTTATTGAAAGTCAACTTTAGATGAATTGTAGGATGTTGGTTGAAAAACTTGACTATGGTCATATTTGGTTTAGGTCAATTGAGTGGGGAAGGACATCCAAGCAACCACATCATGCATGTCATGAAAACAATATTCCAAGATCTCAAATCGTTTTAAAATTTATTTTTATTGGGTGTGGACAAGAAAGTCGTATTTATGCCCAGTTTTTGTTAGGTTCCTTGGCTGCGATGGGCATCCAGTCATCAACGTTGTCTATTTGATGTAGGGCCGGACATTAGAATTTCATGTAGGATTTCATTGAGATTTAATGAAATTCAACTTTAGATGAATTGTAGGATGTTGGTTGAAAAGCTTGTCTATGCTCATTTTTGGTTTAGGTCAATTGATTGGGGAAGGGCATCCAAGCAACAACATCATGCATGTCGTGAAAACAATATTCCAATACCTCAAATCCAATTGAAATTTATTTTTATTGGATGTTGACAAGAAAGCTGTATTGATGCCCAGTTTTGGTCAGGTTCCTTGATTGCTATGGGCATCGAAATAATAACTTTGTGTATGTGGAGTGAGGCCAGGATTGAGAATTTAATAAATGATCTCAAAGAGATTTAGTGAAATTCAACTTGATACCAGTTGTAGGATATTGATTCAGAAGCTTTGATTGCCCATTATTGTTTTAGATTAATTGATTGGGAAAGGGCATCCAAACAACATCATGTATGTTGTCGTAATTATATTTCAATATCTCACATGGATTGTAATGTATTTTCATTGGATATTGAGAGGAAAGACGTATTGAATACCCAGTTTTGGTTAAAGTCCTTTGTTGCAATGGGTGTCCAACAAGAACGTTATGTATGTGGTGTAAGGTCGGTCTCTAGAATTTCATATTGGGTTTGAAAGTGATGTAATAAAATTCAACTTTGGATGAGTTGTAGAATGTTGGATCAAACACTTGTGAATGCCCAATTTTGGTTTTAGTCAATTGATTGGGGAAGGGCATCTAAGCAAACACATCATGCATGTCGTAAAAACCGTATTTCAATTTCTCAAGTAGATTTGAAATCTATTTGGAAAGTAGTATTGATGCCCAGTTTTGGTTCGGTTCCTTGTTTGCGATGGGCATCCAAATAACAACGTTGTGTATGTGGTGTAAAACTAGGCATGAGAAATTCACGTGGGGTTTCAAAGAGATTTTATGAAATTCATATTCAGATGAGCAGTAGGATGTTGGTTCAAAAGCTTGTGATTGCCCAGTTTTGGTTTAGGTCAATCGATTGAGTAAGGGCATCTAAGCAAGAACATCGGTATTACAATATCTCAAATCGAATTGAACTTTATTTTTATTGGATATTGGCAAGTAACCCGTATTGATGTCCAGTTTTGGTTAGGTTCCTTTGTTGCGATGGGCATCCAGACATCAACGTTGTCTATGTGATGTAGGGTCGGATATTAAAATTTCATATAGGATTTCATTGAGATTTAATTAAATTCAACTTTAGATGAGCAGTAGGATGTTGGTTCAAAAGCGATTGCTCATTTTTTGTTTTGGTCAATTGATTGGGGAAGGGCATCTAAGTCACATCATTTATGTCGTGAGAACCATATTTCAATTTCTGGAATTGGATTGAAATCTATTTTCTTTGGATATTTAGTGGAAAGCAGTACTGATGCCCCATTTTTGTTAGGTTCCTTCGTTTGCTTTGGCATCCTAACAACAACGTTGTGTATGTGGTGTGAGGTTGGGCATGAGAATTTCATAATGGATTTGAAAAAGATTTAATGAAATTTAACTTTAGAAGAAAACCAACTTCCTTTCTTAAAAAAATCTCATCTTTTTCTAATTGCTCTCGTTTTGTTGCTAAAACTCTTCTTCTCATATGCAAAAAGTTTTCTTTCATACTAAGGCTTTACGTTTCTTCTTAATGTTGTCTTTTATTTTTTTAAAAATACACATTTTCTTCAAAATAAAATCTTCTTTTCTTCTAAAACCTCTCTTTTTCTATTAAAAAAAAACCCTCCCATTTTCCTATTAAAACTCAACTTTTGTATTTGAAATTATCCATTTGATAAAAAAACTCTCCTTTCCTAACTACATCTACTTTTTTGTTGTGTCTTTCTTTTTCTTCTAGATGGCTCTTTTTTCTTATTGGAGAGGAGGGTGTAAGCAGTCTCCAATTCTTCTGACAAAATCTTTATTTTGAAAAAAAATAAAAGAATATCTCTATTCTTCTTTAAAAGAATCAATTGCTTTTGGAAAAGTCACTGACAAAATCTTTATTTTGAAAAAAAATAAAAGAATATCTCTATTCTTCTTTAAAAGAATCAATTGCTTTTGGAAAAGTCACTGTTCTTTCTTAAAATCTTTTAATTTGATGTTAAAATTATACTTGTTTTTTTTGGGCATATACATTTCTTGAAACACTATTTTTCTCATTTCACTATAATACTCACGTTTTCTTATAAAAATGCATTATTTTTGAGAAAAAAATCATTCTCGTTTGAGAAACACTTGTTTTCTTATTAAAACTCTTATGTTTACGACCCCCCTCCTCTGTTGATGAACACTGATTTTCTTTTTAAAACTCCTATGTTGATGTAGGCACATCTTTAAAATGCAAGTTCATGTATTTTGTGTAAGAAACTGATTTTTTTTTTTAAATTCATTAACTTAAAAAATGTTACTTTGATGAGTTTTTTAGCTAAAGTTGATGAAATAACAGGCGACGGTTCATAGGTCTATGGGTTTTCCACCCAAAATCAATGTGAATCTAAGATTTTAGGGCCCAAAACTCATGGATTCACATGGGTTATGGGTGGAAAATCCCATGGACACTTTTGGACCTTAGCCCACTATTTCATCATTTTAGCTAAAAAACTGATGAAATTAACAATTCTTTGACCTAATGAATATTTTGAGGAAATCCAATTTCTTTTATACAATGTATGGACCTATTTGTTGATAATGAACCTGCATCATCATAATTTTTAAAACCCTTCATTTTTTCTCTCGTTTTTCTTCTTATAAACTCAAAAAAAAAAAAAAACTGTTATTTTGTACTTGATTATCTCTTTTTTCTTTTATAAACTTTGACTCTCTTTCTTTTCCATAAGGCGCTCATATTTTTTTTCTAGGAACCCTCGGTTTCTTATAAAAACTCATATTTTCCTCTTAGAACTCTCCTTTTCTTTTGATTAACTCTAAACTCTATCATAAAGTAATTCCTTCTTAAAACTCTCCTTTTCTTCCCTGAAATGCTTTCACTTTTTTATTAAAACTCTCATATTCTTTTTTATATCTCATTTTCTTCTTCAAAATCTCATATGTTTATGGAAAATACTACTCCTTTTTCAAAAGCTCTCGTTTTCTTAATAACAACTCTCATTTTCTTTTTGATGCTCTTTTTTTCTTATTAAGCGACTTCCTTTCTTTTGAAAAAGTCTTTCATTGTTGACTAAATGCAAATCATGTTATTGTTAAAATTCCTCTTCTTATCTAAAAAAGCATTTCTTTCTTACTAAAGCTTTACGTTTCTTCTTAATACCCATTTTCTTCATTATACCTCTTTTTCCTTCTAAAGAGCTCTCATTTTCTTCTAAAAGATCTTCTTTTCTTCTAAAAACTCTCATTTTCCTCTTAAAACTCAACATTGTGTATGTGGTGTATGGCCATACGTGAGAATTTTTTATAGGATTGCAAATATATTCATCGGATGCTGATAAAAGAGAAGCGTCTAAGGCCTAATTTAATTTTTGATTCATTTGTTGGAGAAAGTGCATCTGAATGATTTTATTTTGTTGATTGGCCTCGGTGGTGATCTTTGATAAATTTGAATTTTATATTTATCGCATATTAGTAGGAAGTTTGTTGGAGAGCTCACAATTTTGTTCAAGTCCTTTAGATAGGAATGTGCATTCAACAATGATGAGTTTTATGAAAATGAGAAGGAATTTAAGAAAACTACAATTCATATTTATCTGCTATTAAGTGGAAATCAATGAAATGCCCAATTTGGTTGAGGTTTATTTGTTGGAGATGTGCATTTCCACAATGACATCATCAATCTGGTGACATCATCAATCTGGTGGTAGTAGAGATGACTTTTTAACTCGAAAATCTGAAAGCTTGAAGAGCCTGATTCAAAATAAATTTCGTTTGGCTTGGAAGAATGAAGCAATGAATCAAGACTCAAGTATTGGCGAAGATTGAATCAAGTCTCAAGCATTGGAAGATTCAGTGAAGATTCAAGCATCACCAATTGTATGGCAATCTAAAGGTAAATTAGCCATAGATCACTCTAGGGTAGACCCCACACCTGTTGGATGACCTTGCGTAGGCTTAATGATCATATTGGTAAACCTAATCAAGCCTAAGTAGACTTTGACATCCAATAGGACAAATGAACTCAAAATTATAAAACTGATTCCCTGTCTGGACGATACATCGTGTCTGGCGGCCCATCACCAAGGACAAGAATGACCCATCAACATTGGGCTAGACGATCCATTGCGGAGGACGACCTATCGTTGGTGACCGTTATCTATCTGTTGGAGTGCATTTAATGCGCAACGGTCTTGTGGAGAACAATTTTCAAATCCCACAACCCATCGTCGAGCACGACCCATCGTGAAAAGTTTTGAATTTTCTGGTTTGCTTATTTAAGCTTTGGGTTTTTTTGTGATGGGTTAGAGCTTTCAACTTGGAAAAATCTAAGAATACCCATGTCTCTCTCTCTCTCTTTCTCTCTCTCAACTTTTTACAAGTGGTAAATCATTTGGAAATCTAATCATTTGTTTGATTGAGATCAAAAGAGAAGAAAATACAGATCTAGGATTTCATAGCTAAACTATATATCCTAGAACCTCTCCCAAAGCTTGTGATTGTGCATACATTGGTACATTGTCTTCACCAAGAGATCAAAGATGGGAGAAAACTTCTTATTTGTTTCCTTAATCATCATATTGTGAAGTGGATTAAAGCAAGGTGCTTGAACCATTATAAAAATAGAGGGATAAGGATTAGACCTGTGTAGGTCAAACCTTTTAAAATTCGGAGGGATTGTGTAGGTGAAATTCCTACCCTATTGTGTTGGTGTAATTTCAACTCAGTGTGTATTTGGGATAACTCAAGATTGAGTGAGTCGAATAGTGGATATATGTTTCTTTAAACCGAACCAGTATACATAGGGTGTTCATGTGATGAATTGGCATGCTTGTGTGATTGTTCTTTTTGTTTGCACAATATCTTGTTCACACAACAATTTGCTTCTTGATTAATTTTGTTATTCCGCACTATTAATTTTGTTTAATTAAGTAATTTGTAACGAATCGATTTTTTTCCCCCTATTCACCCACCCCCCCCTAGACAATTGTATTCTAGCACTCCGGAACTTTCATTATGCAATTCAACTTTAGATGAGTTGTAACATATTGGTTCAAAAGCTTGTCAATGCCCAATTTTTATTTAGGTTTATTGATTGGGGAAGGGCATACAAGCAACATCACGTATGTTGTGAAGACAGTATGTCAATATCTCGAATAAGATTGAAATATATTTTTATTTGATATTGAGTGGAAAGCCGTATTATTGATCCCAATTTTGGTTAGAATCCTTGATTGGGATGGGCGTCCAAACAATAACGTTGTCTACGTGGTTTATTTGATGTTTAGCCACCTGTGACAATCCTAGATAAGTTGGAATTTCATATTTATCTAGAGAGTGCACAATTTTGTTTTTAGTTCATTGGATAGGGATGTGAGAAGTAATTTATGAAAACTATAATCCATATTTATCTACTATTAAATGGAAATCAATGAAATGCCCAATTTTGGTTTAGATTCATTGGTTGGGGATGGGCATTTCCACAATGACATCATCAATCTGGTGGATGTAGTGTTGGCTAATTTGTTTGAAGATTTGAAAACTTGAAGAGCTCGACTCAAAAGAAATTTGGCATGGCTTTTAATTTCAAGGTCAAAGCGGTTGTCTTGAAATTCAACTTTAGATAAGTTGTAGGATATTGGTTCAAGAGCTTGTCAATGGCCGTTTTTGGTTTAGGTCAATTAATTGGGGAAGGGTATACGAGCAACAACGCCATGTATGTTGTATTTCAATTTGTAAAATATGGTTGAAATATATTTTATTGGATATTGAGTGGAAAGTTTTATTGATGTCCGATTTTTGGTAGATTCCTTGGTTGGGATGGTCATCTCAATGAAAATATAGTTTCTTTGATGTTCGGCCACCTGTGACAATCCTAGATAAGTTTGAATTTTATATTTATCCCATCTGAGTTGGCATGCTGTTGGAGAATGTGCAATTTTGTTCGATTCCATTGGTAAAATAGGCATCCAAACAATAACGTTGTCTATGTGGTGTAAGGTCAGACATGAGAATTTCATTGGGATTTAATGAAATTGATGTTGGTTCAAAAGCTTGTCAATGCCCATTTTAGGTAGATTGATTGGGGAAGGGCCGTCCAAGCAACAATGTCGTGTATTGTGAAAACTGTATTTCAATATCTCAAATAGGATTGAAATCTATTTTTAATAGATATGGAGAGGAAAGTCGCATTGATGTTCAGTTTTGGTTTGGTTCCTTGGTTACTATGGGCATTCAAACAATAACGTTGTGTATGTGGGGTAAGGCTAGAATTTGAAAATTTCATAAATGATCTCAAAGAGATTTAATGAAATTCAACTTTATACCAATTGTAGGATGTTGGTTCAGAAGCTTTGATGTCGTAAAAACTGTATTTCACTATCGCAAATAAGATTGAAATCTATTTTTTGTGGATATTGAGTGGAAAGTTGTATCAATACCCAGTTTTGGTTAGGTTCCTTGGTTGCGATGGACACCCAAACAACTACATTGTGTATGTGGAGTAGGTCAGTCTTTAGAGTTTCATATATGATTTGAGAGAGATTTAATGAAATTCATCTTTAGATAAGTTGTAGGATTCGGTTCAAAAGGTTGTGAATGCTCATTTTTTTTTTTAGTCAATTGATTGGGAAATGGCATCCAAACAACATATGTATGTCGTGAAAACCGTATTTTAACATCTCAAATTGGATTGAAAGATTTTTTATTGGATATTAAGAGGAAAGCCGTATTGATCTCCAATTTTGGTTATGTTCCTTGGTTGCTATGGGGGCATTTGAACAACAACGTTCTGTTTGTGGTGTAA
Organism: Chimonanthus praecox; assembly: GCA_022113865.1. NCBI lineage: Eukaryota > Viridiplantae > Streptophyta > Magnoliopsida > Laurales > Calycanthaceae > Chimonanthus > Chimonanthus praecox. The sequence continues at coordinate 1,831,447 of CM039093.1, read as the reverse complement.
GGTCAGGCATGATATTTTCCATTAGGATTTGATAGAAATTTAATGAAATTCAACTTTTAATGAATTGTAGTATGTTGGTTCAAAAGTTTGTGAATGCATATTTTTAGTTTAGGACAATTGATTGGGGTAGGGCATCCAAGGAACAACGTTGTTATGTCGTGAAAATCGTATTTCAATTTGTCAAAGAGGATTGAAATCTATTTTTATTGGATTTTTAGAGGAAAGCTGTATTGATGCTCAGTTTTGGTTAGGTCCCTTAGTAGCGATGGGCCTCGAAACAACAATGTTTTGTATGTGGTATCAGGCTTGAGAATTTCTTTCCTATAGGATTTGAAAGAGATTTAATGAAATTCAACATTAGATGCTTGCAGATGTCCATATCGATCGATCAATCATTATGAAATCAATTTCCAATCTTTGAAATCTGAAACTATCTGTTTGTGTTTGACACAGGATTCTCCAATCGGCTGTGCCGTTAAATGCACAGGCGAAAGGGAGAACCCAACATACTAGTCCACAAACAAAAAGCAAAAAGAAGCAAAACCTGATTTCTGTAACATTAGTCATTTTCCAACAATCGGAATCTGCATCTCCAATATAGTGTGAAATAAGTTACAGAACATGTTACATTGCAGTATTTTTTATTTTTTCTTAAGATTGTTGCATTACAGTATATCACACTCACAAAGCTAAGATTTTGAATATTACAGATGGAAGCGGAACTCACTGTTTTCAGACATAGGAACTTATGATTATACTCTTCGAAAACAAATATTTATGAAATCTAAGCCCAGTGATCTTCATTAAACTGTTCAATTTGATCCAGAATTATTTTCAAGGCTTCCATCCCATTCCAACAAAACTTGGAATACAAGACTATTTGGAAAAGGACAAGCAGGAAAGACAGGCAAAGAGTTGCAGCCATCCAACAATAGAAGTGGCAAGCTTGGTTAAATCTTCCATGCTGATGAATTGGAAAACAGAGATAGAAGCAGAAAGAATTGGATACACAGTTCCATCTGGTTACACAGTTTAACCATTGGAGAAAAAATACTACGAAAAACAGTAAAATTCTTGCATCTGTCACACATTGAGAAAGGAGGGTTATATACACACGTCGCTCCTTGCTTACAAATACAATCACTCATTTACCATTAAGAAATGCAATTTAAGACAGTTTGACGGTGATCAAAACCAGCTTTTCGAGTTACTCATCCATTGAACCGCCATCTCAGGCCATAAAGTCAACTATTCTAATATGTACTGTGTCCATCCTCCCTTTCCTCCACCTCAAATTGTCTCTCCACTTCGTCTCCAACATCCATCTGTCTCTCACTATTTCAATTTTCGATCCGTCATTCAGACCGTCTCGTACAGACCGTCGGCCAAGCCTACCACTCGTCGTCCATGCCTGGGACTGCCTGATACTGTCCCTTCTCCATCCACCTTTCATCGCCCACTACCCAGATTCCCTTCTCTCTTCTCCTCTCCATCCCAGAAAATGATGAGAATTATCAGCGCTTCATTTTGGGTCAATTTCCTTGAGAATAGTTTTGATATTTAAATATTCAATGTCAACCTTCCAACAATACTTCTGCTTTGTTGTTGTTGTTTGTTAGTCCACCCAAGTGATTATATCAAAATATTGTTGAAATGCTGCAAAATTTGATGCATGCAAACACTCTCCCTAATTTACCGGAGTTAATAAAAGCATATACCCTTTAGAGATTGGTTCTGCCATTCTTGCAGATGGTCTTTGTGCCAGTAAATGCCTGACCACCCATTTATACCTGCAACATATGCTCATTGAGAGTGACAGAAGTGGAGCTATCAAGAGAAGCTTGGTGGAAGAGTTCTTCCATGGCTCGAGGAACAATCCCGGATTGTTCATTTGTCCCTTCTTGAAAAACTCAAGCTAACCCACGAATTGAAAAGGTTGAAGACGGTAATTAGCAAGAAAAATGTATAATAAGTCAACATTCCTTTACTGACCATTGTATACGTTCTTGCCCGTGCCAGTTTGACCACATGACAAAATGCATATGTTATGCCCATCAAGTGCAAATCTTAGAATTGCCTCAATTTCTTCAAAAACTTCTACTGCAGGAAAAATAAAAATAGTATTTTTATAAATCAACTACTCATATACATGTATTTGTACACATGTTATTTGAAGCTCAGGTCATTACAGGGGTTCGCGATGGAGGGATCGTGATTAGATCTGGGCTTGGAGACGGGTGAGGCACAATGAATGGGATCGGGCAGATGGAAGGGAATGAAAGTGAAAGGGGTTGCAGATCTGGGATGGAGGGTGAGGAGAAGAGGAGAGAAGAAGGGAACCTGGGTTACGGGCGATGAAAGGTGGAAGGAGAAGGGATACTAGCAAGCAGTCGAGTAGGGTTGGGCGGCAGCAGGGACACTGCTTACCGTGGTCCCAGCAGTAATGCATGAACGGCAAGTGGTAGGCTTGGCCGACGGCCTGAGCGACATGCGGAGGTTGGAGATGAAGAGGAGAGAAGCTTTTGAAAAGGTTTCCAATTCCAACAAGGAAGAGGGTAAAATGGGTATTCAAGAAAAGAATTATTCTCCCGGTGCAGACAAAATGAAAACCACGGTTTAGATAGGTTGTAAGAGGACGTGAGAGAAGATTTTGATTGGAAGCGGAATCATTAAAAAGAAAAGAGGGAAATGAAACTATGGAAAATGAATGCGGCAGTAGTTAGAAAATTCAGACAAGGGTAAAAGTGGAAACAACTTTAGGAGTGTGTAGAAAAAGGATTTGGGGTGTATATAACATCACCCGTTCAGGTTTTAAGTTGCTTTATCAACGGTACTTTGCATTTAGTTTAAAATCAAGGTGGTTTACTGTTAATGCATGTCAAAATTAAACATTAATTAATTCCATGCCATGCAATGACGTTTTAGGACTGTTACTAGATTAGCAATTAGTGGTAGGTCTTTAATTGTTTTGTGAGTTTCAAAATGCAAGTGTAACTGAATTAGGACTTGTGGAGGGTCGGCTCCTACTAGTTTGAGGATTTGTTTTTGGCTATTTAAAGGCACAGGTATTCAGCAGAATAAGGGAGAACCCATATGAAATAAAATTTATTATTTCCAAGCAATTTCGTTGGAAATTGAGTGTGTGTTTGCAGCCGAGTTGTGGCCATGTGCGAGTGAGTCCTGACCGAGTCAGGGTATTTGAGGACAGACAAAATTCCCTCTGCAGAACCAGGTAATCTTAAAACTCAGTTAAGTTTGGGTTAATTGAATCAGGTTCTTTCCATCGCTGATTCAAATCAGCGAGACTGCTGATAGTTAATCACCCGAGACACATTGACTTGTTGGAAACCCAGGAAACACAATTGAGTCTGAATGTGTCTGGAGGTTTTTTATTTGAAACAGCATTTTCTTAATCAAATTAAAGGTTAAAACAGTTTTAAAATTCTGTTTTGAACTGATTTTTCATTTAGGATTTCACCCAATTTTGGAACAGTTTTGAACGGATTAAAAGTGTTGAAACAGTGTTTGAAAACTCTATTTTTGGACTATTTTAATTTAAGGTTAAAATCCAGTTTAAACATGAATTATTTTGGGACTGATTTTAAAAATTGAAAACAGTTTTGAGGATTTATTTTGAAGTGATTTTAATTAAGGACTAAGGTCCAGTTTGACGTAAATTGTGGGCTGATTTTCGTTGAGTCTGATTCAGTCTTTCTGAAACTGTTAGGAACCATGTTTGGGTTTTGAAAGCAACGTTTTAAGATGGATTTAATGGGACAAATTTAGTTGAAATTTATGAAAGGTTTTGTTTAAACTCAAATGGACATGTTTTTCACTGTGTTGATTTTAAGCCAACTAATTTGATTCAATTACTAAAAAATAAAAATCTTTTCACAAAAAAGGGTAGCTTTCCAAAAAAAAAATCACAAAACTGGGGACAAAACGCCTGCCACCCCACAACACATAGGGGATTATATACACACGTCGCTCCTTGCTTACAAATACAATCACTCATTTACCATTAAGAAATGCAATTTAAGACAGTTTGACGGTGATCAAAACCAGCTTTTCGAGTTACTCATCCATTGAACCGCCATCTCAGGCCATAAAGTCAACTATTCTAATATGTACTGTGTCCATCCTCCCTTTCCTCCACCTCAAATTGTCTCTCCACTTCGTCTCCAACATCCATCTGTCTCTCACTATTTCAATTTTCGATCCGTCATTCAGACCGTCTCGTACAGACCGTCGGCCAAGCCTACCACTCGTCGTCCATGCCTGGGACTGCCTGATACTGTCCCTTCTCCATCCACCTTTCATCGCCCACTACCCAGATTCCCTTCTTCTCTCTTCTCCTCTCCATCCCAGAAAATGAGAATTATCAGCGCTTCATTTTGGGTCAATTTCCTTGAGAATAGTTTTGATATTTAAATATTCAATGTCAACCTTCCAACATTACTTCTGCTTTGTTGTTGTTTGTTAGTCCACCCAAGTGATTATATCAAAATATTGTTGAAATGCTGCAAAATTTGATGCATGCAAACACTCTCCCTAATTTACCGGAGTTAATAAAAGCATATACCCTTTAGAGATTGGTTCTGCCATTCTTGCAGATGGTCTTTGTGCCAGTAAATGCCTGACCACCCATTTATACCTGCAACATATGCTCATTGAGAGTGACAGAAGTGGAGCTATCAAGAGAAGCTTGGTGGAAGAGTTCTTCCATGGCTCGAGGAACAATCCCGGATTGTTCATTTGTCCCTTCTTGAAAAACTCAAGCTAACCCATGAATTGAAAAGGTTGAAGACGGTAATTAGCAAGAAAAATGTATAATAAGTCGACATTCCTTTACTGACCATTGTATACGTTCTTGCCCGTGCCAGTTTGACCACATGACAAAATGCATATGTTATGCCCATCAAGTGCAAATCTTAGAATTGCCTCAATTTCTTCAAAAACTTCTACTGCAGGAAAAATAAAAATAGTATTTTTATAAATCAACTACTCATATACATGTATTTGTACACATGTTATTTGAAGCTCAGGTCATTACAGGGGTTCGCGATGGAGGGATTCGTGATTAGATCTGGGCTTGGAGACGGGTGAGGCACAATGAATGGGATCGGGCAGATGGAAGGGAATGAAAGTGAAAGGGGTTGCAGATCTGGGATGGAGGGTGAGGAGAAGAGAGAAGAAGGGAACCTGGGTTACGGGCGATGAAAGGTGGAAGGAGAAGGGATACTAGCAAGCAGTCGAGTAGGGTTGGGCGGCAGCAGGGACACTGCTTACCGTGGTCCCAGCAGTAATGCATGAACGGCAAGTGGTAGGCTTGGCCGACGGCCTGAGCGACATGCGGAGGTTGGAGATGAAGAGGAGAGAAGCTTTTGAAAAGGTTTCCAATTCCAACAAGGAAGAGGGTAAAATGGGTATTCAAGAAAAGAATTATTCTCCCGGTGCAGACAAAATGAAAACCACGGTTTAGATAGGTTGTAAGAGGACGTGAGAGAAGATTTTGATTGGAAGCGGAATCATTAAAAAGAAAAGAGGGAAATGAAACTATGGAAAATGAATGCGGCAGTAGTTAGAAAATTCAGACAAGGGTAAAAGTGGAAACAACTTTAGGAGTGTGTAGAAAAAGGATTTGGGGTGTATATAACATCACCCGTTCAGGTTTTAAGTTGCTTTATCAACGGTACTTTGCATTTAGTTTAAAATCAAGGTGGTTTACTGTTAATGCATGTCAAAATTAAACATTAATTAATTCCATGCCATGCAATGACGTTTTAGGACTGTTACTAGATTAGCAATTAGTGGTAGGTCTTTAATTGTTTTGTGAGTTTCAAAATGCAAGTGTAACTGAATTAGGACTTGTGGAGGGTCGGCTCCTACTAGTTTGAGGATTTGTTTTTGGCTATTTAAAGGCACAGGTATTCAGCAGAATAAGGGAGAACCCATATGAAATAAAATTTATTATTTCCAAGCAATTTCGTTGGAAATTGAGTGTGTGTTTGCAGCCGAGTTGTGGCCATGTGCGAGTGAGTCCTGACCGAGTCAGGGTATTTGAGGACAGACAAAATTCCCTCTGCAGAACCAGGTAATCTTAAAACTCAGTTAAGTTTGGGTTAATTGAATCAGGTTCTTTCCATCGCTGATTCAAATCAGCGAGACTGCTGATAGTTAATCACCCGAGACACATTGACTTGTTGGAAACCCAGGAAACACAATTGAGTCTGAATGTGTCTGGAGGTTTTTTATTTGAAACAGCATTTTCTTAATCAAATTAAAGGTTAAAACAGTTTTAAAATTCTGTTTTGAACTGATTTTTCATTTAGGATTTCACCCAATTTTGGAACAGTTTTGAACGGATTAAAAGTGTTGAAACAGTGTTTGAAAACTCTATTTTTGGACTATTTTAATTTAAGATTAAAATCCAGTTTAAACATGAATTATTTTGGGACTGATTTTAAAAATTGAAAACAGTTTTGAGGATTTATTTTGAAGTGATTTTAATTAAGGACTAAGGTCCAGTTTGACGTAAATTGTGGGCTGATTTTCATTGAGTCTGATTCAGTCTTTCTGAAACTGTTAGGAACCATGTTTGGGTTTTGAAAGCAACGTTTTAAGATGGATTTAATGGGACAAATTTAGTTGAAATTTATGAAAGGTTTTGTTTAAACTCAAATGGACATGTTTTTCACTGTGTTGATTTTGAGCCAACTAATTTGATTCAATTACTAAAAAATAAAAATCTTTTCACAAAAAAGGGTAGCTTTCCAAAAAAAAAATCACAAAACTGGGGACAAAACGCCTGCCACCCCACAACACATAGGGGATTAGAGAGTTCTATCTATAATTTTGGAAGAAAGAGAATGGCCATGCCTCGCCTTCTCATTAGTTGTAGAGTTCACTGTTCTAAATGACCTTACAATCCCTTTCCATAGAGCATGCAATTCTTCTTCAATGGCATAGCAATCAGTGTGTAGGTCGGCGAAGGGTAGGGAAGACCGCTTCAACTCTAAGTGATCCATAATCACCTCTTTAAAATAAGCCATGGTCTATTCACAAACACAACTCCATCAAATTTTATTTTCAGATGCCCTGGCTCTACAGGATGCCCAGAGACCTGCTGTTAGAAATCGAATCGGCCATGCCAAAATTCAAAAGAGCCCTATCTCTACAAATGTCCGAAACACACACCCCCTGATAGGACCTACAACCCAAAATCCATCATGCAACTGAGGACACCGACGAGATTATTAGCAACTATTCCATTGACGGTGATGTGGGTCGAGAAAGAGTTTCCCATCCAGGTGAGTCCTATTTGAGTTCTTTGAGTTTTAATTTGCGTCAAATATTCAATTAAGGAGCTTGGGCTCATGTTGATTTGATTTGGTCAAACTTTGAATTTTAAATACAGGCTTATCTGGGCTCAAGCCTCTTTGGGCCTAAGATAATCTGTATTATTTTATACATATATAATTTATATTTTACATAAATTTCACATTTGTGCACATGTTAGTAAAGAAGATTGGATTTTACAAATTGTAGCTCAAGTTCTTAGGCTAAACCCAGATGTTCATGTACTGGGCCTGTTCCAAGTTGAATTCAAATTTGGACTTGATATTTGGGCCTGAAAATTATCATGGTCCAAGTCTGGGTCAACCCAAACCCAAGTTTTTTGGGCTTGTTCTGCAGGTCATGTTGGCCCGATAGGATTGCACCCTCATAAAAGTTGTAGAAAGATTTCTGTACTATTTGGGGCAAAATAATCATCTCTCTCAAATCTAAAGTAGGGAGTAATGATGAGTATATATTTTCATGTTATTCCTCCTTGACCATCTTCTCTCAAGTAGAAGAAAAACCGTAAGTGGCAATTTACCTTGCCTAAAGCCCAATCCACCGAATTAAAGAAAAGCAGGCCCATTATCCTGCAATTACAAATAATATTATGATTACTTAACCTCATTACTAAAAATTACATGACAAATAATATTATGTGCACAAGCCCTCCATATTCCGTCTAGTAAGAATGTGGCCTGTTATTAAAACAGAGGTAAGTTGCATCTTTTGTGGCACAATGAAACATGTACCGAAATAACGGGAGAAAAATATTGGGAATTTTTAGAGCATTGGGATGATAGATAATTTTATGAAATATTGGTTTTTTTTTTTTTGAATTTACGAGTGGAAAATCACAGGATACCCAGCATAAAACCTCCACGAGTGAATCCGTTACTCTTAGGACACACCAAAATTAGGCTATGGGGGTTAAAATCCGCAACTTTCCGCTTGCTGAGGTGGGATCCAACTAGTTGAATGTCACCCATGTCAATATATCGGTTTTTATTAAAAAAGGGAAACTGACAGGGCTAAAGATGGGCCCAGTTTCAGTCCATTTCGGCCTAAATTGCAGAATTTGGACTGAATCACTGAAATTGACTAATATTTGTTAAATAAAAAACTGGTCCCGAGAAGGCTGAAATTAGGTCTCTTAAGGGCACGATATGCCAGTTGTCGTGAAATACGTAAGTAATGTAACTAGTCTTTTAAGAATCACAGTGTCCTCTTTTATGGATTTTAATTGGGTGGGCCACTTGTGGTTTAAATGGACCTGAGCCTGGACTATAATAAGTGTGCCATTAGGCAAGTTGTGGCAATGATTGCTACCTTGAGTTAATGGTACTGATCTGTACACCATAAAAAAACAGGGGAAATGATTTGTGCACCTCCCTCTTTTATCTATTGTACACTCTCCCTATGTGAAATTACAATTTTGTCCAAACTCAAAATTCCTCTTTTCTCTCTCCTTCTGTAATTTTACATAGGGGGAGTGTAAAATGGGTAAAAGATGGGGTGCACAAATCATTTTCCAAAAACAGTCCTGGTACACTACTTTTTCACTTTTACAATTGTACCCCCTACTCTCTCGGCTCTAAAAAAAGGCAAGAGGCTCCACTTTCTGACGTTCACCATCCGCCAACAAGACTCTTCTGAGTTTTTTAAAAAGCCCCCTTCCAACGCAGAAATATTTGTCGAATCAACGGCTAGGGTATCTAATTGTATGATCTATGGATCCCACTTGCGCAAACTCAAATATGCAGATACTGTTTTTATAGGTCACCTTCATGCAAAATACATTCTCACAGCTAACCTCGAAATATGGGAATGGAATAATCTTTCTCATCATCCAACTCCGAGTAGTTTAAAAGTTAAGATGCATACTTCCATATCATTGATCAATGGGATTCGTGATGAATGGAAGATCAAGCCTTTACCCCCAGTTGGAAGAATATAAGATAATAATTTATCTAATTTCTAATTGTTCATTGGAGGATACCATGCATATGGATGGGGAGAATTGTTCCAATTTTTTTTCACAATATTTAAGTGATTTTGTGGATGACTTGGATGGATTTGTTGGAGCTGAAGATAAGGAGGTCAATGAGAATGAGAATGAAGAATTGAGTGTGAAATGGATCATGACAAAAGCTCCGACAGGGATGGGGCCAGCACCATGTTTGAAGAAGCATAGAGCATTTCGGTTGGGGGTTTTGATCATTTGAACACGATGGGTCTAAATAAAAACACGGTCAGAATTCGGTATCTAATCAATTGGCTTGTGAACTCACTATTGGAAAAATGGCTAGTGAGAGCAGGTGCTGTATCTCAGTCAGGGAAGATGAAGAACAAGGACGGAGACTTAGAGTAGGGTGTCACGCATGGGAAGGAAGAGGCGGTGCTGGCTGTGAGAAAGGAAGGGCTAATCGAGGCTTCTGTAATGGCAAAGCAGAGAACGGAGAACATAGCGGCAAGAAGAGGAGACAGTTGCTGGGGTTAAAGATCCAACAAGAGATGGGCGTCAGAGACTTGTTGCCGGGTTTTGGAAATAAAATGGATTGAAGGCTTGGATGACAGGCCTGGGATGCCCCTGGTATCCATGTATGGGCCAAAGATCAAATATGAGGGCGCTGCAGCTGTGGCCTTCAAGGTGAAATACAATACAGAAGAAGAAGAATCTTCGGATGGAGAAAAAGAGGAGAGAAGAAGGGTAATGATCTGCTTAGTAGAGAGTGAGCCTCACTGTAGATGGGATGTTTTTCGCAATTTTTCATAGTATCTTTCGTCAAATGAAAAACCATTTTTAAGTGGGAGGAGAATCGAGTCTAAGGTGAATTCTCTCTTCGGATTTCACCAAGTGAGTTGCCTAGAAAATTATGCCCAGTTATGATTTATGAAGGATCTAAATGAGATGTACCTAGGCATGTTTAGGCCCATTCATAACTGGCGATAATTAGGCCCAAATAGTCTAGTCGAGTTAGATGGGCCAAGCAGTAGACACTGAGGAGAACTTATCCCCATGCATCTACAATCTGGCCTGAAAGTTAAGGCTTGGGCTGCCAAGTCGTCTTCTTTGTCATTGGGCTGGGCGTAACTCGCCAGCAATGTATGTTTAGTAGCGCAACAAAGTGACAGACTACAGCTGTGGGCTACGGGCTACGAGATTTGTAATATTATGCTCGTAACCATGAAATCTCTTGAGTGTGCATTTTGGGCTCGATCGGAAAACTGCTATATACAAGGTCAAGTCCTACTAATATTTATTTATTTTGTTTGAATCAATCAAGTATAAAAATTAAAAATAATTTGAACTAATTAGATTTTGAAGAGTTTAAAATTGTAACTTAATTAATTCAATCAAAGTGATTTTACTGAATCACATATTTAAATAAAAACCATTCCAATGTTCTATTACCATTCTATTTGGTGGATCTCATATTTAGATGTGCAGAGTAATACAGATTGGGTGATCATTTCACTTGATAAAAATATGCTTCTAGAGATTTTATTAGACGAAATACTCGATCCTATTACAACAGGTATATGTTTCTAATTGTCATATTCCTTTCTTATTTTAAGAGGGAGTATCTCTAATTATACTCTTAACTTTAATTATTCCAAGAGAATTTCTACAACATTCTCGTACAACTCTACAACATTCTATAGAATTTTACAAGTCTCCATAGACTTTTAGACTTTTCTAAAAAGGGCCTTCAGCCATTAAAGTGTGTGGGAACTGGTATTTTCGGAATCATAAAAAAAACTATTTTCAATACAATTTTCAGAACAAACACCAGATCCCAACATGCATGCGTGCAGTTCATGTTAAAACCTCTTATTCCTACTAAACTTTCTTTCCTAGAAAGATTAAAGACTATATTTTTTATGAATGCCCTTTCATTTCTCGAAACATTAAAATTAAATTTCGTCATGTTTCCAAAGAGACAGTGGTTTTCTGAAAGTTTTTACACAAAATGGTATGCTTTCTCTTCAACTTTGATTACTTTAAAATCTTTTTTATTTTAATTAAATCAATAACTCTTATTTAAGTTATTGTGACTTCACCTCTTTTATTATAAGTTTGGGTATTTAGATCATCATATTTTTATACTTAAATATGGTTTGGGACTTTGGGCATTCAGCATATGGGGATAACTCGGAAAAAATCATTCTTTTAGGCAATGGTATGTGATAATAGATAATTATTTGGCTTAAGTTCTATTTACAAATATGGCTAAAAAAATTAATTCATACAAACCAAAACTGATTTTTAAATTATTGGTCTTAGTCTATTTAGGTTTTTGCTAAACCCAAGATGGGACTGCTACGCCTTGGCCATTTTGGGTCAGTTTTCTTTGTACACTAAAAAAAAAAATAATCAAAGTACATTAATTATACATTTTTTTCTATTAGAACTTTATTAAAATATTATTATACTAATCACTCAATTATTCTAGTTGAACTGTTACATTATTTTTCATTTTCCCAAAATACTTGTTCCATTTCAGAATTTTTTATTTCTAAATGATCATTTTATAAAATATTATTTTTCAGACATTGGTATTTTATTATTTAGACAAGTCAAAGCTTTTTCATTATTTAGAATACGATTTGGAGCTGAAAATAAATGAATTGGACAAGTAATTTAGAACAATTTCAAAATACAAAGTGAGACGCTCACTCCTTTACCATTTAACTTAGTTTTAACCTTCATTTTCATCATCTAGTTTGGATATTAACTTTTATTTTTTATTTAAATCAGAGTGATATAGTGATCAAGGTAGGGCCAAGGGGGGGCCATGAAGGTGAATGGTGGGATGATGTTTGCTACAGAGGTATATTTGCCATTTACATCTGCTATGGTGATTCAATCAACTCTATTCAAATTGAATGTATTGAGAATTCGCGTGAGAGGATGTTGTTTGAGAGGCATGGTGGAGATGGTGACAAGTTTGAAGTGGTAATGGAAACTAACCCAGTAACAATATATTATGGCTGTTCTGTATTTTTCAAAGACTATAATTTCAGATAATATAATGGTTTATTTTTAATTTTTTTGGCCTTTGCAGATTAGAATTGAGGAACTAGGTTGGCTTCTTATCTGTGTGAGATTTGTATCAAGAGATATTGATGATGATTTGTATCACAGAACTATTCCATTGATGGTGACGAGTCGTACTTGGGTTGAGAAATTTGAGTAGATTTTTTTTTAATTATTTTTTAAGTTGAAAATATCTCTATAAATTTAGGCATTGTGAGAGGACTGTAGCCGATCCAGTTGAGTGAGTATTTGAAGTTTCAGGGTTTGTTTGAGTCTCCCAACAAGGTGAGTCCTATTTGAGTTCTTTAAATTTTAATTTGTGTCGGATATTCAATTAGGGGTCCTGATCCTGAGTCTTTTTGGGCCCAAGGTAATCTATACTTCCTATGTTCCAATTTAGTTCTCTTACATGGATTTTGAAATTGTCTCAAAATAGTTATTTCATTTATATTGAAGTAGCATAAAGTGTGTTAAAAATGGATGAGATCACATGAAGTGTTAGTCTTATATTGAGAGTTCTTTAAAAAATACAAATGTTTCAAGTTAGACAACTAAAATGGGATGCGGAGAGTATTATTTTATACAAATATAAGTTATATTACATAAATTTCACATTTGTGCACAATGTTAATAAAGAAGATTGGATTTTACAAATTGTAGCTCATGTTTTTAGGCTAAACTCAGACTTTCGTGTTCTAGGCCTGATCCAAGTTGAATTCAAATTTGGACTTGATATTTAGGCCTGAAAATTAGCATGTTCTAAGTCTGGGTCAACCCAAACCCAAGTTTTTTTCGCTTTTTGTGCAAGTCATGTTAGGCCCGATAGGATTGCACCTTCATAAAAGTTGTAGAAAGATCTCTGTACCATTGGGGGCAAAAAGATCATCATTCTCTCAAATCTAAAGTTAGGAAAGAGTAATGATGATTTCACATTATTCCTCCTTGACCATCTCCTCTCTAGTAGAGAAAGTGAGCCCCACTGTAGATGCTCAAATGAAAAACCATTTTCAAGCTGGAGGAGAATCAAGTCTAAGTTGAACTCTCTCTTCGGATTCACAAAGTGACTTGCCTAGAAATTTTGCCCCATCCAAACAAGGCCAAACAGTCCAGTTAGGATTTAGGGAAGGTTCTAAATGAGATGTACCTAGGCATGTTTAGGCCCATTCATTTATGTTGCAGGGTAACTGGCGATAATTAGGCCCAATATAGTCTAATCGAGTTAGATGGGCCAACCATTAGACACTTAGGAGGTAGGAGAACCTATCCTCATGCATTTACAATCTGGCCTGAAAGTTAAGGTTTGGGCTGCCAAGTCGGCTTGTTTGTCCTTGGGCTGGGCCTAACTCGCCTGCAATGTATGTGTACTTATAGTAGTGCAACAAACTGACAAAGTAACAGACTACAGCTGTGGGCTCACGGGCTACCAGATTTGTAATATTATGCTCGTAAACATGAAATCTTTTGAGTGTTGCATTGTGGGCTGGATCGGAAAACTGACATGATACAAGGTCAAGTCCAACTAACATTTTCAATCAATTATAAAGATTAAAAATAATTTAAACTAATTAAATTTTGAAGAGTTTAAAATTATAGCTTGATTAATTCAATTAAAGTGATTTTACTGAATCACATATTTAAACAAAAACCATTCCAATGTTCTATTACCATTCTATTTAGTGGATCTCATACTTCAATGTGCATGGTAATACAAATTGGGTGATCATTTCACTTGATAAAAATATACTTGAAGAGATTTTATCAGACGAAATACTCCTAGTGATCCTATTACAATACGCATATGCTTCTACTGCACATATCGACTGGCTGTATTGTCAAATGGAATATAATTGTCGTATTCCTTTCTTACTTTAATATGGAGATTAGAATTGGATTCTCCATTTCACCTATGGGCTTTTCTAGGGATAGGATTGTCTATTTTACTTAGGTCTGAAATCGGGTCGGGTTTATTAAAACTCAATTCGATCCAAGTCAATATTTATGAAACCCGACTCGACTCGACCCGACCTGACCCGAGCTATTGACTCGAAATTCTTGACACGACTCGACCCGAATTCTAATCTGACTCAACTCAAATTTTGATCCGATTCATATTCTGAACCCATTTTATCCGAGTTTGGTCGGGTTAACTTTAAAATTTCTCAATCCGACCCGACCTGAACTCCATGCATGTTTTTGTCTTTTCAACCCAACCTAACCCACTGACCCAACTCGCATGACCCAATCCGCATGATTTTTATGCATGTGCAAAGATCAACTAATAATATGGTTGATTTCTTGTAGTTTATAAAATGGTCATGTGGTGGAGTATTTTTCTTTATTCTATTTTTGGGTGGAAGAGAGTGATTGGGTTTTATGGATTATGTTATATTTCTTTATTGGTTAAATTTTAACCTCAAAGCAACCTAAAAAGTTTTAATCTTCTTGATTTCATGCACCTAACTCCATCATTACCTTCTATTTTCACATAAATACTCTTTTGGAAAATATATGATTGTGGACAACAGAATGAAAAGGATTGTGGACGCACTCTGTGACCTACAGTTCTAGTCTATTGAGGTACAGACTACAAAAAATTGAATTTCAAATAAAAAATTAAGAAGGCCAAATTTTCATTAAATAGGCATATTTGATGAATTGAACAATTTTAATTTTTAAAATTTCATAATCTTCACTTCATAAGTTTTATTTACCAAACATATAACTTTTCATTAGAAATTATGAAATTTCACAAATTTCAATTCTAGAAGATTTTGCATATTCTCATCTTAAAATGTTATTTTTATAAATCCAATGTTTGAATATAAAATTCACAATTTCCAATCTACAATGAGAGTCGTAAATGGGATCATTCATAAGGAGTTAATAATTTCAGTATCATACTTTGTAAATCACACAAAATTTTCTAATTTACACCCAAACAAGTCCCTAAAGATGCTACAGTGGTATTCATTTATACGTACAAACTGCGAAGATATTTCTTTCACTACACACGTGTGGTAATCTGGAGCCGTGGGATTCACTCCTTTCAAAACAACCAATGAGGGACCTTCTTTTCAACGGACTTTTCCACGATGGGATCAAGTGTAGGCTTCCACGCCTTGCCTGAAAGCTGCCTACTGAAATACTCCGGCCTCTCGCTGAAACACTCCGGCAGGAGTTCCGGTGCTTTAGTCTCTTGTTCTTCCTCTTCCAAAACTTTTCTCCTTGAGACAACCCCTTGTCCTTTCATCACCCCACCGGCTGGGCACATCAAAGTAAGCAAAGGTAGAATAGGCCAACGGGCTGAAAGACCCGATAAAGACCCGGATCGCAATACCAACCTGGCCTTGGCCACAATTCGACGACCTTCATTGGCCGAAAGCGACCACCCTGCCTTCCCTCGTTTCATCGGTAACATTACATAAGCTTTCTTCATATCCAGCTTCTGATCGGCAGGCAACGGGCTCAATTGGTTGTGGGCCTCTAGGGAGCGCAATTCGACGACAAAATGTTGTGGGTGTTCGAGCATGAGCTCGGCAACTGCCAACGGGCGGTCGAACTCTTGGATCGTGCCATCGGAAAGTATGAGTTTGCCGGCTATCTTGCAAGTCCGATGTGAGATGTAGTTCCCCATGATAGGAGAGCAGATGGAGAAGATTATGAAATAGAAATTGGAGGTGAATTGAATGCTGTATGGGGCTATGTTCAGTATGGATGATAGAAAGAGGTGTGAACAGTATGAAAAATCAATTGAAAATGGTATCAATTTAATGAATTCATGGCTTTCTTGGGTTATGATTTATATTTATATTTGTAATAAAAAAAAGGGAAGGGATGTGTTTGTTAAACTGCTCCATCCCTGTGAGATGGGTGCGGTGGACTTGGTAATGAGGCAGTCTAGGAGTTGGTGACTTAGGTCTGACTCTTTCAAACAATAATAATCATGTAACTGGAGGTTTAGTTCATTTTTAAATTGAGTTAGGTTGATTGAGTTGAGTAAAATGATATTTGGGTCCGGTCACTTGATCAAACATAAAAATTCTGTGTTGGGTTGGGTAGGGTTTGTTTTTTTTTTTTTTTTTTAAAAAAAAAAAAAATCTGTTACCCATTACCACAACTACTATGGTTATGTATTTGGAGGTTCTGTTGATCTAAACCACTGATCGATCTAGTGGGGCCTACAATAGATGAACCAACAGTAGTCTCTACGTTTGTTTCTAGAGCATGAGCTAAACCAATTGACGTCTAGGATTGCATGATCAACTGGTTCTTCTCCAAATCATTAAATTTGGGCATTGTGTACTGTATATTTAATTAATCATCTCAATCATTTGGTAAGCTAGTATTTGATGTAAGCTAAGTATATGACTTATTAAAAGAGGTGGTAATGAGTCTAAAAGTTTTTCTTTAAAAATATGGTCCATCAAAAATCTTTTTGATTGAATTTATCAATTCCCTATTTTAACTCTTCAAATTTAATCTGTTTATTTTTTTAATCTTTAAAAATTATAGCTATTAAAAATACACTTTAATTGATTTAATAAAGGTGATTTTCAATAGTTCATCTACTAAAAAAAACTTTTTACTTTTTCTGATTGACTGAACACCACTCCATTTAATGGACTTCCCCACGGAGTAATATGCAAAACACCAGTCTGCACATTTCAACAGCTCATTTCTTCTACTATATAATAACAAAGAGGCTGGAATAATGGACAGTCTGGATTTGAAATCAGACAATCTAAGTTTAGGTACGATGGTGAGTCTTGATTAGCTATTGATGAAGCTGTGCTTCAACAAATTATAGTTGGTGTCTATTAAATCTTGAGATTGTGATTTATAACTAAGCTGAGCCTCAAATCACATGATAAAAAATAATCCTTTGATTTGGTAGAAAAAAAGAAGGAAGATTGGGCAGTAAACCTACTACAAGACCGTCCTCTCAAACTAAATTTTGTACTAAGTTGCATAGATGTGTCACATCAGCTCTAACTAAGTAAGGATTGAAACTTAGGTGCGTCAGACTGATTTTTAAGAAATTCAATCTAACCTATATAAAAATTATTGAGCCCAACTCTACTGGACGCGAATTGCACAACTCAATCAAATCCAAATTCCTAATTTAAAAATGTAGAACTCAACCCACTTGATTTCTTCAATCGAGTCATGTGGGTCGGGTTAATTCAACTCAAATTTCACCCAGACAACTAACGTATTAGTGGGACAAAACTTTACTATTCATTTGGAAGAGGTTTTAAGAATAATAAACCAATCTGATGAACTTATAAAAGTAAATTAAAAAAGAAAATAAGATATCAACTAATATTTCAATATTTATAAGTCAGATACAGAGACAATATTTTCAATCCAATCTAATATTTAAAATTTAGTTTCATATCAACTATTTGCAAAACAGTCCTCAACCAGTCAACCCTTTTTTATCGCTTTCACCTACTGGACTCAAAGAAAAGGTCAAACCAGGTTTTACTGACCCTTACTTAATATTGAGTTATGGTCCATGACATGTGTATTTTGATGAGTCTTTCAATAAATAATTATACTTGACTTAAGCAGGGCAATAAGGACTTGTTCTAAGTTTGCATTTTATATGAAAATAAGTAGCTACAGTAAACTAGCCTCTAAAGCCGTCTGACTTTTAAGATAGTTCGTTTATCAAAAAAATTATTATTATTATTATTTTATTTTTTTTCTCCTCCTCTTTTATTGAAAATGTCATTTTTCATTGTTCACTATTATAGTAAAATGGTTGGAACATTATAACATTATATTATGTTATTACGATATTATACTAAAGCAGTTTGAGGCGACGGTTGAACCCAATTAAATTAAACCATCATAAAAACAGTGTTATTAACAGTTCAGTTCTGTATATAATTGGTGTCATCTTAGTGTTCGATTTTAAAGATCACCACCTTCGTTAGAATCACTGATCCCTTATATCTAAAGTAGTTTTATGAGTTCTTCTCTTCTATACTTCTATTCTACAGTACAAACTCTAAAATTATTGGACATTAAATAGAAGAGTGTTTCCTATCTCAAATGGGTTGGCTTTATCTCAGATTTTATTATATCTGGTACTCGGATTATGTTGGGAGAAGTGGGTCAGGTTTTGGGCGTTGCTTAAGAAAGTAGAAATAAATGGTCTGTTTGTAGGTATAAAAGTTTATGTTTATCTAGGTTTGGTAACTTAAAAAGGGTTATATTACCAAATACAAAATAGGGGAGATACGAAGAGAGACATTTTATATCGCAAAGGTGCTATAGAATTGGAAAATACCATTGTTTTGCTGGAATTCATTTCACCGAGACTCGAGCCAAGACCTAGACTTAAAAGTTCAGACTGAGCTTGATGGCCTCGCAGACAGCGAGCACCGGTGAAACTACCATTGTTTCTAATCTACAAATTCCTACACCAATGGAAAATACCCTACTTTTGAGTGCAGTTTGAACCACTGATTTACATAATTGAGAGTAACCAATTAAGTTCACTACGAATATCCAAATCAAACCCAAGAACCATCACAACCCACACTGAGTTATGTGCATACTGCGGCTCAGAGATCGAAATATCGGCCGATACATATCGTATCGATCGATATGTATCGATTTTAAAAGACCAAACGATATCGGCCGATACGATATGTATCGGCCGTACAAAAAGATTATCGGCCGACATGGCCGATATTCGGTCAAGAATATCGGTCACCATATCGGCCGATATGCATAAATATCGGTATTTAAAATTTCTTTTATTTTTTTTTTTAAAAAAAAAACCGATACGATTTTTTCACGGTTTTGCCACGGTTTTTGCAGTTTTTTGCGGTTTTTCACGGTTTCGAATACCGGAGGAGAGAAATGAAAATATCGGAGGAGAGAGAAACATATCGGCCGGACCATTTTTTTACCCCTGCTGCGGCCAAGGCCAAACTGTAACCTCAGGTCCTGTAGATGGTTTATATCCACCAAGTCCATGGAGATTTATATATATTCAAGTCGATTTCTCATTAATCATCTCCCAGAGCCTCATATAGTGTTTTCATCACCTCTGGAAAGCCTTAAATTGATTTGCATCCAATCTACCCAAGTTTTCTTTTCTTTTTAATCAAAGAAGGATCTCTCATCCACTACAAGTATTGGGTCATTGGCCCATAAATCATTTCCTTTAGAACATTGTATATAAACAGACTCAACCTATATTGGCCATACACAAGCCGGCCACTCGAAATCTGCTGCTGATACATATCAACAACGTTGCAAGGCCTTGCACACATTGGCCAAATAAGTATCATTTCTCAGATTCTACGTGTAACTGTTGATCAAAATGTAGAACTACAAAATCAGGATTTCTCAAAGTTGAGATACCAGAACAGTACAAAATTAGAGAATAAGAATCCAATTGCTTGCTTTGACAATTAAAATCCAATGAAAAGTACATGATCACTTTACAGCAGTGATTAAATAACCGTTCATGACATGTTTGGTTCATTGGTATCAATTAAAAAAAAAAACACATGCATGCTCCCAGTCATATGAGTTGCAAAAGCAGCTTTCATAAAATCTAAATGGTATCAGTTCGGGTGCACCTGTCCAAAACTACTTGATGTACTGTGACACCCACTTGAACCCGTCACCATAGCCCATCTTGCGGACAATACTGCACATGAAGACTTCAAGTGGCCGGACATTGGGTTCGGTGACGCTCACCTTTCCTTTCCCAGTTGTGAAGTTGGTCAGGCCCAAGTGGTAGCGAAGCTCCTCCTCCGATGCCGCATACGGGATGTCAATCTTGTTCCCCAAGATGAGGAACGGAACAGTTGCAAGGGAGTCGTCGGAGAGGAGGCCATCCAGCTCCTTCTTCGACTCCGCAAACCTCTCTTTGTCAAAGGCGTCGACTAGGTATACAACAGCATCCACCTGCACAACCATGTATTTCTCATAATTATAAAAGATACACTGTGCAGCACTTGTGGTCTCCATTAGATGGATCAACCTTTTCTAGAGATAAAATGGATGTATAATGACTACAAAGAAATATCTGACAGTGGAAATTTCAGTGAAGCTTTTCAAAATTTTGATTTCTCTAGATACTAACAAAAAAAATAACATACTTAAAATACTAATATCTGGTAAACTGGTCAAATAGTTCAAAGTTATTAGCTAAAATTTCATTGAAACATCACACTATCCTCGTATGCAGCCAGTATATTAAAAATGTCCTCAGGATAGTCTCAATCATTAAGTCATCACAAGAATTTCATGTACGTCCAAAGTATACCAATGTAATCTGCTAATAATATTGTAGGTATGGAGCAATGCACAAAGACCATTCTGCCAAACGGAACAGTGGACAAAAAAGTTGGGTTAATCATGTGGAAATCAGTCATAAAAGAAACCACAGGATAGACATTCTGGAGGGTGCAATTAACAGTTACAGACAGAGACACAGTGACAGATGCACACACATGCACATCTCTGCATTGTGCATATTCCTGCTTACATGGTCGCTGAATCCCACTTTTCCACATATCAAATATTTCCAACAGAATAAATTTCAAAGATGGTAAAGATGTCTCAGTAAGACCATCCCATTATAATCATATGAACCTATGCTGCGCAACAAAAAGAAAAAACAAAAAAAGGCCTTTTTTTGGAAACGACAACAAAGGGAAATCTATCTCCTAAGATAAACACATCCTTGAACTGCAAAGCAAATTGCATAAGAGGATAAGCCATGTCTAGACCAATTCAGAAGTATTGAATGGCACTCATGTCCATTTGATCATCAGAGTTTCAGTCAAGGCCACAGTGTGTTCTTCTAACAAATACAAACAAACGAGGCAGATACAGGATATGAAAGCAACCACCATAAATTAAAACCACTGATGAAGTAAAAAAAGAGCATTAAGGTCACCCATGCAAAAATAGAAACCCGTTCTTCCTGAATACCCCCTCCCCCCCACTCCAACTTAAGACAAAAGGATTCCCTTAAGAACCCATTTACCAAACTCTTGTGAATAGCTTCAACATTGATTCTTTATGGACAGAGAAGCATTTGAACTTTTCAAAATGCAATTTTAGCAATTACATTTTCTTAGATTGCTTAAAGATGTCGGGAATTTAATTCAAAGCCTTAGGAAGTTTTGACATTTCTCATTTAGTTCCATGACAGGGTGGTGAGTGCTATACAAAGAAACGGAGACATACAAGTGAAAGGATCTCATAGAAGCCTCCTTTAAGGTTAGTACTCAAAGCATAATTTTCACTGGGTAAACACTAGGGAGAGCATCTTTGTCCATGGTGGAACTTCCAGCTTTGTTTGAGAGCATCTTTATTTCTAGTTGTTTAAGAAATGCACCTTATGTCGTTGAAGGCTTGAAGATTAATTCGAGTACACCTTAATATAAGGTTAAGGAAAAACATGTGACATTGCAACATTACAAATGGGACTTGCCTTTAGGGATGTTTCATTACCCACAAATTTCTAGTAGTGTATGAGGAAATTAGTCACTGGTCACCAGTTAGGTAGCAAATGGCAAAATAACCAGAACGATAGTTAGGTAGCAAGGTTAGTAGCCATTAAAATGGTAAGTGCTACTATCATGTTTTGTTTGACCAACCCCGACATACAACATAAAATAGCATTTTCCATTTACTTATTGATTTCCTCAGAAAGTGGAGAGTTTAGTTACTGATCGGTAGAAAGGATTCTTGGTTAGAACATGGCAGTGAATAGCAAAACTTTCATGGAAAAAGAGAGCCCAACTCCCCACTGTAAAAAAGAATTCTAGCATATGTGGGGAAAATCAGATCATCTCCACCATTGTATAATCCCTCTCTCCTAGGGAAATGATCATTGCACGTAAACAATCTCCTTAGGTGGAGTCCTCCAAAAAGGCTCCAAAGAAATTGTGCGCTTTTTAATAAGTCTCCTTGTGTGCCACTGCCCCGTATCTTGCAACATGAATAGTTATTTATCAAGTCAATTTAAGGAAGTAAAGTGTTCTTGTTATATGTTGTGGCTGAGAACATTGCAAGGCGTGAATCACATCTTCCCTTGAGATTAAAAATAACAGTAGAATGAATTGATATAAATCCACATTCATAAAAGCTGGCATACACAACCTTCATTTTGCAAATACAATTACAATTTCAGAAAATAAGATGCCTTTAGGGCAAATGAATGTTCTACCTAAAAAAATCAAAAGATGTAAAACAGAGTTCCTAAAACAATGTACGAAGAACAATTAACTAAAGAAATATACAATTATCAAGAATAGATCTTAGCACATTAATTGTTATTTATGTAATCACTATAACAAGTCCTAATGTATCAATCTTCTAAAAGGAATTAAAGGAATGAACTACTAATCAACCAATTGTTCCAATGGCTCAATTTGAAAACTAGATGAATGAATCACTTCAATCAACCAAATGTGTAAGTGAATGAAGGCACATATATCTGTTCAAAAATATGATAATGAATAGAACCTTTGCATAGTAATCTTTCCAGACCCGGCGGGCAATCTGATGGCCTCCCAAGTCAAAAGCTTTGAACTTGATCTTCCCAATACTCAATTCCTCCGATGTTGGATATTGTGTAGGCTGATGTTGGACCAGTCTCTGTTAAAAAAAAAAATTAAGAAAAGAATATAAAAATAAGGCCACGAGGCAATGCAATGAAAAATAAGGTAACAGCTATAATATAAAATACGAAAAATTACATATTTTCAAAAAACAGAATTAAAAACAATAAATATTGCATGACATTCATGTTTTGAGGCATAAGATGCGCAAAAATCACAGGGAAAATGTAAAAAAAGAAAATCAAATATGAAGATTTTTAGCCTTAGAATTTCGGCTTTAAAAATTGAAAATCTAAAACAATTTCGGAAAAAAGGGAATACATACGAACGGTCCATGGAAACTCAACACCAGAATGATAAAAGCTCCAAAAATCATCAGATGCAAACCTCGTCTTTCAGCATATGAAGTAGCGTCGTCTTTCCGGCATTGTCAAGTCCTAAGAACAAAATCTTCGCCTCTTTTTGCCACAGACCAAGCGAGGCAAGGACGCCGTAGAACCAATCAAAGAGAAACATGATCTCCGGCAAAAAATTGCGGCCGATCCGAACAGATCTACCAAATCCAGACAACTGACGACGGAATTCGGTCGGAAAACTTAGCAGATCAGAGATCTGAAGTCTCCGCCGCTCATACTTCTCGCTCTGCGCCGGATAACCGCAAAACCTCAGGCGACGGAAGGATAGAGAGTCGAGCAATGGCAAGAAACCCTAGCGAGAGGGCGGGAGGGATGGATGAAGAGTCGACTGATGCCCGCATACTTGCGGCCTATTTATATAGTAAGGCGGGGATTCTGCTTACGTCATTGGTCGAATTGGGCCGTGGTCCAGCTCATCTCCTCTGTGGACCCATCTGCTTACCCCTTTGGTGGATCAGAATCATTAATTTCTATATGGATGCATCTCATTTCAGACTAAACTAACTCACTGAGTTAAAGGAATTTTAATCTTAGTTTATGTAAAAATAAATAAACTTTTAACATGTCACATTTTAGAAGTATCAAACTCAGTAAATTGTAATAAAAATAGACCAAACTTATATGTCACTCCTTCAATTAAAATTAATCGCAAGGTTAATTTTGATGGTAAATCTAATATTTAGAAATTGTCTTTTATCCTACATACCAGTAATCATCTAAGTCTAAATTTAATGAATAAAAATTACCTTTTGCCTCAAATCAAATTACTATTTTTTAATTTTTAAATAATTTTCTTTTGACTCAATTAATCTACTCAATTTAAAGTTGTAGTAAATTTCTATTGAGTTTGAGAACAAAACTGATATTTAAAATTTTGCAATTTACTGAAACTTCATTTGAAAAAAAAGACCAATATAGCCAAAACATTGATTGAATTTTTTTTTTTTTTTATCTATTGAAGATATAGTTGTCAATTCCATTTAAGAGGTTTAGCATTTCAATATTTCAGTTATTTTAGTGTTTTTTTAATTCATTGACAAAATTTAAATTTTTTAAAATATTAGAAAGTTCTAAAAATAGAAAATAAAAATAGCAAAGAATAGATAAATATTTACAAGATACTAAAATTTTAGAATTATAAAAATAGATTACTGTTTACTGAACTAAGAAGATGTAGTTAAATTAAGAAATATTTAGAGTTAGTATAAACTTTAGATCCTCTCACACCCAACAAATCACGTGAATTACACTCACTCAATTTAACACAATTTTGACTTTTAAAATCAATTTTGATCTAACTTAATAACTTTTGATCTAATGTAAATTTCTGAAAGTTAAAAAATTATCTAATGAAAATGAATTTTTATAGAGAAGTGAACTTAAATAGGACTTGGTACAAATTTGTTTGAAGGGAACGTTAGTATTTTATTAGATTCATATTGAAATAAAATTAATAATTATTATTAAAGATTTAAAAAATCTTATATATGAAAGAAAAAAATTATGAACCTCGTGTGACAGTTGGGTTATTGAGTACCATATGCCAGATGGATCTGAAAGGTCACTGGCTTTTCTTGTTGGTTCACGTGGAAGTGTGGAAAAATGAAAAACGAATGGTTGGTGGAGTCGATGACATGTGCCGGGAAAATGCAGAGATCCACGTCTACATCAAAAGCAACAAAAATTGGGCCCCAATTAAATTGGTATTTTTTAGATAAATGATAAAATAAATTGAAAACATGGTGATTAAGTTTTACGTATGAATGAGTTCACTACTAATAAAAAAATTTGAATCTCAATATCTAATAATTATTAATGATCTACCATATTAGTTATTCGTGAGAATCATTCATCATTGAATTAACACAATATACGGTGAAAATTGCTAGTACAAGTAGTTGAAGAAAATTATCTTCTCAACCACACACAACTAACAACATTGAAATAGAGAAAAGAAAAATCAACAAAGAGAAACAAACTACAAAAAAGAGATTTATATAATTCTATTTCAATATGTCTAAAGAATTCAAACCGATCAACTATACTCAAAGGCAAAACGAAGAAGAACAACTGTTGTTACAGATATTATGCTCTCATAAAATGACCATATATACTACCTGCAACCAGATCGACAGTACATCTCTGATGATCAAACTCCACAGAACATAACAGGTTGATCCATTTTTACAGTCGTATAATTATCAGATGTCTCAGTTGTTGTACTGAAATTTTGGTATGCACTTGATTTAAAAGAGAGAAAAAGTAGATCTCACTAAAATTGTAAAGACAAGGGATAAAAAAAAAATACAATAGATAGAAAGTTAATTATAGTTTATGATAGACTCACATGAAGCAGTCGAACTCAAAAAGATCATGTTAGTTATAGTTTATGATAAACTTACATGAAGAAATCGAACTCAAAAAGGTCGAAATAGATAGAGGGAATTGTGGATAACATTGATGATGATAATGAGATAAAAATAGATTGCATTGCTGCTCTAAAGTCTAAATAAATAGAAAATATTTATTCTCAAATCAATCGTGTAATATAGTAGTAATCATAGAAGACAAACAACTAAAATGAGCACAAAATTGCTAAAAATGGTATGAAAAAAATCAGCCCCGCATTCTTCTTTAGAGACGGCATTCTCAACACCGGCGAGTCATCTGCTACTATGTGGCTGGCAAGAACATAAATGGGGGAAAACCATCTTCATATCCAAATTACGAAAGCGAAGACCTCAGCAAGCTTGCATTCTAGAGAATTTTATACCTGAACTGGTTCTGGGGCTGAATGACGAACACCAGCATTAACCTGTCATTGGAAAAAGAAGAATCACATTCCATTTGCAAATATGACTTCAATCCATCTGCCAATTAAATATCTTAATGTTTTAATTGAGCAGTAGATTTTTTAAGTCATGTTTGGTAGATGGGAAAGTCACGAAAACGTCGATGAAGAGAATTAGAAGAATACCTTAGCTGCTTTAAATAGTTCATCAAGCACTTCAGACAAGGTTGGATGTGCATGGACTGCAAACTTAATGTCCTGCAAGCATATTGAAAACAATGAATTTACAAACTGCAAATGAATAATTGTGATGTAGATGAAAAAGAAAAAGAATGGCAATGCAGGTTAACTCAGACATGAATGTTGTAAAAATTACCTGGATATGTGTACCCATGGCTATCGCATTTGATGCTTCATGGATGAGATCTGCTGCATGCAGCCCCAAAATATGAACTCCAAGAATCTCACCTGTATCTGGTCTGTAAATCATCTGCAAGGCAATAATGATGCAAAATGATTAGCATCGGTGCACCTAACTTTGGATATATTAATCAGAGCAATGAAAAATATTAATTTGACCAAGCACAAGAAAAAAATATATTTATCTTTTAGACGTAACTAAAACAGCAGATAGGAACAGAAATATATGTAAATGAAACCATTCAGCATTCCATAAAATCAAGATGAGCTATCATTCGGGAAAAAGAAATCAGGAGGAGCCTGAATTGAATCAAGAGCGCACATCAATCTATCAAAGGCTCGAAGAAGCATTCGGTTCAATCTCCAGAGCTATCCAGTTCAAATATTATAAATAGTTTTCTATGTTTCATCATATAAATGGCTTCATGTATAGTGCAGAAAAAAAGTATAAAGAACGAAAATGACACCTTTGCAATACCCTCCCCTTCATTCTCTGCAAGAGCTTTTGTGTTTGCCTTAAAACTTGTCTTCACCACACTTATTTCAAATCCCTCCGTTTCAGCTCTCTCTCTTGCTTGAGGCTGGAAAGGAAATAAACATATTAAGTTGGAGCTAAAGAACAAAAGAGTGGATGCAGAAGAATTTTTCTTAGTCTCAGAAATAGTATCTCACCAGATTATTAATGTTGGAAAGGCCAGGCTATGTTTTCAATTGTCAGATTATCAGTATACATGATCAATGAATGATTTTATATGTTTTCAATTATTTTATTTTATTTTAGAAATGGTGAAAATTTTATTTAGATAAAGAATACAGACTGAAAAAAAAAAAAAAAGCAGCACTGCTACCCACCGCTGGGTAGCTCAGTTGGTGGCCTCTCCCCTCGGGAAGGGAGAGTCACGAGTTCGAGCCCCGGTGATCTTTACCCGGAAGTGTGGGGTCTATGTTGCTCCCCCCAGGAGTTTCAGGAGGGCTATAGCCAAGGCGTAAGTTGAGGTGGATCTGAGGTTTCTCTTGGGTCTTCAAAAGAAAAAAGAAAAAGCAGCACTGCTGCTAGAAGCAGCCAGCTAGCTACCAGATAAGAAAGATTGCACAGCCCCCTTACAAAAGAACTTCATTCAGACCCAAAGGCCAACCATCTAGAGAGTCATCTGGATATGAAGGATTGTCAGCTGCAGCCCCTCCTCCTTAAGCACGCATATCAGCTCTGGAATTGACAGACCTTAAAACATGACACACTACAATTTCCTTGGAACAGATAATTTTCCTAATTTCCTCCACTTTATCCATAAATCTTCATTGGCAAGCGGGGCTCCTCTAGTGCATTGAGTCACAGCAAAGGAGTCCCCTTCCACCACATCCCCACCAGCTCCCAACTTCTCCAACTGTTTGATACCACACCAAAGAGCATAAAGTTCAGCCTCTATTGCAAAACAAAAGGCGTATGCACACTATTCCCACGATTCATCATCCATAATTACCCCTCCATAACCTTCTCTGTTCAGATCTGGATCTGAGCTGCCATCAAAATTTAATTTTAATCTCCCTGAAGGAGAGGGGGGCTGGGGGCAAGGGCCCTCCCGTCCCTAACCGACTTAGAAATCCTCCTAGGGCACCCAAATGCCAGAGCCTGACCACGTCTGACACAGAGACACCTGAAAGATCTTGAGAAGAAGAGACCCAAAGAAGCAATTTTGTGTTTCAATGATTAATAATTATATCATCATTATGTATAACAATGGAAGTGAATCTAAATCACCATATGGCTCAAAAATGGGGGCAGAAGGGGAAGCAGGAACAATACTCTGAAGCAGTGTGGAAGTGGTTAGGAGGAAGGTCCTGTCATCTAAGATGTGCAAATTTTCAGTTCCTCAATGTGATCATTGAATATTTCATTGAAAACCTAAATTACAGTTCCAATAACTTCAGGTGACAGAAGCTTTATGCAGAATAGGAGCAAAACAACAATTGAAGGAAAGAATGGAAGTAAACATTTGGTAGAATAACTACCACCAAGATATAAAATTTATAGAAGATAATATAAATTATTTTCAATGATAACATCATATAAGCACTTGGTCCATCAAACTAGGGAAGTGGGTCACCCAATAGACTAAAAGGTTTAAGGCAAAGATGGCTGCTACATAATCCAACAAACTAAAGTTGCCATTGTGAAGGAGTATCATCATCTTGACAGCCTTAGAAAAATAATGGTGAACTGCACTTCTTCTCTATATATCTGGAGGAAAACAAGGGCCTCTGTCTTACATTTTGGAGGCAGTGAGCTCTACAATGAGGCCAAGAGTTTGATAGAATCCATAAATATTTTTCTTCTGATTCACAGAACCAAAATCTTTATAAAGTCTATAAGGATAGGACTAAACTATGTTTGACGTAGATTAAATCATTTTATCTCTTCTATCTAATAAATTAATCACAGCCTTGAAACAGGAACAATAATAAAAATAATACTCAGCAGTTATGAATTCACCTCTGTGAGACCAACCATACTGATCTCAGGATGGGTGAAGCACGCTGCTGGAATGCTCAAATGGTTTAAAACATTGTCTCTCCCAGAAATTTGCTCAACCACTACGTACAAGAGATGCAGTATGTCAATTAGTGAATCTGCAAGTGCATATGATTACATGGTTGACAGAAAAGAACACAACTGTTATAAGTTACCTGAGATCCCTTGTGCACTAGCAGCATGAGCAAGCATCATTTTTCCATTTGCATCACCAATGCAATATAAATGAGGAACCTAACATTTACAAGTATGGTGATGATACAAATTATTCAAAATAAATAAATAGATAACTACATCAATACAATTCAGAAAACAAATAGATCATTAACACGAACTTAGAAACAGATTATCTTTCTTCTTCTTTTTGAGAGAAGAATCAAGCTGATTCAGATCAAATCCATGCAATTCAGTGTTTGCATATGACATCTCACGATCACACTAGCTGAAGTCCATGGTTACTTGAACAAGCAGGAAAACAAATTTATAAAGGGAATTCAAAACAAACCAGATTGCCATCATTATCTAAAACTCGCATGCGCTCATCAACAGGTACAAATCCACGTTGTGTCACTACATTTATCTGCAGATGAACCAAACCACTTAATCCAAAGCAGGTGCTTTGTAGTTTGCAAATCAGTTTGCTAGTCTCTTAAATAAATGTCTGTGTGTATGTAACATATTTTTTATAGCACTTACGTTCTCCAAGCCAAGACCTTTGGTGAAGGGAGCCCTTCCAGTTGCAATAAGTGCTGCATCTACCTGCATATTAACATGTCAAATTGTCTCAAGCATTTTTTTTGGGGGGATGATAATTGTCTAAAGCAAAGTTGTGAGCCACATTTTAATTTAATCCACAAATGCCACATATATTGAGCACTTAAATAGTTACCTCGAGAGTATCTTTTGGTTCCTTCGTTTTGGCATCAATAAGCTCAATAGTGACAGGTTTTCCATCCTTTGCTGGAGTGATCTATGAAAAACACCGATAAAAATACTATTAGTGCATGGAACCTTCAAACTTGGAAAATACCAAAATATGCACAAAGAACTTTCAAGCTTATATCAAAATGCAAAAAATAGTAAATGAAATAGAAAGCACCTTTTTTGCAAAGACACCAGTATGGTAATCGATTTTCCTTGGATTTATGAGAACTCTCTGGGCCAGCTTCCCTATCTCAGGATCAAAGCCAGGCATAAGTTGATCTAGGGCTTCAACAAAAGTTACCTGTGCAAGAGATTTACAGTTAGCTTGGTTGGTAAACACTGAACCAGAGCAACTATTTCTGCATCCAACAAAACACGGATCTCTAGATAATAATAAAAACTATTATTACTGAATTATTGTATCCATCTCCAAAACAGCGTGTAATGTCTGATTAGTACGAAATGCATTGCCAATACTAATAAGGATAATAGTTACCTCAGATCCGAGCGCTGTGTACACATCACTGAATTCAAGGCCAATATAACCACTTCCTACAATGGCTATCCAATCTGGAACGAATGCCAACTTTAGTGCATGATCACTAGTGATTACAGTCTTCCCTGCAGCAGCAATACTCATGAGGATTCAATGCAAGCAAGAAAGAAAGGAAGGAGCACAGAAAAACATAAGATTCTAAATTATTTAATATTGGAACAAACATGAACTGTGTAAATCGCAGCTGCAAAAAAAAAATCATGTTTAAAACAATTGCATAATATGCAACACGTCATCAAATGCCTGATAAAAATGAGACAAATCAGATTTTTTTAATAAGAGGTGGCTGAAAAAAGGAGATGCCACCAACCTCTATATTCCGGAAGAAAAAGCAAACTACCCAAGAGGAAAGAAAAAAACTACAGGAGGAATAAACAAAACACCACTGTAAGCTGATAATTTCTGTCCAAGCTCTAGACAAATCAGGATAAAAAGAAACTGTAACTCTGGAAGAGTGGAAGCCCAAACAGGACACTTTGCCTTAACTCTGAGACTAACCTCCAAAGAAGACAAACTGGATTGTGGGAATGCTTAATTTTTCAGCAGTGATGGAGTTTTTGTTATGAAAATGTTTTAAAAACAGGTTTGAAAAACAGGAAGCCAAAGGGAAATAAAATAAACTATGAACTTTAAGAAGAAATAAATTGCCTGGAGGTTATTAACCTATATATCTGCAAACTGCAATCACAAGAATAAACTTCTGCTTATCCTGTCATGGATGTAAACAGGTAATTGACGTAAGACTCTGTTGGTACCAAGTTTACTCAAGCTAGTGGGTGATACCAGGATGAAAACAATTTTGGACTTTCTGTAACGAAGACACTCAGTCCACCTTCATCATTTCATAAATGAGGTAGTCTTATTGGATGGTCTCCAAACTGGACTCATTTAAAGTGGATAGGAAAGATAAAATGGGAATTCCAAAACCCTTTCTCTCACCTTTTATTTTCCACCTTCTTGTAGTTATGGGATATATGTGTTGGGGACTTTGTCAAGGTTTGTTGCAAGAAAGCCAGATCTGAGAATCAGGTAAAGATTGAAGTCCCAAAATTCCAAGTGAAGTTGAATAAAACTAATTAAAGAGGTTACAAATTAACAATTTTATTTTCTGATTGTTCTATTCCACTTATCTTTTTTTCCAAATCATGTTCTAGAAATCTTTGGTGCAAAAGAAAAAATCAAGTTGATTGGTTCAATGGCAATTGAGTTGAGACCAAAATCTAATTCCTTGCATCCTATTGTTCCAAAAGAAAGTCAAATAAACCAGAAAAAGATTAGTAACTGAATTGTGACCAACAACCCCAGAAGAATCAAGTAGAAGAAAGGAACAATATCAAATAGTTAATCAACTGTTCATTACAAAGCTCGGATAAATGAAAAGCTTGTCATTTTTCTATCCATTTAGATTAGAAATAGACTACCTACTTCATAGCATGATTATTAAATACCACCTTTAGCAAGAAATGATAAGAATCTTCACCTTGGAAGTCACAAGATTTTGTAGCCTCTTAAAAAAAATGGTATGCCATAGTACCATTCACTTTACTTACAGAGATGAAATTGAAAAGCGACGGGAAATAGTGATTAACATCTATAAAAGTCATCTGATGCCAACCTAGATAAACGGATAAGGTTTTGGTGGTAATTATGAGGATGATCAATACTGATCTGAGGTAAAAATTAACAAGTTATAATTTGTACATACAGTTGTCCATCGAATTACTCAGTAACATAAAGAAGGCACACTTAATGGAAGCAAAACATAATATGGTTGCCGGGAAGCATAACTAACCATCAACTTCAATGCCATTAGGAACAAAGGGAACAGAACCAGTGGCAATGATTATATCTTTCGTAGTTATTACTTTGTCTGGGAAGCCTACTTTCCCATATTTCACCTTTTGTGGACCCTGAAACACATACATAGAATGAGTAAAACCTAAAAATTCATTAATTAATCTTTAGGCAAAGAGTAAGACTGTTTCAAATAAAAACCCATTGAACACCAATGTCATCTTAAATTAAGGAACCACAGAAGTCCAAAACATGATTTGTCAACAATACCAAAAGACAGAGGTCAGGTGAATCGGGAGTTGTGGATTCACCTGATAACCTCAAAGTTTCAAGGGGATTCCACTAGAACTAAACATATTTAGTATCCTAGTGGCCAACAAGTGTTTAGACTCAAGATAGAGGTCAGATGAATCAGGAGTGTTCGCAATTGGCATTTAGGGAAGGCTCATGACCATGTGGATTTGTCATATTTAAAGTAATGCTCAATCAGTTTGGTTTTGGGTCGCAATGGATCTCTTGGATGAAAGAGTGCACTTCCTCCTAGTTAACAGAACCCCCATGGCTTCTTTAAAAGTGGAGGGTTGAGGCAAGGTCACCCTCTATCCCCTTCTTCCTCTTGATTATGATGGGAAGGATTATGTGGTTTGTTTCAAAAGGAAGAGTGCAAAGAGCTGGTTGATAGATTTCAATAGGGAAGTCAAGGTTGTAGATCTCCCCCACCTCAGTTTTGCAGATGATACAATCATCTTTTGCAAAGAGAACAAGGAGAAGCTCATCAATGTATTCAGACTCTTGAAATGCTTTCAAGCTGTTTCCACGTTGAAGATCGATGTTTCAAAAAGAGCCACAGCAGGTGTTTTATCTCCAAAGAACAACGTACAAAGGTTAGCAGATTCTGTTGGGTGTGATAACATACATTTTCCATTCACCCATTTAGGTCTTCTTTTAGGAGGTAATCCTAAAACCCTTTCCTTCCGGGGACTAATAGCTGAAAGGTCGAAAAAAAGTGATGCGGACATTGAAACCAATGAGTCCGACAGTGACCCGATCGAGACCTGGTTGGAAGAGATCGATGAATTAGCTCTCCAAATTTATGTCCGGATGGATGGAGGGAAGCGGGGACCCGAATATAACCCATTGGGCCCAATTTGGGCCAAACCTGTCTTATGAACGTGGACCCGACCAGAGAGCTACAATACAGGGAACCTTATGCATGTGGAACAGGCCCAAGGTTCATTGGGCCCATTTCGGACCAGACCTGTCTTATGCATGTGGGCCTGACCAAGCCCATTGGCCCTCATTTGGGTCCAACTCATATAGAGGCCACTTGGGCCCAGCTTGACCCAAACATAACCCAAATGATAAGGTTTTGAAATTCGAGAGAGAGAGAGAGAGAGAGAGAGAGGAAAGGATAGAAGGATCAAGGATTATCCTTGTAGCTGCCACCACTAGGGTTTGGGCGCATGGAAGGGGTTGTGAACGCCTATCTCATCCTTCCTCTTGAGTTGGTCGGCTAGGAGAGTCCACCACACCACAAGGTCTTCCAACAACTCTCTAGTCATTGACCATTGACAAAGAAGAGTTGCACCAGACTCTCCAAAGCATAAGTCCTTCCAAAATCCATCAGTTGCAAGTAGGGGTGAAACTCGGGTCGGGTTTTGGCCCGAACCCGCATGACCCGACCCAACCCAAAAATCATGCGGGTTGGGTTATGAAAGTCGGGTCGGTAGGGTTGAGAAGTCAGAAACCTGCATTGAATTCGGGTCGGGTTGGGTTGAGAGATTTTTAAGTTAACCCGACCCGACCCGACCCGACCCGACCCGATAAAAATTAGGCTAAAGTAGGTTCAAAATACAAGTCGCGTCGGGTTTCGGGTTGAGTCGGGTTCCATATATTAGTAACTCGAAAAAACCCGACACGACCCGACCCGATTTTAGCCTTAGTAGCAAGTTAATCATGTAGTTATTTTTGTTAATCTCCTTGCTATCATGTAGAGGCTGTAAATAAGTGCCTCATTTGGCCGATTTGAAAAAAAACCTGGATATTGGAGACATTGAAAGTTGAGCGGAGTTTTCAAGTTGGAATTGATTTGCGTCTGCAAGAAAGTAGCTAATGAATTTCTAGTTTCCTAAAATTTGCATGAATTAAATTGGAAAATATAATCCGGTAAAAAGTCTCGCTTTTGCTTAATATTAATCGGAATTAGCTTCTTTCCCTTTCCTTCTTTTTTCACTTTAATTCATGCAAACGGAAAATTGGTTTTGATCGGCCACTTATTCCATCAAGGATTGCCATTTGCGAAGCCTTTATTTGTTACGCTTTGGACGGAATCCATTTGAACCGTTGATTTGTTAATTGTGGCTGAAGGGAAGGTTTCTACACTACCCAAATCCACATCAACAGTTGGATTTCTTTTATTGTGGACAAAGGCCGGTTTTAACACTACCTAGTCTACATCAAAAAGGAACCTAACTGGATCTTTTCTTGCAATTCCTTATTCACTCCTATTAGATCTAATTCCTCATCACACTTTCCCTTTGAATCTATTTGGACGTGTAGAGTCAAAAGCCCTTTAGACAGCTTTCTTGAATAAGATTTTGACAACTGATAACCTTAAAGCCCAGAATTTCCACACACCTAACGTTTCCTTCCTTTTGTTGGGAAATGGGAAGTAGTGAATCATTTTTTCTTTTTTTTTTGAAGCAGTGAATCATATCTCCCTTCATTGTCCTGTTAATCTCCTCATTTGGCATTATTTTCTTCATTGTTCTCCAAGCTCTGGGTTTTGCCTAAATCCTTTAGTAAGCTTGTCTCGGGATGGGGCATGGGACCCTTTCCAAAGAGAAGCTACCTCCTTCAGAAATTGGTGTCTTTGGCCATAGCATGATTTATTTGACAAAAGCACAACAAAAGAATCTTTGAGGATTGAGCTTTGTCAATGGAAGTGGTAAAATGTAGGAGCAAATCAAACATCATATAGTGGGTTCTGGCTTCGGATGCTTTCATCGGAAGCTCTTCTCATCAGCTTATGGTAGCTAGTTAGCAGTATCACAATCATATGTAACAGTAAGGGATGTATTGAGATTCTGCGTCATTTTTCTTGTGTTTACTGTGTTCTTGGTTCTGTTTGCTTTTCTTTGGCTCAATCTCTCTCTGGGCATGAGACCTATGTAATCTCCTCTTATTAATAAAAGTTCTGTTACCTCTCCCAGAAAACATTAAAAAAAAACACCCACACACACATTACCAAAAGACAGGTTTTATAGGTCTAATTGTTACCGTTCATCTTAATGTACTTCTTTCCCATATCAAAACTTTATGGGCAGTTTTACTATTAGTAAGTACTGTAATATACTTATGTAGATCAAATGAATTGAAATTAAACAAACAATTTGAACCATGCCAAGCTAAACCAGATCAAATGAACTGAAATTCAACAAACAATTTGAACCATGCCAAGCTAAATTATAAGCACAAAAATTGTTATTTGCTAAATATCTCCATGGAAACTTACCAAAATTGTTCCAATGCCAGTCAATATGTCTACGCCTATAGCTTTCATTGAGTTGGTTAAATTACTACGAATTTTTGAAGCTAAACCATTCGCATGATCAGCAACACCCTGTCTGTCATAACTAGCAGCTGCTACCTATCATCCAAAGAAAAAGATGCAGGCATAAGAGATGCATACTGCAGCACAATGAGAAACAAACAAAACTTTACTTGGAGCAAGAATCAGCTGACAAAGAAGCAGTTTCAATTCTGAAGGAGGGCCTTCAATATGGAAGCCCTCTGATATTTTTCCATGTTTATTTAGTAGAACAATGGTGACCGAAATCAGTTAATTTGGTCTATGTAAAAGCAGTTGATGTTTCTCATCATATCAAGATAACTTTCCAATCTGAAGCAAATGGGTGAACATGGAAAGAAAAAGGGTAAAGAAACAACTCTTTATCAACCCCTTTCACTTGATGTCTAAGCCCAAGAATTGGGATGAGAAGATGGACCCCACTGTTAGCAATCCCCTTCACAAGATCTGTTCCCATCCGTCTCTTTAATCTATCAAAGGATGGAATGCACCCTTTAACATTATGTGTCAAAAAAACAGGGCATACCTACAACCCAGTTGACTCAAGACCCTTGCACACACTGCCTCAAAGCACAAGTTTTAAGTGGGACCCACCTATTTTCAATGCAAACCCTCTTAACTACCCTACACCCCTTAATTCAAATCTAAGCTGAGCTGCTAGTCTGCTACACATCAGATTATCTAAAATAATAATAATAATTGGATACCCAAAAAATATAAAATATTGTCTCAATGATTTGACATTTGAAGCTCCAAGATAAAGGATTAAGATGATCTGATGAGTCTCATATTGAACATTTCTTTAAAAGGCATGATTC
This sequence comes from Chimonanthus praecox, assembly GCA_022113865.1. Classification (NCBI taxonomy): domain Eukaryota; kingdom Viridiplantae; phylum Streptophyta; class Magnoliopsida; order Laurales; family Calycanthaceae; genus Chimonanthus; species Chimonanthus praecox. The sequence continues at coordinate 1,794,626 of CM039093.1, read as the reverse complement.
TGTACTCATCCATTTGATACATGATAGAGGATGGGACTCCCCTCTTGACATGGAATGTCAAGAAACCTAGATTGTAAACTTGGTCTGGCACTAACCTTACCTAGTTATCATTCTGTGGCTTAAAATCAACCATTGGACTAAACATCCTAACTTAAAACATTAATATCTTTTGGACATTTAAAATAATGGCCATATAATATTACCCAACTGGAGTTTTTTGTACTGTCCCTAGCCCAGGACAGGACCTCCTCTCTCATACTCTCTCATGAATGATGGTTGTCACAAGCCCCAAGTAGGGTTGTAAATGGACTTGTTAAAGTTTTCTGAGTATACTCCATTTCTCACCAGGCACAGATGGACTGAAGCTTGTCCAACCCATAGGACAAGTGTCAAGCCCATACCAGCCCATTTGTGTTAAATTTGTTGAACATTAGACCATAAGCTGGCCATTTAGCAACTATGAGCCCAAGCCCAACCCAGAGGCATAAAAAGTCAGCCCATATCAAGCCCAAGTAGACTGGCTAGGATGAGCATTTGTAATGCTTGTCAAAGGTATGTAGCATAGGGTGCAAAAAATTCACACCTTCATTATTGTATGCGCCTCCCATGAATTCCCACAGTGTCCCTTTTTTCCCCAGAAAAAGGATAATAAACATTGCACCCATCAGATCTATTAAACTAACAGTTGCTTTGATCGTCAAAAGCACTGATTATTGTCCACTTTTAATCCACAAAGAGACCTTTCAATCCATCATCCCCATCAATTGGCAACCATCTAGGTTGCCCTCATAGAGCACCTGTTGTAGTTGGCATGGTGTGCACCTGGTCAAGGATATTTAATTTTTCAAATATTTAAGTTTCAACAAACATATATAAACTATCTAAATGCACGAAAAGACCCATATGCTCATAAACTGCAGGAATTTCAACAAAAATATTTCCATCATAGTTTCAATAGAGTACATTGTGTGTATGCCATTAGGAGCTTCAACAAAGCAATCAAAGAGAACAAAAGCATTCCAATACCTGCAATCCCAAAGCCTTCAAGTGATGCTCAGTTTGAAGTTCTCGCATCCGGCCACTCACAGCAAGGAGAGCTTTAGAAGGAACACAACCTCTGTTAACACAAGTCCCTCCAACCACATCCCCTTCAACAATGGCAGTTTTCAGCCCCTGCAACCAAGGTGTTTATCCTTCTTTTATTTCAGTTGCATTTCAGTATAGAAAAGGGTGCTATGTAAGACTCTTCTTCACATGAAATTCAAGCTAGATGGTTTGCAAGTTCTGCCAATAGCAAGAAAAAGGGCATATTTTGATGCAAATGCCAATATAAAATAATGGAAGCAAACCAGTGGAAGTCATAAACCAAATAGTCAAAGCGCAAGCACAATCAAGGTGCCAAGGAGCCCTGGAGCCTAAGGCACAAGAGGCATGTCAAGAGCGAGCCTAATTTTGCTAGGTGCCCTTAATAAGATACTTCTTTTTTTATATAGATATTAGATACTTCAAATATGTGTACATTCATAGATTTACAAGTTTTTGCCAATAGCAAGAAAAAGTGGATATTTCGATCGAAATGCCAATGTAAAAAATGGAAGCAAAACAATAGAAGTCGTAAAAATAAAACCATAGTGGTCAAAGTGCAAACACAATCAAGGTGCCAAGGAGTCCTAGAGCCTAAGACACAAGGGCAATGTATAGCCACGAGCTTAATTTTGCTAGGTACATTTCTAAATATGCGTACATTCATGGATTTGTGTCCTTATTGCATCAATATTAAGAAAACACAACAATAAACTATTAATCATCTAAAGCATCAAAACGCATGGGCATTATATAAGCATGTATTATATACATGCACATATATGTTTTCTAATAATTAGAATCACAAACAATTACATCATTTTAACTATAATATTTACTCCCTATTGCAAAAAAAAACTTTAATAAATAGGCTTATTATAGGAAAAAAGTTTCCAAAAGAACTAGCTGTGAGCCTAGGAGCAAAATGTGTTAGGCGAGGTGCAAAGTGGGTCCACAGCCTAGGCAAGGGCCTAGGCACAATTTAGGCCCGCCTTGGACTACCATGACCAGAGCTATTCTCCAACAAGAAGTAACCAATGATTATTAAGAAGTTTCGCTCTTGACTGGTGATGCAAAATGTCAAATATTGCCCTATAGTAGAAAAGGACAAAGTTCAAACCCCTAAACTCACAGTTCTCCACTAGATGGCATCACCATTAGTGCAAAAGATTAGCTTTAAAAGTGTTCACCATGTAGCAGTGGGAAAATGATGTGCATGACATCCATTGCATATGAGTTAGATTAAAGACACTAATAAACACTATTCTTTGACAATGTGCAAAACCAATTATTGGAATGATGAAAATCATTGCACCAATCAAAACTGCATTGAGATTCTGAGATCCAACTCATATTTCCTAGATCCTAGTACATATCTGATGTATGTGAACGTTCATGCATTGTATAGTGGATGCCTACAATGCAAAATCTTATAGAAACTTTCTAATTCTCCCATCTTAACTGACAAACATAAAAGTAATTATGTTTTGCCTTTGCTCTATATTCTACATGAGCTGATGGGTGGTTTCCTATAAATATAATCTTATTACCTCAGACAGTAACTAAAAGACGATAGTAACTAAAAGACTAGTTCCCAACAATTCAGTGACAAAGCATACTGCAGAAATCACTTACCCAGCTCACATACATTTAAAAAAAAAACAGAAGGAAGAAAGGAAATTATAGCAACAGTGGTAGGAATGACACTTTCTTCTTGAGTACACTAGCATTTATAGTTAAATGGTCCTCAAGTCCTCAACAAATTGCAAAGGTCCATCTATGCATCATACCTGTTTGCGAAAATGTCTCAATGTAGCAATTCACATAACCACACAAGCCTGAATTTTGTACTATAGCAACTAGACCTCATTCAAATGAAAATCAATAATCACTTTGATTTTGAGAGGGAAAAAAAAAAGACAAACTGATCTTATTGAGGACACTACTAGCATTTATGCTTAGATGGTCCTAAACAAATTGCACCAGTGCACTGGCCCCCTGCCTGCTTGCAATGATGTCTCGGTGAAGCAATTCAAAGAACTACACAAGCCCGAAATTTGTGCCACAGAAACTTTTACTCCAATTCAAATAAAACCCAATAATCACGAAGCTTTGAGGAAAAGAAAACGAAAAGTAGGATGAATAAAATCAAAACCAAATCATTCTCAAATTCTTGGATCGAACAGGTAGAACAAATAAGATTAAGTTGATATTATTCAGCATACCACAATTTAATAATTTATACTTAAACGGTCTTAAGCAAATTGAACCAAAGCTGTAAGCTAAAATGCCTCAATGAAGCAGTTCACCAGACAAGTTCAAGCTTTGTAATACAGCCACTTGAACTCCAATTGAAATGAAAATTTGAAACCCATTAGTCACAAAGTTTTGAAAAGGATGGAAGAAAGAAACTGTACCTTCTCGACAGCATGGAGGGCAGCTCCATGGCCACCAACGCCAGCTCCGATAATGACGAGATCATAGTCGAACCCCTTGCTGGGGCTTCCATTGTCGGACAAGGAGGCGGACGGCTTAATCGGCCGGCGGGAGGACGAGGATAGAACCCGGGTAGAATGGGAGCATTTGGAAGGGGGAATTCCGAAGAGGGACTCTTTACGAAGGCCGCAGAAGCGAAGGTAAGAAGGGGTGGAGAAGAAATGATTGGAGGCGCGATCGGGTCTGGAGCTGGGGAGAGGAGAAGAAGAGAAAGAGATGGAAGAGGCCTGCATTATTTTCTTCTTTCCTTTCCTTGTTGAAGGGAAGAGAGGAGAAGTTAAGAGAGAATAAGAAGCAGATAGAGGAAAGGAGGCCTCGAGAGATCCGTTGGAGGGGCGGAGATGTCGAAGTGAAGAAGTAGATCAACTACTCTCATGTTTCCTTATTACGGCCTTTGTCATCTTTGCCGCTCTCGTCTGTCTCTCCCGCTGTCATCCAAGGACTTCTATGAATCGTACAATCATATAGTGACAAGTGGAATATTATATAACATTGATATCATTAATTTTATTATGTAAAAAGATAGTTATTCTTCGGCGACCCCGACGGGCATTTTATATAATTCGACACAAGTTTTAGTGTATTATTTATTTTACCATTCGAATCGGCTCGCAAAAACTTTCGAATAGGTTTGTTGAGCCCTTCGGTACAAGTGATTCGAAGCCTTCGGCGAGCCTATTCGAAGATCAAAATGGACAATAAGGTAACTCGTATCGAATTACAAAAAATGCTTGTAAGAAGATAGCTATTCTTATTCTTGTATATTTTCTTCGAATGAATAATCATTTTTGATACTTGGTTTGACATTTTGTCCGATTCATAGTCAATATTACAATACGTATTTTGATTTACTAGTTTGGAGTAGATAATTTGACTAGTTGTAAAAGAGAAGTTTTTAGAGTGTGTCATTTGACAATTTTCAATTGGTAAATATGAGAGCATATTCCCTTGGCTTGTAATTGATTGAAGAGATGATGAACTAATGTCGACGACGAACTTCTATTAGAATCACAACAAATCCAATTAAAATATGCCATGTAGATTCTAAGAAGTGGGGGGAAGGAATATTTTTTACTCAAATGTGCATGTGCATTGCCAATTTATCATTGTCTCAATGGATGAGTTGTTCGACAAACTCCGCTCGACTCCTTTCTCCAGTCACTGTTCTCTCTAACTCGAATGTCAAAATACTCTTTAATACTTTGAGTTTCTTATGAAGTTCTTAAAATTACCGGAATGAGTGTCATAAGTCATGTACTCTCATATTCATATATAAAATAAGAAAGAATAGTAGAGAGATCAAGATTAAAACTTAATAAGTCATGCTTTACAGAACAAAAGATGCAGGCATTTGATGTGCATTAGTGACAATTGTAACATGCTTGATATCTTTATCAACAAACACAAAAGCCAAAAGGTTGTTCTTATAGAGCAAGTTGTAAAATTTATATCATATTACCAAGTGACAATTACAAGATCTAAGTAGATAGGATAGTCTTTGTACAATAGAGGTTCACCTTGAGCCTTGAAACTCATACGTTAATAATGTTAAAACACATTAGTAGAAATTATTTTGGCTGGCAATATAGACACCACATTTTTCTGTCAGGAGACACCTCTTTTCATGTTTAGGTGTGAAATTATCAATTTGCCTTTTGTATTTTGATAATTTGATTGAAACTCCCATTAATTATCATCTGATCGAACGATTCCATGTAAAATGGAGTCGGCCAATCGAAGGTTGTAGAGAGAATGTACGATGAAATCGTCGGAACGAACGTTATGGAAAGGGATTTTCAAAAGAAATCGTTTCTCGCCCGATTTTTACAAACAAAGTATCAAAATTCATCTATTCTGAATTTTATGAACTCCGGGACTGATTTTAAGTGAAAAGGGTATAGTTTTGGACTTCAAAATTATATCCAAAGAATTAAGAAGGACTGTTATTTTTCTTTAATATTTTGGGTACGATTTTAAAGTCCAAAACTATACCCTTTTCACTTAAAATCAGTTCCGGAATTCATAAAATTCAGATTAGATGAATTTTGATATCTTATTTGTAAAAATCGGTCGAGAAACGATCTCTTTTGAAAATCCCTCTCCACAATATTCGTTGAGATGATTCTTGGAATCGTCCTATCGTACATTCTCTCCACAGCCTTCGATCGGACAATTCCATTTTACATGGAATTGTTTGATCGCACGATAATTAACGAGAGTTTCAATCGGACTATCAAAACACGGAAGGACAAATTTATAATTTCAAACCTAAAAATGAAAAGAGGTGTCTCCTAGAAAAAAATGTAGTGCCTGTAAAGTTGGCCATTATTTTTTTAAAAATTGTCGGTTAATGAGAGAAATTCTTCAAAAAGTCAAAAGCGCATTGACGATGTAAGACTTTACTGACCTGTAAAACTTGAAAATACACCAATCATGCCATGATATTTATATTCTAGGACTTAGCCTTCCAAGGAAAGCACAAATTCATCTCCCCAAAATTTATTCCATCAGCCATGCTTCCTTGTATCTAGTCTGAGTTGGAGTCAGAACTCAGAAGTGGAGTCTTCCCGAGTTGTCTTTCCACGCTCCTTCGTGACAACTTGCTCGACATTCTCTGGTACTTGATCTTCTACGTCAATTCTCCAAAGCATTTTTTTTTCCTTTATTTCAACGTATCTCTTGTGTATCAAGGGATGGATAACAAAGTAACAGCTGAAGGGCCAACTGCGAAACACCAATTCCAACCAGGAATAAAAAAAACGTTGGGACCGAGATCTCAGCATCTCAATTAATATCTCGACCAATATTTCTTTCATTCTCTTATTTTTGTTGAAATCTCGGCGGCCGAGATGTATTATATCAACTGATATCAAGACCCCTAATTCCACCCAATACCTTTCAAAATGTTGGCCTGGACTCATGCGAGGCCCACCAAAAGCTATCCAGAGACTCTCTCTCTCACATGTGAATGTATCTCTCTCTCATTTAAAATCAATTCAAATTCTATCCTCCTCTTAAATTAAAAATGTATTTAGAAAAATTCTAACAAATTAGTGTGTTGGCCAGAAAATTGTTTCACGGAGTGGAAGTCTTTGAATTCAAATTTTATTCCACTCTAAGGGTCACTCTCCATAATTTTAACCAGTATATGGATATGGAGGTTTACACAGGAGTTTAAATATCGGCCAATATTTATTGATATCGGGAGATATCCAATACATATCGCCCGATATGTGTCACCGATATAGTTCGACACTGATGTTTTTAATTAAAATAAAAAAATAAGAAAGAGATTTCGCGGCTGACATTTGGATATTTACCGATACCGTATTTTTTACCCCTGATTTACACATGCTCCGAAGACTAGTCAAGTGTTCTAAGAGGGTCTAAACACCTCAGTCATAAAAAATATATTTAAAATGATTTTAATATGATAATTAATCTTTAATTTTTTAATTATTAATTTATGAAAAGGTATTATTTTAAAAATAATTTTCATCTTCATATATCAAACTTCACATATGTAGAGCCTATGTAATTGTTTAGTCATTTTCATGAAAAAAAAAAAAATTCAAAAATGACGATCAATTTGCTATTTCCGTGTCCAACTTGAGGAGGCTCAAGCAAAAATGTCAACAAACGAGTTAGCTGAAGAGAAAAAATGTGGAATTTTTAGGTTTCTAGAGCATAAGAACGTAATCGTGGGGAAAAAAATTCTACCAATAAAGAAAATAATCAAAAGAAGTAGCTTCCACCAACAATCAAGTTACTTAAATTTTTATTCATCGAGTGTTATGAAAGTATTTATAAACTTTTATTTTAATTGAGTAAGTGAAATTAATTTTTTTTAAATATTTAAAAAATAAATTTTATCTGATATCAAAAATTCATTAAATTAATCAATAAACTATACAACTAAAATTTGAGTCAAATAGGACATGCATGCAGAAGCCCAAGACTTCAGGAAAATCCTTATGGCCTTGGGTTTAGCAGAATTTCTTTAATAAAAAAGTCCAACTGTCTGCTATGTAATAACAGTTATGATTTTTATCTAGGGCTTGCCTACATCTTAAGTGGTAAAAAGCACCTTATTTTGATGTTTATAAAAGTATGATAACTTAGTGATTTTTAAAATATTAATGACAATTGGTTGCCTCCCTTTTAGGAAGTGTGAGGTTGCAAATTCGAGAATCTATGGTCTAATTTTAATGTGTCCTAAGAGTAGTTGGTTCACTAATGAATAGAGGTCCGAATATGGGCCGATACGAATCGTATCGGCCGATATAGTACAGTTTTGAAACCTTATTATATCGGCCGATATGCCGATATCTCGGTCGAATCATATCGACCGTTTTTGTTATAAAAAAAAAAAGGAGAGAGAAATTTATCGGCCAAAAATCATATTAGAAAATACAATACTTAGACTCAACTTGAAATTTTACGGAGTTGAGTAATTTAGATGAGTTTTTAAATTCAAACATGAAAAATTAGAAAAGATTCATTGACTTGCTTGACTCGAAATCCTATAAAATCAAATCAACTTAGATCAACTCGTCTGCATTTTTTAAAAATTGTAAATTATAGTTGAACATATTTATTTATTCAAAATTGAATGGCCATGATTCAATCAATGACAATGACCATCAAATCAAAACATATACATTATATGATCGGCAGCGTAATTAAAATATAAGCTGCTAAATAAGCTCGACTATTATTGGAGTTCAACCGAGTTGAGTTTACTGCTAAAAAAAAGTTGAACCGAGTTGCACTGAGTTGGAGAGTATTTAAAATGTAGAACCATTTCTCTTTCTCTTCCATTTCCAGTCCCTTTCTTACTGTTGACAGATAGAATGGGTGGCCATTCACTCATTCATTGATCCCATTCACTATTTTTGACTTAATGAATGAATTAAATACAGGTTGGTGAAGACACTTTTAATAAAGGACACAGCTTCTAAATGTCTCCGGTGGCCGGTGGGGGCTTACAATATTAGACTTTAATGTATGGTATGAAATTATTGATTTTTTTTTTTTAATTCACGTCTAGGAAATTATGAGATACCTAGCATAAAATTCTTATAGGTAAGTCTATTACCCCTAGAACACATCAAGGTTAGACCATCGGAGCTCTAACTCGTAACCTTCCATTTCCTGAGACAGGAGGCAACTAGTTAAATTAAGATTTTAAGTAAAATGAGTAAAAAAAATTAAATTGAAAAACTCGCATGAATTATTTTATTTATTAATTTTTGATCTGACTATCAAATTCTTAAATTTTGATTTCTTGACTTTCAGTTGTGATATTTGCATGATTTAGAAAATGATGAGAACGTGAGGAGAGTGGATAAGCATAAATAATATCAATCAAAAGCATAAAAATATAGAAAATCATTAATTAAAACTGACCATGTGTCCCTACCAAGCAAAGCCACCCAACTCAAATCTATTATTGTTCATATGGATCCTTAGTTCTTACTAGGCTACACCTCTCAATCATCGGGGTTTAAATCTGACATCTCTTGCTTTCTAAGATAGTAAATTACCAATTAAACTATATTCATATGGGTTAGATATTTTAAATTTTACCTTTCATTCAACCATGTTAAACTCATTCTGCAAATAGATTTTTTATTTTAATAATCATGAGATTAGAAAAGATTTACTCAAATCAGAATGGGAATGAATTCCTTAAGTTATTTCCATTTCACTTCAAATCATTATAGTCATTTCTCCTCTAACCTATTATTAATTAGAATGGAGATTTGATTTTAGAGTAGTGATGAATCCGTTAAAAAGTCTTTCTTTAAACATGTAACCTGCAAAAAAATATCTAAATTTCGAGTAGAAATTAGGGTCCAAATCTCTCCTTACTAATAAACCTAATAATATTAATATTAAATTGAACCTTTAATACGAATCTCTTAGTTACTACAGTCAAATTTGACATCATGTTACCGTTATCTTTAGAAAGAAGAATTTTTTTTCTTGTTTTACAATTTTTTAATAAAAAATCCATTTAAGAAGTTGAAGCAAAATCCTTTCATCTTTTTCTGAGTCAAGTCAAGAATTTGCAGTAGAGTCTTTGAAAATCTTCCCATTTCAATTAAATTTCTCCAAAATCCATATGCCAAATAACACACTTCCTTCGTCATGAAATAAAGATGCAATGGTTGACCAACGAAAACAGAGAAATTTCCAGTGTGCGTCCACCACTATTTTTCTGAATGGTATGAACGCTATTGGTCAAAACAATCCTTATTCTCCTACTAAAGGTCATGGTCTCATGAATGGACCAACCAAATCCTTATAAAATATGTAGGATCTAGTTCTTTGCTTCTGCTTTTAATTTTTTAAGATTTAAACAAAAAATATTAAATAACTATTTTTATTTATATTATTTAATTTAGCAACGAGAATACATTAAATGGACATCCATTTACATTGAATTTAAGTTTAGAAGAGAAAATAATAATTTCAACCCTTAGGATCCATCATCAAATTTGCCCTATAGGGCTCAATACCAAGGTAATGGGCCCTAAGTTGAATATTAATTTAGAAGAGAAAACAAATATTTTAACTATTAAAATCCATCATCAAATGACCTTAATATAAGGAAAAATGCAACAAGGGAGGCAAAAATGATTAGGCGTCGAATATCAAATGGGTTCTAGATAAAACGCTTCCACGTAACTGCTGATTCAAATGAGTCGTTGAGGAGAGAAAGTTTGTGGAAGACGCACATGTAATCCTTAGACTTCTCCACAAAAGTTATATAACACTCCATCAGAGAGAGGGGGAAGAGAACAGAGAGACCGAATATTGTTTAAACTTTAAACAAGTTCCTTGGTTCTATTGAAGAGAGAGAGATGGAAGATGAAATTGCAGTGAAAGTTGATGGTTGGGTATCTCCTTCCATTTATCAGTGTAGAATCTGTCATGAAGAAGAAGAAGAATCAGCCTCTAAAAGCATAGAAGCTCCCTGTTCATGTAGTGGAACGGTCAAGGTAACAAAAGGAAGAAAGAAAGAAGAACTGTTTCTTGGGTACCTTTTTTTATTGAAATATTTACAATTCTTGGGCTTCTTTTTTATTTATATGTATATTTTTTTTGGCTGCAGTTTGCTCACAGAGAATGTATACAGAGGTGGTGTGATGAGAAAGGAAATACCACTTGTGAGATCTGTCTTCAGGTAATAATCTATAAGAAATGAAGAAAAACAGCTCTTGGTTTTGTTTTGATCTCTTTTGATTGGTTCTGCTTAGAATTTCTTGTTTCAATGAAATAAAATATGGGTCAATCACTTCAATCTTTTTTTATTTTTTTTTAATGATTCAATTTTCGGTTCTTTCCTGAGAAAACTTTTCCGCTGAGATTTATCCATGGAAAGAGGGATTTATATGGTATCAGCATATTTTGGAATTTTTTTTTTATTAGAAGAAGATTGAGCTTCTATGAATTTCAGAATTTTGGCCGATATGAATTTTAATAAAAGTAAAAAAAAAATCCAAAATTTTCCATGAAATTTGGGTCTTTTGAATTGTTTCCATGAAAGCACTTTTGGGTCTTTTGAATTATGAAATTTGAGTTGTTATGTTTCAGGTTTTTTCCCCGCCTAGTTTGTATTTGGGTCAAGGCAAAGTTCAAATTTTGGTGTTTTTTTATGCTTTAACTTGTTTAGATTTCAAATAATTCATTTGTAGTAGCAAATTATTTGAGAATTTCCCCCCAACAGTTGTTGAGAATATTCAAATTTCTTGAACTTTATTTTCCCTGGGTCTGAAATTCAATAGCATTTGCTTTTATATCTGTTTCTTCCCTTTTGTGATCAATAGATATTTTTATCAGATCATTACTTTTTATTCAATTTTTCTTTTTCTCCTCTCATCTTTAAAATGAATCGTGGGATTTTCTGTCTTTTTTTTTTTAATGAACTTCCATGAAATTAGATTTATAAAGTATTCCAGTCTCTCTCTTTTTTCATTTAAATGCGGATAATGTAATATTACTGATTATTTGCAGAAATATGAACCTGGTTATACGGTATCACCACCATTACCAACAAAACAGACCAGATTGGCTGACATTGCAGTGACAATCAGGTGATTTTCTGTTTATACGATTATTATATTTGGTTTTAAAAGGGAATATATTAGAGTTGGGATGACAATTTGGACTAAAAATTCAAAGGTTGAAAGCCTGACTCAATAAAAGAGGACTCGAACATTTAATTTTAGCGTGAGGACTAATTGAGCTTAAGTCTTTAAGCTTTTCATATTGGGTTGCGCTCAGATTTATACATATTCAAACTTGAAAGTCTGATGTATAAAAAATATAAAATATATATTAATGAAATATAGTAAAAAAGTACTTCTATATTATCCACATGTTAGAGGTCAACTCTAGATCATCTAATTATATTTAAACTCGAAAGCATAGTTAAAATTTATAGGTTAAGAAAATAAAAAAAGAAAAAAGAAAAAAAAGATGCTTCTTTTTGGGCTTTCAATCAGGCTTCTATTGGGCTTGTTGGATTAGTCAAGTTTGAGTTAGGTTATATCTTTAAGCTCATGTGGAGCTTAGCTCAACCTCAAGCTCTTATATATATATATATTTTTGAAATAACATGGAAATCTCACCTCAGATTAGAGGTGAGGCTAATCACATGTATACACGAAATCTCTTGCAAACCTTATGTATCAAATAAGTTTGGAAGGAATCGAATCTAAGACCTTTAGTCTAATTTTAAAAGTTTAGATGGACTGAATTATCAGTGAAGGTTGATTTTCTTATGTTAATTAGATGTGGACCTAGCACAACACTTTTGGAGAGAACCTCGATGCATAGGATTTAGAGACTATAGGTGACTGAAGTTAGGAGAAAGAATAGAAATTGAACGACTTAGATCGAGAGGTGAAGAATAGTTTTTTATAAAATATTAAAAAAACCGATATAAATAGATAGAAAGTTTGATGACAATGACAACCACTGAAGATGATTTAGCACAGGATAAGTTTGCTGAGCTCATTTTCAATCAATATCTTATCATAAGGTGGCTGAAGTCATACTCATAGGACCCATTCTGGAATTGATCCTCGTAGAAAGTTCATGCATCACATTATTACACTCATAGCTTGTGAAGCAACAACTCAAGTGATTTAACTTGAGTGACTTAGTTCAATAGGATTTCAATTCAAATGATTCAATGACTTTATTAAGTTTTTGTCTAAGTTGAAAAACTCATCTGAGTTACTTGACTCGTAGAAATTTAAGTCCAAATTTCAAGATCTCAAACTACGGTCGCACTCTTTTAGGAGCCTCAAACCATACCTCATTGTATGGAGAAATTGGAATTCATTTGTAGCTTTTAGCTCAGTCACACAAGTTACTTTTTCATTAAGCAATCATCATCAGACCATTTACTGTTTAAAAAATCATCATCAGCTCTTAATCTTATTTATCTGAGGTCGATTTTATAAGTTATTCTTCTTCAATTAACTCTATCATAAATCATACCATCAGTTATTCTATAGTCTAATGTCATTTTACTCCTTTCCCTCATATTTTTGAAGGTCGTCCTCTCCCTCTAATATTTTTTATCCGTAGTCCCTCTTCATTCTATAAACTGGAGACATTTTCATTAATGAATGAATCTTGATAATTGTGTATGCCAATCTGATGGCAATGTTTGCATGCATTATTTGACATGTTAGTAGAGTTCATAGAGCCATCAAATAAAAGAATAAACTATTTGATGAATTATCAGATCCAATAGATAATGTTAGCTATTTAATTAATGATAGTAACTTTGATCCATTTCATGATTTCTATTTCCAAAATGAACAAATTGCCAAATTTCCTAGTTTAACATGGGTGTCAACTCATTGGGCTAGTGCGGCTCTTAATTAACGGTTCTACCTCTGGATTTTTTGATCCAACGGCGAATGTTAAACGATCAAATTAAAATTTGGAAACACAAAAATTAATACTTGGAGTTGAATTAAGTAATGTGACTCGACTCATGAGAAAATTCAAGTTGAAAGTTGAAACTAGAGTTTAATAATTCAAAATAGATTTGAATGATTTTTTTCTTTCAATTTGATTGACAAAACTTAATATAATCTATTAACTTGCTTGACTCAAAATTTTATCAGATTGAATCAACTCAAACTGATTCATTTGAAGTTTTTCGAGTTTTTAAATACATTTCAGAGGCTGATCCCCTCTACATTTGCACTAACTATATATTGTAATATGTAACAGAGAAAGCTTGGAGGTTCCAAGACAAAACCATGAGCTACCCGGACTGCTAGAAATGGTTGAATCAGAGGATGAAATGGTTGAAGATGATATTACTGAATGCTCATCCACATCCACAAGAAGTTCTTCATTCTTTCGATCCATAGCTCTAATTGTAAGCAATTTTCCATTATTAGAAGAGATTCATCATCAAAGTCACTAATCTTATCTATCTGAAGTTAGCTTTCTATGATCTTTTCTTTTAAGTCTCGACTCTAGGGTGCCATGAGTTCCCCCTCCTCCTTGTCAACTCGCCCAACCAAAAATAAAAAAATTTATTGCCTCTATTTCCCATAACTCATTGCACCTACATAAAAGGAAAGTTTTCTTCATTTTCTACTAAAAATATATTTCATTTTCCCTTTTTCTAACTTTTTTATAAAATCTTAGTTGAGCCAGGCCCAACCTAAATCCAACCCATTATCAACTCTACTTGCCAGATGTCGGCCCTCATTAATTTGATAGAATTGGGATTTATCATTTTGAGTTAATTTAATTTGTTTATAAAATTAATGAAAAGAAAAAAGAAGTTGGATTTCTGATGCCTTTGTCTATTATTTTCTTAGTTCCTTGTTTTTTTTTTATGATATGTGCAGTTCACTACCCTCTTGATTGTGAGACATCTTGTTTCCATCCTCACTGGTGTACCAGACCACTATGCATTCCGAATTCTAGCTGTAAGTTTCATATTTTCAGTCCCAGCCTATATTGAAACAAGAAAATTGGCAAATATTGGAGATTTCTATCAATATTTCTTCAACCTGGGTCTCTACTAAATTGAGAAAATTGGTAATTATTAAGTTTTCTCAGAATTCCCAACAAAATAAATATGGGCGAAAACATTGGTTGATATTTCCAAAGCTAATATTTCGGTATTTGTTTTTGAATAAGAAGTATTTGGGCCTGAAATGGCTGAAAAGAAAAGTTGGCCCTCATAGGGACAGAAATTATTAGCTTTGTACAATATTTGCCAACTCAGATTCTTAGCCTAAACAATCTTCTATGCTAAGGCAATTTGGTGTTTCTCTAATGTATTTTATAAATGTGTGTTGAATTTACAGGTGGTCATTGTTAGGGCAGGTGGAATTCTTTTCCCATTTTATATAATGATGCAAGCACATGAAATGATACACTATTTGCGGAGGCAGCGACATGAACAGCATGTTAGGTTCCTATATACCTTGCGTAATTTATTTAAATTGTTGTGTTCAAGCCATCTTCATTCTTTACAATCCATCTAAGGGCCTTGATTTTCAAGTAATAGGAGAGCGAGAAACTGAAAAAAAAAAAACACGACTCAAAATTTTCAAATATCTGATGCATGTTCTGCTTTTAAACAATCAACAAAAGTTGATTAGGCCTGTATATTAAGAGTCTGAATATCAGTTTAAAATCGATACGGTCAAATATTAGTGTATTGAAAATAGGTATTATAATAATATTTAAAAAGTAAATAAGAAATTATTATATTGGTGATGTATGAACAATACATATCATCTCAGTAATATCTCATCTCATGATCAAATAGACGATATAAAATACTTATCGGCTGAAACGTATCAAAAGAGTCTAAAAAAGATACATTAGCGAATATTTGAACCCCTGCTGCACGAGCCTAAACACAGCCTCAGCCTAGTTCAAATCTGTCATAATGAATGACTTTGGACATTATATATTTGACTGATTGGCTGGGATCGGGTAATTTTTTAACACCTCTAATAGAAGAGTGGGCTTATATTTTTTTAACACAAATCATGAAGGCTGCCACACTCTTGAACTCACTTAATTTTTTATCTAGATTTTTATATAATATAGATTGAAATTTTATAAACCCTGATAGCTCTCTCCCTCCTATTCCCACAAACAAGCTCTAACGAACAGGATTGAGCCTTGCCTAAAAGCCCGAGAGGCCACACGAAAGCTTCACATATTGATATTGCAACTACGCTTGGGTTTATAGATGAGGACGAGCCCACCTAAACCGAGCCCATGAACTCCCCTACATAGAACAAATGAGTTTGAACCCAAGCTGAACAAAATGAACGTATTTGAACGTGTACTTGAGCAACGGGCTAAGCTTGAGCTCAAATTTTCAGACTTGTGCTTTTGAGGTCATTTACCCAACAAAGTATTTATATTATATTATATTAACTGTTTGGACAGTTTTAGATCTAATGCTTATAGAAAATCAAATCATGTTTCCAAGCTCTCCAAAGCACCAAGCAGAGAATGAATGGCATTTCTTTATTTGGAAATGAGCCCAATTTCATCTGTTAATCACACTGTACTTTGTGTTTGTAACAGGAAGCTGCTACTGTGCCCTTTGACGAAGACGACGAGGAGCCACCATCGCAACATACAATTCAGATACATCAATATTGACACAATTTATTCAGACTTCTCTTTAAAATTTACAGCCAAGATGTATATATGTTTATTTTTGGATTGTCATTTACCAAGTCAAAATATGAAACCATTTTCATGTGAAGTGTAAAGAGATGATTTTCAGCTCTTATGTATCTTTTCAAATCAACGTAATAATAATGAGAACATGTGCTCATTCTCTCGTCAATGTTATATCCATCTCCAGCTGAGTCAATTTGGTTGAGTTTTGAGTTGATCAAGTCTGTGAGTTTGTTAATTTTTCATATATTTTCATTTGATAAAAGGTAGAGAAAATACCCCCCTGCCTATAAAATATATGAGGAAGCCTTATAGAAATTGCATTCAAACGTTGGAAAAGAAGAAAGTAATTAGATACTTGGGAGGAATGCGAGAACGGACACTAGCATTAAGGTTACCTGTTATTCTATGATCACTTCATTTTCAATAAATGCCACACGGAGTTGATGGTTGATGTGCATAACTGCATACACACCGTTAAAAGACTAGTGAGAATAAAATCAGCCAAGGGCAAATTTGTATGGCTCTCTCTAAAAGGGTTCCTACAGTCACAGAACATAAAAATCAAGTGTTCAACCACCGTCGCAAGGTCGAAAATGCGAGCAGCACTCTTCTAAAGCTCATCCTGCAAAAGTAGGAAAAAGGGGGAGACAAGTGAATGAAGTCAAAAGACTATGAAAGCAACCCATAGACTTAGGAGGAGTATATAATAGGGAAAAAGAAAGATTGCAAGAGAAGTAGCATACGTGTACAGCATCATCATCGCTGCCATCCTCTTTCTCATCTGCATCTGTCTCTGCATCAGACTTTTCATCATTGTCGTCATCGCCATTCTCATCCTGTAGGACACAAGAATAATTAGAACAAGATCTGGTAACTGAGCTTTAAAAAAATTGGAGACTTGAATTTGGATGAACTTATTACATCTGAATCAACAGGATCATCCTTGGGTTCCTGAGTAAGGGACGAAGAAAAGAGTGAGAAGCTAATCACACACAAAAGCAATCCATTCCTAATAAACATTTCTCAAAGAAAATAGCAGTACCCAGATATGAACACAGAATATCACTATCTCAACACATATTCCATAATGGTTGGAAATCCAATGGTCTTCTATAGTTTGGATCTTTGAAGTTGACATACCACATCTAGGTTCCTTTTGGTTCATGATAACAAAGATCCCCGACCACAATCCACAAATATTAAAAAGAGTAACAAAATAAAGTTATGAACCTATATATTTGAACTGGATCCCTGTCCAGCTTCATCCCATTTTCTTGCAGTTCCATGGAAACCCATCCATCCCTGCCTACATGCATCCAGGTAAGCACCACACTGTCACACACTAGCCCCATCTTATATGATAAGTATTTCCCAATCTCTACACACAAAATTCATGATGTTGGGAAACCTCACTCTTCAACAAGGTAAATTACTACTTCATGAATTATCTAGCATCATTTACATATCTTGGTATCATTTTCATGTGTGAAATGTACAGCTTCAACCAATCTAGTACTAAAAGATGCCATCAAAAAATCTAATGCTGCTCTTCATGCCCCAAAAAGAGAATCATAAAGGATGCATAGCCAATGGTACAAACTCAATGACACACCTCTTCTCTCTTTTTCTCTGCCTCCTCAAAGGCTGCCTTCTCAGCCTGCATAATCCAATACCCAAGATTAAAAATTGCAAGTAAAAACTCAAAAAGAAAAGGAAAAAAAATTTAGTCGGAAGCTACACACATCTTTGTGCTTTCCCCATGTCTCTTCTGCTAGGTTCTTTGCATATTCTGGGTCGTCACAAACTAAGATGTTGTCAAATAAGGTTCCTGATTTTACCTGGGAAAGGTAAATTGCTAAATCAGTATTTTCAAATAAACCATGAGCAAATGTATATAAAAGAGAGACATTTACCTGCCATAACTCAATGGCGACATATTTCAAATTGGGGTAAACATAAATGTCTGGATCATCCTTGAAATCTAGGGAATATCATAAAAGGTAAGTTTGAAATAACAAAACATGACAGAACAGCAATAAGAACATTAATTATTGAAGAGAGAGATACATATAGGAAATCAGCTAGAACCTGGATTATCGATCATTGGTGCCTTCCATTTCCCTTTGTAGTTGGGGTTTTTAATTTGCTGCCAATAGGTGAAAAAATGATTACCATGACTTCTAAAAACTCTGACATTTTGTGAATTTGTGTCACAAATCGGCAAACCTTTGGTTCCCATGGTCCATTGTATTCAGGGTTTGGAATGGTTGGTGCTGTCCATTCTCCATCTTCCTCATCATCCCAGTCCTCTGGCTGCATCAAGTACATTAGATTTAATATAAAAGCTCTGCAATGGAAGCTTTAACTTTTAGAGTGATAAGCAAAACCACATCCAGAAGAATTTCTTACAAGCTACAACATTATAGAATCAGATATTTTCAAACTAGCTACCTTTTTGGCATCTGGATCAGGTAAATCCTTGGCCATGTCATCGTACCCCTATGTGCAATGAAAAAAAGGACTCAGTCAAGCATAAAAAGATACATTTTTAAGAAGTTACAGAGAAATGGCAATAAAAGAATGCAGGGCAGTATGATGCGCCACTGATTTAATATACAGTATAGTTAGCATCTGAATAATAAAACAAGGGTAAAATTGATTAGAAAACCAGGTTAGTTGATTATGAATAGCAAAAATCAAACATTCAATCTGAGATTGGAAAGGTATACCTCTGGCTTCTTATCTTCAGGGTCAGGAATATACTCCTTGTCATCCCAATCTTCTGGCTGTAAGTGCACAGGTCACCAATATCAAAACCCAGAGTATGAAAAAATGGCATGGCAAATACATATAAAAACCATACTGCATTGCATTTGCAACACTTTTAGGAACAATGGAAAAGAAAAAAGAATAACGCCTAAATGGCAACTGCAGTCTAGGTGAGACTTGATCATTTTATCACAGCTAGTGATAAGGGTTTTTCTCTTTCTTTCTTCTTTTTTCTATGACCATCAGTTGGCAATACATATTGGAAAGCAAACTTGCAGCATTTTGGCACGTTAAAAGAAATTCTTACCTTTTTTTTTAAAGTTAAATGATTAAATTCTTACCTTTTTTGCTTCAGGATCCTTGATTTTCTTGGGTGGGAGAATGTCCCAATCAGAATACAGACTCCCAGATTTTTTCTCGTTGTTATCAATAAGGATGCTGTATGTAGCATCGGGTCGTACAATGAGGGTGTACACATGAGTAAGCTGGTCAGTCTCACAAGGAATATCCTTCTTGATCAAGTGATTCTTTCCATTGCGTGAAAAAATAGCATGGACTTTCTTGGTGCTGAACCCACAGATATCCGGTCCAAACATGATACTGCACTTACAAATGAATTTCATTAGATCAGATTACTTGATTGAAATCTATGCATCTTCGTACTTGGATGAAAAAGGGAATAATGGAAATTACCTATAGGGAGTCTCACCACCAAATTGTTTCTGATCAACTTCGCCACTCAGCAACTTCATGTAACCACCACCACAGTCAAGTTTTTGCTCATGTTTTACTGAGAATTGAAAAACCAAAGTCCTATCCTTGTTAGTGAACTCGGGAAACTCTGCTGAAATGTCATAAAACCTGTAGTCTTCACTGGTTTGGATGCCTACAATGAAATGAAGGATAAAAGTCACCAACACATGCCAAATACTTAAAAAGAAAGAAAATGTTGAAAAGGTATCAAATTGAGTGTCAAAATAGTGTCTTAAAAATTATAAGAGAGATGAGCATGTTAAAAGAATACCTTTATCATTAGGGTCTCCATTCCATTTGCCGGAGGTGTGGTTCCATTCCCCAGCCATTTTCTCGTCTTTCTTCCAATCAGATTTCACCCATCGGTTTTCCCACCCATCTTCAGTAGTCATCCATGAAAACGAGAACAATAAGAATATTTACATCAAATTATTATAAAAGAATATTAATTTCTTTCAACTTTAAAAGTAACAACAATTGGTACCATGCCCCAAAAAATCATTAAAACAAAAACTTAGAAGTAAGTGTGCAAACATTTGACAAATGTGACTGGTATTTGTGAAAATAGGATGTATTTTATTTAAATAGAAAAGGAGAGTCAATATAAAACGTTGCTGCAATACTGACGAAGATGGTGATTAAATGATTAGCCAATTTCACCAAGAATCGAAGACCAGAGTTTAACAACAGATGCCTTTTCATGTCGGCTTTCAAAAAGAGTTGTTGTGACCACTCTAAAAAGTATAATGTCAGCAAGACAAGTATACTGCCCCTGCTGGCCCCCTCCAAAAAAAAAAACAGAACTATACAATCTAAGCCTCCAGCAGCGGTTTGTCATCTTCCCGCTATGGAAAATGAAGATCTCTAAAAATGATATTTTTCCCTCTTCTTCCATGGAATAAGGACCCTTTGCCAAGAAAATGAGACCATTTCCTCTTCTTCTACAGAATCAATTTCCCATGAGGAAGATCAGAAAATTTAATGAGGAAAGGATTTGAGTTTTTTGTGCTTTGCAAGACAACACTTCATTCATTTGCAACAGAAATAAGGGTTTCTATGCAAACAACAAAAACGTTAGGTTTCTGATGCAGAGTCAGGCCCAACTTCGAAGGCCAAGTAGCCACTCTTTTGTTTTAAAGGGGTCTCTTAACCTAAGGCAGAGGGAGGAACGATTACAAAAAAATGAAGGAAACTTCTATCATTGCTGCTGCGGTACATGGTGCAATGGTGGAATCTGTAGAACTTCGGTGAGAAATCAAAGCAACGAGAAGCAAAAGGAAAGGGTGCGAAGCCTCTTCCTCTATCCAGGTACCTCTCTTCTATCTCTCATCTCTCTCTTTCTTCCTTCTCCCTCTCTATTTTCGTTTTTTTATAAGCCCTTCCATCCCATCTATCCCCTTTGCCGTCACTTCCTAAGCTCCCTAATCTCCTTGCCGCCCTTCACCCAGCCCTCCCTTACTTGCCGCCGTGACCCAATCCTATGATTTTCGTGAGCCCCAAAACCCCCCACCGCTGCCGTGCCTCTTAAACCCCTTCCCTATTGCTGCCGTGTCCTCCTTTAACCCATTCTCTTGCTTCCGCTCCTTCCTAAACCCACACCCTGCTGTTCCCACCCCTCCTTCTTGCTGTTGCCACCTGTCCTAATCCCAAAACCACTTCCCTTAGCCCCAGATCTTCTATCACCAACCCCCTAAGGCCTTCATTGCCTATCGCCACCCCTTCTTGGACCTTTCTCCTGCTGCCATTTACCCATACAGACCTTATCTTGCTGCTGTCCCTCAAACCCAGCCCAGTTGTTTTTCACCTCATTCACCCTCATATACTGCTGTCCCATGCTGGTTTTATCATAATTTTGACACCAAACAGCCTTATTTAGCTTAGTTTGATGATAGATCTATTTATTTGAGGAATTGAACAAGCCCCCTTTGTTTTGATGGTCTCTTACTTTGAGTTGTGGCTTGGTCTGGACATAATATAATTGCTTACATTGAATTTCAAGAATTGCATGATTGTTTGGTACTGAATTTATGTGGTTTTATTGTTAGTATTAATTGACTGATTAATTTCAGTCCCATATTAGATTTAGGTTCATCAATTTAGTCATCTCATAATTGCATTAGGCATTTAGAGTTACCCTACCCCCTGTCCTGCATCAGTTTTCACGGCCGAACACAACACCAGATTTCATGGTGCCTATCAAATGATGTAGATTTCACCCAAACATCTATATGTATTTTGCGATGTTGATTTCCTTGAGGAAATAGGGGGAACAACCTCTAGGGAATGACCTAGCATCTAATTACATGACTCACAGCTTAATTTACACTATCAAGACAGTTCTCCCATCCAATTTTCAAATATATGTGGAACAACAATACGAGAATATGAACCCAGAGGGGGGTTGGTCTAAAGGTCAAGAAACTCCCCTCATGAAGGGAGGTCTTAAGTTCGATTCACGCTCAAACCCCTCTAAGCCACTTTCCATAGGGTTACTCATCATCGACTTACCTATGTGTGTGTGGATTGAGAGGTTTACACATACTCGTGGGATTAGTCTAACCTCCAATGTAGGGTGGGGATACCCATGTTACAAAAAGAATATGAAGCCAATAATTAATAACATCATGTTAATGGGATTTTGATAATTTCATATTCATAATCTAGCGCACAAACAAAATGTCATTTCTGGATCCCTTCATCATTGGCACTGTTTCAACTTTCAACTATTGGTAGGGCAACTCTAATCCAATGTTTTGAAAATCGAATCGTATCGTAAATCGTAAATACATCTTGAATCGCAAATCGTATATCGTAAATCGTAGAATCGTAAGATTCACAAGTGTTTTCCTCCAAAATATTTAATATATGAAATAATGTAAAATATATCTAAAATGTAATAACATGAGCAATTTTCCAACTTTCTTTCAATATGAAGTGAATTCTATGTAATTAGTTCATTGGAGCTCAAATTTCAATGCTTCAACTCCCAAAAGTATAAGACCAGTATATAATCCAACTATACTGTGAAAAGTCAATAATGAACTAAAAAACCCTCAACAAATCGAAAGGTCTAAAATGCTCATCACCTCAAGCCTTAAAAACCATTAAAACGAAATGTTTCATGCTTTCACATTCCTAATAACCCCATAATTCTATTATTTATACGAATTGTAAGATTTGTTGATAGATACGAATCGTTCCTCTTATCATATCGTATGAATCGTAAGATACGAATCGTGTATCGTAAGATTTTAACAGCCATGCTCTAATCAATTATCAACAAAGACATAAATCCAACAGAACTGGAACCCTGTATGTTGGCAGATTTAGAAAGCGCAACAACCTAGTTTCCACTTCTATTCTGGCAGAAAATTTTGCTCAGCTCTGCCAATCTAAGCAAATTAGATAAGAAGCAAATTAGTCATACAATAATATGTATCAAGAATACATACAGCTTTTCTTTTCTTTTTTTGAAATGCTTCATATATTAATAGATAAGAAGCACCAAAGGTGCAAATACATAGAAAAAACAACCCAAAAAATAAACAAAAGCTAAGCTGAAAGGAAACCTCCCACCAGCAAGGCAAACTAACAACAACTACTCAAGACAGAAATAGATCAAATTAAATCAGTGCATTCTTTCCACCACGATGCACACATGGTGAGGCTACAGGCTAGCAACCGCAACATTGGATTCTACAGAACCTTGAACGATCTATTATTATGTTCCCACCACAGACTCCATAGAGTGGCAAATAAAGAAAGCTGCCATAAAGAGGAACACTTAGGTTACCAGTAGCGGTACCAGAAGTCTGAAATGAACCTAAGCCAGACCTGATTCAACCCCAATCCAACAATGAAATGAAAGAACTTCGTGAAAGAGTAATTGTGGAATAGAGTGTTGACTACACAAAGTTTGTTGTAGTTTTTCTTCTGCGTGCATCAACACACACACAAATAATAGAGTACGTACTCTCTCTTTTTTGGCAAGGAGTTCAGATCGGGACCCAGGCACCCAGACCCAACACAACCCAACTCGAACCAACAACAGAAATGAACTACGTGAGCATGTAACTGTGAAGTGAGAACACTATTTGCAAAAAAATGACAAGGCTTGGAAACTGAAATCTTAACATTTTCAAATGAAAGGATGAGATTGCAGGTCGATCCAAAATCCAACCCAAGATGAATGCATTATTACACAACATTTCCTTTATAAGTAAAATATAAATCCAATTATCATATAATATAATATATACAATAGAATACCATCACCGGACAATAAAAATTAACGTAGATCGAGTAACTGTGAAGTGTGAAACCTATTTGCAGCCCCAAACGGTAGAAAAGGATAAGGATGTAAAATAAAATCTTAAGATTTCATTTTCTACGAAAAGAAATCATCAACTAAGCCAAAATATACAAAAAGAAAATTCTTGCACCGAAACGCGGTCAATTGACCAAAAGATCCCATTTCTTAGTTGACGGGTCATCCATGAGAATTGAGAGAGAGAGAGAGAGAGAACAGACAATAGAAATGAACTTCATGAATGAGCAAATGTGAAGCGTGAACACTATTTACAGTACCAAACATTAGAAAATTTATAAGGACGGAAATCAAAATCTTAAGATTTCATTATCTACTTAAAAAAAATTATCAAGGAAAAGTCATTTTCCAAATCTTAGTATTTTTCAGTCAATTGGCCAAAAGATCCAATTTTTTTTAATGAGGAGGATGAGATCCGTGAGAAATAACGAGAAATAAAAACAGATCGGACCTCGAAATGGAGAAAAAACGCAAAAGAATCCAAAACAATTGTAATGCGAGTGGAAAAAAAGGGGCAGAAATGCAAGAAAATTGGGAGAAATGGGGATTTCGCTCAGAAGCTTCATACCTTCGAAGCGTTCTTCGAAGAAAATGGTGGCAGAAGCGGCGGAGAGAAGAGAAAAGGCGAGGAGGAAAAGAAAAAGACTAGGGTTTTTGGGAATCGCCATTGCCGGAGAAGTAGAAGCGAGACTGCGAGAGAGCTGAAGCTTTGGCAGCGGCTTTTATTGAGTGAGGGCTTCTTGGGGGTTTTGCATGTGCTCGAACGAGCAAATTGGCTTTTGATTATTAGGGAAAAATTAAAAAATGAACTTTTATTTTCAACGAAATTGATATTATGTGAAATTTGGTTTTTCCCGGCAGAAATATATATATATATATATATATATATATCAAAGTTTATAATAGGTTTGGCAATTCTTAAAAGAGAGCGAGAGAATACCTTCAATCATTTTTTATGTTAAATTGGTATAAAAATGAAATATGGTAATTTCACGATATTTTAAAAGTCAAACTATTTATCGAAATTTTTTATAATAATTTAGTTTAATTAAATTAAAATGTTAAGTTAAATCCTTTTGAATTATAATATTATCTTAAAAATGTGTAAGTTATTGAAATAATAGCTAAAATTATAAAAGAAATGGAAATTATGACATATAATAACATTGATGGAAAATTGATGTTTCGAAGGAAAATTAGGAAGTAAAAACTAATTAGAACAGCTCGAGTCAATTTAATTATTTAAAATTTAAATCGTCTTAGTGATTAATTCAAGTTTGTTGGAAACAAATAAATAGTGCAGATCAATTTTTAAAACACCAGTTTGTTAAGTGCAAAATAGGTTTTCAATTACTATTCTACCTATTAGATTTATATCTTTCCTTTGGTATAAATATCTTAATTTGTTATTATTAATATCAAATTTCTTTATTTCATCTTGAATGGATAGATTGATATATATCGGCCGATAGGATATGTATTGGTCTGGTAAAGGAGATATTGGCGATATGACCGTGATATATTTCTCTAAAATATCGACCGATATCCTGAATATCAGCCGATATTTTTAAAAAATAAAAAATCAAATCAAATATCAGTATGGGTCCCACTGGTCTATCGTCAATATTTGGCCATATCAACTAAATATCTGGCAATATCAGCCAATATTATGTATTTTTTCAGAATTTTTTTTAAAAAATTTGTTTTTGTTTTTTATTCCTTTATTTAGATAAAATTAAAAAAACCAATAAATTTTTTTTTTTTTAAAAAAAAAGAGAATGATCTCGGTCGGTATCTGGATAAAGTCAAATTTTAAACCCCATAGGCTAATTACCTATTGAGCCCTATATGGATATTTGTCAAATGTGATAAGGTATAAATATTTATTCATATGATAATATATTAAATTTTAAAGTTATTTATGTCATCTATCTTATTTTGATTTGAAAAAGAGTCAATATTACTAATATAAATATATATCTATATAACAAACTTCAAAGACTAAATCAATAAATCAAAATATTAGGATGCTGCTAAAAATAATCACAATGTTAAGATACTTGCTGTTGTGAATAGTCTTATAATGTATTTGATTTCTCACAGATCCCTTACTTTACTTGTGTCTATGGGTGCAACCTATTTCGTACCTAATTGTATGAGAAAACTCAAAAAAGTTTAACTCAAGTTGAACTCAGTTTGTATTCAAAATAGTGAGACCAAATTACAATTTAGGTCGGTTTAAGTTTGATTATGACCGACTTTGGCTCAGAAACTCAAATTTAAACTACAATTTATAAAATTTAATTTATTTAATTGATGTATTATTTAACTATAAAATTTATATAATATATAGTTATTTGTTATAAAATAATAATAAAATCCCAATTGAGCACAAAGAAACCTAGGTCCACGTAAATTTCTCGGCCGCCGAATGCCTCTCTTCTTATTATTATTTTTTTTTTAACAAAAAGCACCGATATCTTGACCAATAAATTTATCTCTTCTTATTTTTTTTAATATAAATTACCGATATCTACATCATAATATCGGTATATCGGTCGATATTCAGACCCCTGAGTCCACATATGCATCTCATTTGAAATCAAACTCAAGTATGGTAAAAGCCAATTTTATCCAAGTTCAACTTTCTCTAATTTGAGTCAACTCAGACCCAGCCTCTAATCTACTTTTAATTGTAATTTAGGCCTAAGCTTAAGTAACTCTATAACTCTTGCTTCAGCTAAGTACCGTGATTTTAACTATTTGATATTCTCAATTTTAAAATTAAAACTTGTAAGTAAGAATTTTATAAACAGAACAACGGTCAATATCTATCCAAAGATTTAAACAAAACAACGGTCAAGATGCTATGGACCTTCACATATGAAAACCAATGAGATAAAAAAATTCTTCTACTTGAAATTGGAATAATGATTAGGATTTAGTAATTAGGATCATCAATTTTATATTATTTTATGGATTTATGGGTTTATATATTAGTAATGGACAGATATATCTTCCGCAGGATATTCCAAACCGTCCTAAACCGCCATTTGGATTATTTCCTTGGAAGGATTAATGTTTTCAATATTTAGCAATTAGATTAGGGTGCAAATTGCAAATTTAAGCGGATAAAACGAAGTCTTAGTTCTATACTTCTATGAAAATTTGGGTCATGGGTTGACTTGCTCATCCATGGGGACTCAAAAGTCTTTTTTTTTTTAATGATCACGCTATTCGGACTTTCTAAAGCATTCAACTAGGGGTGCAAATATTGAAAAATAGATATTTTTTCACTTTTTTTTTTAATCTCAAATAATATTGGCCTTTTTAAAAAAAAATAAAAAAGAAAAAGAAAAATAAAAATATCAGCCGATATTTTTAAAACATCGATCGATATCAGGGCTGATATTTACCCAATATCAGTTAATACCGATCGAGATATCTGTGGGGCCCACAAGTGATCCAATTTATTTTTAACAAAAAATTATCGATATCATTCACATCGGCAATATCAAGACCGATATATTGGCCATTGTCGCCAATATTAATAGTGTACAACCAATACCTATCACATTAATCGATGTATATCAATTATGAAAAATCAATACATATGTATCAACTAATATTTTTATCCATGCATCAACTAATTCTTGAGGGAGTCGTGAAAGTGTGGAATGTACCCGTGTGCATGATATCATATTTTTTATTAAATTCAAATATTTAGAATAGTTTTTTTATTAGATTTAAGTTGATATCTATTTATTGCATATTTTCCTTTAAATTATTCAAATAATTTGTTTCTACCTTAAAAATTAACTGTTAAATCATTTACTAAAGTTCATATTTATTTATTTTAATTTATGTGTAGGAAATCACAGGATACGGCTCGTAAAACCCTCGCAGATGAGTCTACTATCTTTAAAACACATCAAAGTTACGCTATAGGGATTCGAATCCGCAACCTCTGCTTCGTTAAAAAAAAAAAAAAAAAAATAATCTGAGACTTATTAAATTTGATACTTAAAATTGAAACAGTACCCATAAGAATTATTCGTCCATCCATCAAATCACCAGGCAACAGGCGGTTCAGCCGGGCGTCTTGCCGCCTTGCCGGTGACAGTCGGCTTCTGGAAAGTCGGTCTTTCAATAAAATAAAAGCAAGATCTTATCTCCCGTAAACCCTAAACATCGAACATGAACATGAAACATTCACCTCCTTCTCCCTCGTCCTCCTCCTCTTCTTCTCCTGCTCCTTGCTTCCCTTCTCCATCTTCCTCTCCTCTTTCTTCTCCTTCTTGGTTTCTCTCTCCCTCCTTTTCCTTGTGCTTGTCTCCATCTCCTTCTCCATTGTCATCTCCATCTATTTCTCCACCTTCTTCTCCATCTCTTTCTCCCACCTCGTCTCCATCTTTTTCTTTACTCTTCTCTCCATCTCCATCTCCATCTCCGACCAAGTCTCTCTCTCATTTTCTACCCTTTTCTCTATCTCCTTCCCCGACGTCATCTCCGTCTCCTTTTCTACCCTACCCAGATTCTCCTCCAACACAATCTCCTGCTCCGACATGGTTTCCGTCTTCTTCTTTATTCCTTTCTCCATCGCCATCCCCATCTCCTTCTCCGACATCGTCTTCACCTCGTTCGCTATCCGTTTGTCATTCACCTTCTCCTCCATATCTGTCCCCTTCTCCTTCCCCTCCTCTAACTCCATCTCCATCTCCGGCTACTAGACCCGGCAACCAGTCTATTCAGATTGGGCTTGGGTCAGATCTGCCGACCAGCGCAAGAGGGTGTTTTCCTGAACAGAGAAGAAAAAAGAAAACACGTACTGACTTCTTCTCTAACACCGACTCATGGGGTGAAGACAGTAACCAATCCAAATTTCATCACAGATATTCAAAGGATGATTCTAATTCTGCCAAAGTCGAAGGTGGTGTGCACTTCTCAGATCGACAGTCAGTCAGTCCATAGATATTTTTTTTTTTGTCAAATTTACTTTGATTGGAGCGATCAGCAAAGGTGTGGGAAGATATGCTTGAATGAATTTCGAATCGAATATGAGTCTTGAATTCTTAGACTCTGTTACTGCAGAGGTTTTTTTTTTGGGTTTTGGATTTTTTTCAGTCTGGCTTATTTGGGATTTATTCTTTCGGTTTCTTGTTTTATAATTTAGAGATAATGAGATGAAATTATATTGTAACTTCCTTTTTTCTTATTCAATTTTGGTTGCCAAAATTGTTGATTTGCCATTGATGATTTATTACTGGTTCAAGTTTAAGTGTTTGACATTAAATTGATGTATATTCAATCTACCCTTCTAGACCTCAATTTATAAATTAGTTTGAATGTTGAATGAGTTGAATCAGGTTTTAGTAAATCCAATTAAATTTATATAAAAAGTTATTGAGTCTCATATGATTCGACTCAAGCTGTTGGTTCAAAACTTCAAATTGCTTAACTCGACCCTACTCAAGTTGCTGGCCGAATCCAATCTTAGTTGTTGGCCCCACAACCCTACTCATTTTTATTTCAAATTTAGAGAAGAAAAATCAGAGATATTTCCTAAAACTCGGATTTGGATCAATTTGAGTTGGGTCGAGTTAATTTTAAATTTTTTAGACAACTCAACACAAGTTTCATCTAGAATTTTTCGAACCCGACTCGACTTTAATTTTACAAATGCAGAACTCAATTTAATGATTTCTCGAGTTAGGTCATGCACGTCGGGTAAAACCCGGCCTAAACTTCACCCCTAAATTTATATTGTAAATATGGAATTTTAGTCTGAAATTTTCGACCCAAGTTCAGGTTAAAAATAAGTGTTAGAATTTTTTATAGAAAAACTGCATAGACGAAATTTTGAGAAATTTCAATGAACTTCGATCACATTTTAGAATTTTTTATCATGTTTCATCTAATTCACCGACTGCAGCTGATAGATCGGTAACATATTTTAATTATGGGTAAAATATCAATTAACTGAGGTCTCGAGCCTCGACTTCTTATAATTTTACTTGACATGTTCCAAGTACACGGTTTAAGGCTCTTTGATTGTAGAAAATTGTCCAAAATTTGAAATTTCATGAGAAACTTTTCAAATTTATGCTATGTGACACTCTGGCTCGGAAAAAGGTCTATGTCGGTTCAATCGATAGAAGGCAGCTCATCAAGTATGTAGGGGTAGAAAAAGTCTCATATCGCTTAAGAACCGATTTTGTAGGCAATTTATACGAGGAACTCACTTCCAACTTAATACAATGTGTTTTGATTTAGGAATTGAGCTTGGGTCCAATATAAAGTCGTACATACCTACGTAGATTCAAAATAAATAATATTGTGCCAAGTCGAGTGCAAATCTTTAGAAGCTAACTCAACATGAAAAATTAATAATTTTCATGTTTTTCAAAAATGCTGAAATTAGTGTACAGACACGTATTGAGGCTTAGATTTTTCGGCACACTTAGACATGAAAGCTCATATTTTTTATTTTCTAGAAATGCTGAAATTACTTAAACATACTGACATTTTGAACGAATTTGACCCATTTCAATAATTTTTGTGCAATTTCTTTTTTTTTTTCTGATTTTTAAAGAGTTTTATTTAGATGTCGATATTTTTACTAAAATTGGACATTGTTCTCATTCTACCCTTCTTATCATGATAAATTGGAAAAATAAAGAGATAAAGCAAGAACTTTATTAATTTATTGTCATGAAATAAATGCCAAAATTAAAACAGTGACCAATTTTAATGAAAATATCAATGTCCAAATTAATTCTCTTTTTAAATTAAAATTACATATATGACTAAATACCCAACCAACATGACAAAAATAATGAAGTCTAGGTAATTCTCTAAATTAATTCAATTTAAAATTTGAATTTTCGTACTATACTGAAGTCTTATTTTAAAGCATAACATTAAAAAAAAAAAAAAACGTTACAGTGAATTTTATATATTACTAAAATCTCTCAATAAATTAAAAAAATTTAATTGATATTTCAATCATTTCAACTTACTTTGACTCTAGATTTTTGAGAGAAATAATTATCATTTTTGGTCAATTTATTTTTCTAAATTTATTAAATTTCAGTAAATATATTATTTTTGACCGAATTTTGAACCATTATACTTATCTAAAGAAAAATCTAATCTATAATTTTTTTTCTTTTTATACACTTTGAATATATAAAGCCCATCCAAGCCTTCTCCATGTCCTCTCTCCTCTCTGAGAATAAGCCTAAAGCCCTAAAAGCCTTACTTATTCGTTCGTGCAAACCCTAAACACTGTAAAAGAGGCTCAACTTCCTCTCTCTCTCAATTGGATTGAATTCGATGGCGGGAGGAAAGATACAGAAGCAGAAGAGATCTTCGGCAGCAGTCGGAGGAGCTGGGAATCACTACCAAGGGGGAGTCCCTTTCCACAAATCGAAGGGGCAACATATCCTCAAGAATCCCATGCTAATCGACACCATAGTCCAGAAATCAGGCATCAAGCCCACCGACGTAGTCCTCGAGATCGGTCCCGGAACTGGAAACCTGACAAAGAAGCTCCTTGAGCTCGCCAAGTCGGTTGTCGCCATCGAATTGGACCCCCGCATGGTTCTTGAGCTCCAACGTCGATTCCAGGGGACCCCCTTTTCCAATAAATTGAAGGTACATCTCTATTGGGTCCTCTTAAGAACATGATTTTTTACTCGTCTTCAAATTGTGACTGTTTGCATGGTTTGTAGTGGAGAATACTGGATTTGGGCGCATTTGGTTGTTTGCAAAATCATTGTCTTTATGCATAATTGATTTAGCGAAATCCTTTTCTAACAAATTGAAGGTACCTCTCGATAGAGTTCTCTTCAAAATTGATTTTTTTTCATCTTATTCTTCAATTTGTGACTGTTTGGGTGATTTTTACTGGAGAAAACTATATTTAGGACCATTCGGGTGTGTAAAACCATTGGCTTTCTGTATAATTGGAATTGGAATTATTTGGTATTTATAAAAAAAAAAAAAAAAAAATTCAAAGATCTAAGTCTGATTCCAGGAACTCCTTTTTCAAGTAAATTGAAGGTACCTCTCAATTGGGTTCTCTGCTAAATCTTGTTTTTTCCCTCAACTTCTTCAATTTGTGATGCTTTGGATGATTCCTACTGGAGAATAATGGATTTGGGTACTTCTAGGCATGTACAAATAAGCGGATTTGTGTGCATGATTAGAATTGGAATCCTGTGGTGTTTATCGAGCTTTTCAAAGAATTTCATGATCAGTGAAATTTGAATTCTGTTATAGGGATTATGAAATCTCAAATGCTTCCAATTATGAAACCCCTGAATTGGTTCAATTGCTGAATTTTTTGAGGGAATCAATGAATTGGTGCAAAACCTACTTTTGTTTTTTTTTTTTGTCAAATCAGGACTATATTAGCAATAAGATATGGTTTGTTACCTTTTCTATTCTAAGTCATCATCTTAAATGCATCTGATGCATAGTTTGAAAACTTGCTACTCAGACTTGCTATTGAGTTGAGTAACTTGGGCAAGTTTTTGGACTTGATCTGAAAAAAACTCGGTAAAACTTATCGACTCATTTGACTCAAATTCCTCTCAAGTCAACTTAGACCAACTCATCCAAGTTTTTCGAGTTTTTAAACCATGTCTGTGGTTTTGGGTGGAAAAGACTCCTGCTGAAGTCACCTTTTTTAGAACAACACTCTAGGTTTATGTTGCCTGGTCGTCACATAATTTTGAATTATATTTACATGATATATGCCCATATCATATTTTTATGTCTTTGAGTCCTTATCAACTGTGCACGATAATCATTGGTTTCAGGCAATTCTAGGTTCTGTATATGATTCATTTGTTCCTTTGGAACCGTGAAATGATAAATAAGTCTCATTTGGTAGGATTCTATCAAACCCATTTTGACAGAGAAATGGGTTTTAGAAGGAATGGAGTTTTGCCACAGGGTCCATTTCAACCCCACCAAAAGTTCCTTTCTTGGGTTTGGGGCCTCCTCAGCTACTTTTCCAGTTCTATGCTTGCCAATGCAATCTACCAAACTAGACCCATTTGTTGTCTTAACCTTGTCAAGAAAATTTGTTTTGACAGCTGTTGGTAGCCATGAGGAAGGAGTCTGAGTTTGGCTCATCACGATGAGCCAGTTACTGGACATTGGCCATTGCCACCATGTGCACAGGTCTACAATTGGTGACTGATCTGTTGAGCTTTAGACCTTGTTGTGGACTTCAATGATCTTCGACAAAAGAAAAAAAGTCCAAAATCTAGGTTTTTTGTTAGTTCTTTTGGCAATAAACCTAGACGAAAATGTCAATAAAGTTCCTTTGGAATTATCCTAATTATTATGTGTGTTTACTTTGGCTGTGTATTCAGGAAGGGCATTAGTACCCTCTCTCTCTCTCTCTCTTATTATGTGTGTTTACTTTGGCTGTGTATTCAGGAAGGGCATTAGTGCCCTCTCTCTCTCTCTCTCTCTCTTAAAGATCGAACTAAGAAAACATTTTTCCTACTAGTCACTCATGCATAAATAAAAGGTTCAGTTAGGGTGTGTCCTCTCCATGTTATACGCTTGTTAGCTTGACGTCCTCCACCTGTTTTTTTTTTTTTTTAAGTGACTAATTAAATTTCATTAAAAAAGAAGTTACATTATAATAGAAATATACTATTCCTCTATAAAAAGGCGAGAAACAATAAAAAGAAAAAAAATACCCAAGAGAGCCACCCAGGAGAAACATGTCCTCCAGCTGTTTAGAACAAAGAGAAGTAATTGATGATTGGTAACCCCTGCAGCAGTCACAAAAGTAACTGTAAAAGAAGTATCCAATCTAACAAGGGGAAAGAGGTAGGAATGGAGCAATGAGCATGATATCCTCAGCAAATTATGGGATTAGGGCTGGTCACATGCCATCTCAGGCTAAGTTCCCCTTTGTCCAAGCCCCGAAAAACCTTGACAGGATTTTACACTAATGTTCAAGCCCACCTGTTTATAAACATAGAAGCCCAAGCATGCCAGTTTAAGTTTGTTTAGACCCAGAACAGTGTTTCTACCGAGTTTGAGCTAGCTTTACACACTAAGGCATCTTGGTAAAAACTAAAGGAAGCCGACAAGAGCTTTTCTGTTGATGTTCATTACTTTTCTGTGACAACTTTCTTGCCCTGTTCTTTTCACGGGCCAGAGCTTTATATAATCTGGAAAATAAACTAATTGAATCTGATGCTGGATGTTTGCAGGTTATCCAAGGAGATGTTCTAAGATGCGATCTTCCCTACTTTGATATCTGCGTGGCAAATATTCCTTACCAGATCTCTTCCCCTCTTACCTTCAAGTTACTGTCACATCGCCCAACCTTCAGATGTGCCGTTATCATGTTCCAGAGGGAATTCGCCATGAGGCTTGTTGCAAAACCTGGTGACAATCTCTACTGTCGCCTTTCAGTGAACACCCAACTCCTCGCACGTGTCTTCCATCTCCTTAAAGTAGGAAAAAACAATTTCAGACCTCCACCTAAGGTAGATTCGTCTGTAGTTCGAATTGAGCCAAGAAAACCGCTCCCCCCTGTGAGTTTCAAGGAATGGGATGGGTTGATCCGTCTGTGTTTCAACCGAAAGAATAAGACCTTGGGCGCTATTTTTAGGCAGAAAAATGTCCTGTCCTTGTTGGAGAAGAACTATAAGACCTTGCAAGCACTGCATCTCTCTCAGAAAGGGTCAACTGGGGAAGGAGAAATGGCAGTGGATGATGAAGTGGCAGCTCTTGGGGATACGAGTGGGGACCCGAGTATGGAGATTGACGGTGAAAGAGAAGATGAGGAGATGGATGTGGAGGACGCTGATATGGAGGGAGAGGGTTCGGGTTTCAAAGACAAGGTTTTGGGAGTGCTGAAACAGGGAGATTTTGAGGAGAAGAGGTCTTCAAAGCTCACCCAAGTCGATTTCTTGTATCTGCTCTCTTTGTTTAATAAGGCCGGGATACACTTTTCTTCGTGCTCTAGTTGATGATTCCATTGCTTATTCCTATAAAACATGAGCAGGAGCATATTCAGATCCAGCCCAACGTAAGGAATATAAGGTTATCATTCAATTTTGCTCTTCCAATTTTGAGTAAGTTTTAGTTTCTAAATGTTTGCTACACACTTTCAGATGATGAGATCCATTTTTGTGTGCAAATAGCTATATAATTTCGTTTCCCTTGTGTGAATTTTGGGTTTGATTCTATCATCTTGTGGGACATAATATGTGATCCAACCCATACATGTATTTATGGGCTAACCATGACTCGTTCTATATGGCATAAATCGTTTTGATTTGGATATACCGAAAATAACTTTTTTCCCAATTTTACCCTGCTAAACTCATTACAGAATGGCAATCTGGTAATTACAGCGAGTGAATGTGAAAGGGTGAAATTGGAAAAACTGTTTTTCGTTCATTATCTCACAAGTCGCTGCCCGGTGTTTGTATCAAATTTTTATAACCATATACGGTGCGGTAAAAGAACAATTTTCACTGATTTAAGTGCGCACAATCGCGTAATGTCCACCTGAGCCTATATGGATGGTGGATTCGAGGAAGACTTTATCTTAATTCGATAAATAACGTTATGTTTTTAGACAATTTTAATTTTATTTGACTTTTAAAGTGTGTTGTTTTATCTATAGTAAAATAGCCAAAACTATCGTACCGATTCCCATCAAGATGATTTTAGAGACATTGAAAAGAGGACTCAACAAACTACACGACGAGAACAGGAATAAAAGCAGAAAAAATTTCAATTTATTATTGAATTTGAGATTATTTAAGAGTCAAAATTCAAAAAAAATGATAAAAATAATTCAAAATGGACATTCTTTAGAAGAAAATTATTAGATTACTTTTCATGTTTTTAGATTTTTTTTTTTTGAAAAAAAAATAGGAGAGAATACGTCTAATGGTCGTATCATATGTGATGGGCCAGTTTCTCTCTCCAAAATCCTTATTATAAAAAGAAAAACAAATAAAACTTAGTAAGACTAAATCATTATTATACGAATAAAACAAGGAACGTGGAGTGCAAACAGGATGAGTGGATGATTGTAAAGTCATTTTATCTTGAAATATAATTTAATTTTCATAATTAAATTTGATAAAGTATTTTTTAATTGACTAAAATAATCTGCAATATTGTCAAAGGAGGAAATTTTGAAATTAAGGCCGCTCATTGACACAATCCGGCTCAGGCTTGGCCCACATATTTGTACGCTAACAAAATTGCATGCCCAATATGCCCTGATGGAGTACCAAGTATCGACCAAGCCTAGGGGTATATATCAGGCATAGGCCAATATTTGAAACTTAGAAACAATAACCACCCCTTGGGCTGAGTAGCATTTACCTGAGCCCAGCTCAATTATCTTCAGGCTCCAAGGCCCTCCTCTCATTCACTTACAAAGGCCTGAACCTGGGCCCAACATCTAAATTTAGTTCTACTGCACATTAAGGCCCAACTGATAGCCTAGGGCCCTGGGTTTCTCATTCCAAGCCGAACTACATCAAATTTAATTCTTAATGGCTAAGGTGCCATGTGAAGCATTCTACATAATTCCAATATTCATAGGGAATTCCTCATTGCCAAACAGGCCAAGCCCCAAAATTTTTGCATTCGATTTCATTTTTACGTCACATTAGAACCCGTTTGTATTTGGAGCACCATTTAAAAACAGAAAACTTAGATTTGAAATTCAATCAAGTGGAACAAGAGAATAATGTGATATAAAAACAACAACCAAAATCCAATCCAGAGATATTACACAATCTAATGCGAGAGAATGTGTTTCAGTATGGCAACCAATCCATGTATTTGCTGGGATTTTTGTGGATGGATCATATCCAGAAAATCTCAAATATAAAGATATTTGGTGTTATTTTCAGTAAAGATGTGAAATGAAGAAAGCATTGATAAAGACGAATGACAGGGAAAATGCATCTTACTGAATTTAAATGTTTTTTGTGTAACGACCCGTCCTGCTAGCACAATATTGTCTGCTTTGAGCCTACATACGGACCCGCAAGGCTTTATTTTGACAAGTCAATCCATTGTTGCTCCCAAAAAGCCTTGTGCTAGAAGGAGCAAGGTTACTACTTGTATACCAGAGAATTTTGAATGCCATTAGTAATGTAAGACTTTTTGGGACATGATATTATAATTTACCCCCCTTAAAGCCAGAGCCGTTCCTAGCTCTACACACACAACCAAGCCCACACCCTCAGGCAGAGAGTTGAATCATGCTTTGATACCATTTGCAACGACTCGTCCCGCTAGCACAATATTGTCTGTTTTGGGTTTACACACGGACCCGCAAGGCTTTGTTTTGGCGAGCCAACCCATTATTGCTCCTAAAAGACCTTCTGTTAGAAGGAGGAATGATACTACTTATATACTACAGAATTTTCAATGCCACTAACAATGTGAGACCTTTTGGGACAGGATATTACATTTTGTCACCTCAATGTCTCGAACACCCTTCCATGAATGTGCAACTGACCTGAAATTTTGCAAGGGTAAATAGAACTAACCACAGTTTAAAGAAATCTATTCAGATAAAAAATGCCATTACACAATGTCAGATGGAATTCCAATCTTTGAAAATCTTATGGCCACTGTCGCCGAATCAGAATCTTTGACTAGATCGATCTATCCATATATGCTCATTGTTATTGCAAAAATACTAAAGTATTCATATTCAAAACTTTAAACTAACATATCTACTTCCATCATCAAATAATGCAGCTGAAAATACTGATCATATTGATTTCTAGCTGTATAGAGTGACTCAATGCAGAAAAACGATTTTGCAGCATGGTTGTGGAAGAAACCATTTTAAAACTATCCCGAATTCATTGATGATTAGTCATGCTCAACTGTATTCACAATGGCACCACAATCCTAATCTGCCCATAAAAGCTCTACGAGACTTGAAATGATTCCACTTCTCAAACCTTAAATTGCTTTAATAATGTTAAAGAGACATTAGGCATCAATGAAGCGGATGTCAAAGGTGTCAGGATGGATCTGCCACACGTTCAAGGCTGCGTACTCCTCTAAGCACTCCTTCAATTGAGCTTCACTGTATCCCTGTTACATGAAAAGACACTTCTCAAGAGTGACAATTTTACCAAGAGTGTAATTAAACTAATAGAATGCTCCACTGTTATTTGGAAACCACGATTTTACTTATTCAATAGACATCTCACTCCCATAAACATGATGGACGTCGTATTTTCAGCTCTTGCATTTGGTTTACCCAACAAGTACTACATGAGGTCCTGGTACTGATGATATTACGCTGTTTACACTCCTTGATTTGGGTTCAAAGGGCATAGCCCCCTGCCCTTTAGTACAAGCATAATTTTATCTTTGTACTGCCCACCAGCTAGATAGTATATACTAGATCTTTGAGAGATTTATAGGGATATAGTTCATTCTGTACTGAGAAAGGCACAAGGAAAATATCAAAAATCTCATTGTAAACTATTCTAAACACAGTAAATTGCTCCTATCCTGCTGTGGACATAGACATTCGGTGGAACCACGTAAAGCTTTCGTATTTTTTTGTGTGATTATCTCACAGAAATATCCCAGAAGTATTCACTATTCCATTTGAAGTCGATCTTAGAATAAATATAGTAATTATCCACTTGTAGACCACCATTGGAGCAAGGACATTAAGGCAACACCCTACTTTCAACTAAGAAGGTTAGGTCAAGGGAAGGCAGGCCTCACCTATACCATTGTGGTCAAACCAAACGACATCTTTCATTTAACTATTTATGTATATAGGACCCACCATGGGTAGACAATGGGAAATGAAGATATTGATGTTGAGAAAGAGATCCGAATCATCCAAACTGTCAAACTTTTTAAAGTCAAATAGATTGGTGCCTATATTTCCCGATCATTTACAGGCTTACCATCAGATGGCTGTAAGTATGAAGGGGGGTTTTGCAGTGTATGTAAGCACAATAGGCCTACTTTATGGTAAAAATTGACCCCAAGAGCACATATTTGTGGACCCACATAAACTCTTAATTCACTCAAGTGCCATGCATTTTCCCTATAACATGATACCTTCTATATTCCATTGGTGGCTTGTGTTTAAAATACAAGGTCTAACAATAGTAATGAGGGGGCACAGATGCATTTTAATCTCGACTTGATCTATCTTTATTTATCTAGACAGGAGATCTTCAAATAACATCAACTGACCTTTCTGGAGATCCAGTTGAGGGCATGGGCATATCTCACATCCATCCTGTTAGTCCTGGCAGCTTCATCTCGCAAGATTGAATATATGTCAGAGATGGCATCCAAACCAGATCTCTGGCGATCGTCTGAGTATAGCGAGAACTTTGACATCTGCATCAACCTCAGAGCCTCATCAACATCGCTCTGTGCCACCGTTTCTGAAAATCGGAGCCTTGCAAGTGCCTGTAAATGAATACAACCAGTTTTCAGTTCTTCGTAACTGTCAAAGAAATTACTCCATTATTTTAATCTATGGAGGTTTTTCCATCCTCAGTTGAATAAAAGCATATGTTTGAGAAAGCGGAACTAAGAAGTCCTGAACAGGGTATTACAGTGTCCTGAATGTGTGATTCCATCTTTATTTTTATACTGGTTGGTGATTCAGACCATTGATCAAGCGGTCTACAGCATAGAGGGTGGTTCCCCAAGTCTTGTTTTGAGATGTTAATTATAGATCAAAATACGATAAAAGAGTCCTCATTCGCCTAAAAGGACAATTTTACAAAAGAGTTATTGGACCTACAATGCTATACGGTGCATAGTGTTGGGCGATGAAAAGAAGATAAATAAACAAAGTTAGAAACATAGAGATGCACATGCTACGTTGGATGAGAGGTTTAACCTTATAGGATAGTGTTAGAAACGAACACATAAGGGATAATTTAAAGATACCTCCGATAGATGACAAATTGAGAGAAACCTGTTTGAGATGGTTTGGTCATATTAGTAGAAGACCAAACGCAGCTCCAGTGTGTAAAGTTGAGAGGCTAAGGATCGAAGGCACTAAGAAGAGAGGGCAACCTTTGAATACATGAAGAGAAGGGATAAAAAAGGACATTGTAGATTGTAGAGTAACTGAGAGTGTGGTTTATGATAGGGTCAATTAGAGAAGAACTCACAAAGCCAATACCAAATAGATGAGATATTGGTTGTTGATGATGATGAAGAATTATAGCAGGAATCAATCAAATAGATGGGCTAAATGGATCTGTAAATGATATAGATCATGGGTAAAAATAATGATGACAATTGACAACGATAATTTTAATAAAGTTGTGCAAAATGTATACCAATATAAAACACAGTCAAAAGAAACTAAAGTTTACACCCACGGAGGAAGCAAAATCAATGAGCTAAGAAACCATAATGCCAAATAGTACAAAGGGAAATTCTTGCGTATTCGTGGATGTATGTACATCCACTTAAAAGTGGCTAACAGGAGGGAGGTAGTGTTGTATGTGGATGTGCTCCACTAATGAGAGAGAGATGTACATACATCCACAAGTACCTCAGAAAAGCCTGCAAGCAGAACATGAGCCCAGAACTCTATAGCTGCAGCTTCAAAATGTCACCAAATTTTTTATGGCTAGA
This sequence comes from Chimonanthus praecox, assembly GCA_022113865.1. Lineage (NCBI taxonomy): Eukaryota > Viridiplantae > Streptophyta > Magnoliopsida > Laurales > Calycanthaceae > Chimonanthus > Chimonanthus praecox. The sequence continues at coordinate 1,753,828 of CM039093.1, read as the reverse complement.
CACCCAAGAGATAGTCTTGCAATTTAACCCAGACAGCTAGAAGGGATGGCGAACCAGCTTCTGTCTCCATTACTGGACATTACTTAACGTTTTTCCCCTCAATTGTTTGTATATAGACCAGAGAATGGAGGCTATGCTACACATTTTGATCTGAAGTGTGGTAATCAGATTATTGGTCTGGACCAGCAACACATCATAAGGAAAGGCATATCAGGATAATGGTCACATCCTTGTTCATTATAATCCTGTAGGCTATATTGCCTACAGGAAAAGTTAGTAAGTGGTAAGAAGCTTACAATAGATATCCGAAGAATGCTGAGAAGGGTCCGCACGGTTGTGTAAGAATGGGGTGTACTGGATTTAGCTTCTTCTTGACGAATGCTGGTATAAGCAGTTGCTATATACTCTTCCAGTTCCTTTGGCACAGAAGGGGACATTCTCCTTGCAGCAGATATATATGATCTGTATAAAAGATAAAACCACCAAGATTTTTTTAAGGCCTAAATAAAAGCGTACAAGTAAGTTTACTGGAAATTAATAAAGGTTTACATAAGAGGAGCAATATGTCTGAACAGGTCACGTAAATGGTCAACCCAAACGCAACTGAGAATTCTGAAGGACCAACCTGAACCCAACTTGATGCAAGCCTAATCCAAGGCCCAGTCAGGTTAGTTTCTGTGCAGTTGGGTTTTTCTTTCCTTTTCCGCTTCATTTTTCTTGTTTCCCAATATTAAATTGGATTGTATCAAGAAGAAACAAGAAGTGCACAGAAACAGCCACAGGGCCCCAGCAGAACAAGAAAGAAATTTGAGTTCAAATCACAATGGAGCTGAGCATCCAAACATGAGGGCAGAGAAATTCATCACCAAAAACAAAACAAAGCTCCATATAATCCTGAGAGACAACACAAAGAAGGGGAGGGCACAATATATATATAGCTCCATCCCTCAAATCATTTCAGCAAAAAAAAGGAGAATCATGAAAGAGTAAAGACTAAAGTTGAGTTTTTTGGGACCATTTCTTGACCTGTGCATGTCATCCTTCTGCACAAGAGCCATGCCAATCAACCAAGTTTGGGATATCACTAAGCATAAAGATCCTTGAACTGGATGAGGATTGTAGTGGAGCTGGCAAGGCTCCTTGTTGCAACCACAGGTTGCAGGTTCGAGTAGCTGGTTCCCATCCAAAAAATGATGATCATTGCACTAGTACTCAGGCAGGCCAAATTCATTGTCAATAAGATTTTTGCAGCCAATCTGGAAGGTGAAATAACCTCATTAACTAAACCAGGCAGGTTATCTAGAATTAGATCGGTTGAAAAATACAGGCCTCAGCTTGGCCATTGCTGAATCCTAGCCCAATCCAAGCAAAAATGCGGCCAGTTAGGTTTGGATTAGGTCTGAGCTAACATGACTCACTAACCAGACCTTCAGTTTTAATCAGATTGGCTTGGAGGTTTCCATGCTCAAGTTGAGAAATTACAAGCCCAACCTGGCCCAAGTTAAGTACTTCTTTCTACGTGCCTGTGTACTTTGAAGACATTTGTGAATGAATCTAGTCATATGAGGAACAAAAGTTGGTGGAAAGTTATGCATGTTTCAACACTGGTAAAGAAACTGACAAGCATCAAACAGTGAGGTGACATGGAATACTAGCAACAATCGATCCTATCTAGAACTTACACAACCCCATAAACAATTGATACATCCTTAAATGACCACGAGGATATACCGCAACCAATTCCCTCATCTGAATGACAAGCATATAAGCACACACATGCATGGAAATGGTGGCTTTGGAATTCAACTTCATGACACATGTATTTACGTCATTACTTAGACATGTAAATGCCCAAATTTAGGTGCAATGAAGAGTACATGCACATAGAGACATAGTATATAAATCTAGACACAAACATATGCATATCCAAATACAGCACCCATCATGTCATTAAACCAGTCATTCTTCTACTGTTTCTCAAGGCCACCTTAAGGGAAAAAAGAAATAAGCTCATGACTTGGAATTCATGACTGATTTTTCTACATAAAAGCAAGCAGTGGGGATATCATCTCATTAACTCGTGCAACTTTAAGTCTGTAACCAAGTTCTAGAAAGGTTACAGAAATGAAACATTCACACATATGATTTGAGAAGACTTACCGAAGAACTGATGCTTCAAGTGGCGAGAACCCAAGGGCAGGAGATTCAAAGTGCTGGTGGACATAAACTATATGCCTTGCCATCTCAAGGTCACTATCCATGTCTGCTTTATCCAAGATCAGCCACATAAGATCAAAACGTGATAATAGAGCTGGAGGAAGGTTGATATTTTCAGCTGGAGTCCTCCGAAGATCATACCTTCCCCTTCAGAAATGTGAAAAGGACTACTTGATGAGATTTTGTTAATAAAATACAAGATGTAAAGCAGATCAGAAACATACTAAAATACCTCAAATGTGTTAGGACCTAGGTATCCAGCCCAAAAGACTAGCATGTTAGGTAGAGTGACCCAAGTCCTTTATAAATCTCTAGATCTCCCTTTACACTTCCAATGTGGGACTCGTTCGTAGCCCCAACAATCCCCCCCATTCCCCCTGAATGAGGCCAACCATCTCTTCCTCCTAGGGGATCTCCTGAGTCGACATGAGGTAGCTTAAGACCTAACTTTGATACCACTTGTTAGGACCTGAGTATCCAGCCCAAAAGACTAGCCTGTTAGGTGGAGTGACCTAAATCCTTCATAAATCCCTAGATCTCCCGCTACACTTTCAATGTGGGACTCGTTCGCAGCCCCAACAAAAAGGACAAATGAATGAAAGAATGTCAAGCAAGGGGATAAAAGTGATGCATTAAACTATATAAAATGGCCAAATAAACCTCACAAAAAGGACATACATGATGAAATATGTATAGAACAAAAAGTAAAGCTTAACTTGCATTACCACTTTAATGTTCAAGAGAACTAATTTTCTTAAAAAAACTCTAGGGAGGCTGAGCAGTCATTTCTCTAGGGAGACTCATCTAACATGAGCTCCACCTCACATGGTTAGGTGAAATATGTATAGGACTATATTGACAGGAGAATTTTGAGGAAACTCCCTTGTCCAATCACTGCAGCTTTCTAAGGAGGGCTACAAGAAAATCAACGTATGAAAATCAAAATTTGAAGGTCCAAGATTACAAGGCCAGGATGAATGGATGGAAAACAAATTGTCCATCCACTAGACATCATTTACAGGTATGGCCACCCATTTTACGTCATTTTCTCCACACTCAATGATAAATGTATGCCTCAATAAAAATTAATGGCAGTATCTCCAAATAGGGAGGCTTAGATAGCCTCCTTATCGTTGCTCCATTGTTTACCCAAATTATCACCAAAGTTGCCATTTCATGAATGACATCTTTTTAGTTTTTATTTTATTTTGGGGGCTCTGTAACTGAAACTGCAAGCATGCAAGAGACCTTTTATCCTTTGATTTTCTAGTTTCCAACATCAAACTGAAACTGCAAGCATGCAAGAGACCTTTTATCCATGCCATAAGTAACCAGTCATGTGACAAGAGGGTGAAATGGAAGAAAAAGAAGCCAGTTTCAGTTTGTACCACGCAGGATTTGCTGCAGCAAGAACTGCAGTTCGTGCATTTAGAGATGTGGTGATTCCAGCCTTTGCAATGCTGACAGTCTGCTGTTCCATCACTTCATGGATCGCAGTTCGGTCTGACTCATCCATCTTGTCGAACTCATCAATTGCACATATACCCATATCTGCGAGCACCTATAAGAAACAACCATTCCCATTTCAGTCCAAATTTAAGTGGCAGTGTGCAACCCAAAAACTGAATAAAAGACCCTTAGTGATTCTGTTGATTTGCAGTCACTTTTTCTCTCTTAAAAAAATGCTCCTTCCTTTCAATGGTTAACATAGATAGCAATCCATTTTCCATTGCCATCATGATAGTTCATCCAATGGAACATTTGATTGCTACAATTTTAAAATGAAACTAAAAAATGGTCACAAGCAATACCAAAGCTCCCCCTTCAAGAACCATCTCATTTGTGACGGGATCTTTCTGTACAGCGGCAGTCAGACCCACCCCACTGCTTCCTTTTCCAGTCGTGTAAACTCCCCTTGGTGCTACATTGATTATGTGCTTGAGAAGTTGACTTTTTGCAACCCCAGGATCCCCCATTAGACAAATATGTAGGTCTCCTCTGATCTGCAATCCAAAGTTTTAATTACCAGTAAATCCCAAAAGATTTTTTTAACAGTTTCGAGAAAATGAATCTCTAAAAACTAGGGCTGAAACTCGGGCGGGTCGGGCCGGGTTTTAATAAACCCAACCCAACCCATGTCA